>CAWUER010000018.1:0-121446 GCA_963921195.1 Pegoplata infirma
AAATTTTGCCCTTTGGGGAATTTGGTATCTTCTGAACTAATAGTTCTAGAGACTTGAAATTTTAACTCTAGGATCCACTCGCCGAAGTAACATTCTGAAAAAAAAATATTTTTTGAAAATTCCGCCTCCAAGGGGGAAAAAAGGGGGAAACTGTGCAAATCGGTAAATTTTTTATCTTCTAAAGTAATGGTCCCAGAAACTTGAAATTTAGACTCTAGGATCCTCTTGCAGAAACAAAATTCCGAAATAAAATATTTTGAAAATTTCGCCCCTCCAAGGGGCGAAAAAGGGGGAAATAGGGCAAATTGTTACATTATTTATCTTCTGAACAAATGGTCCCAGAAACTTGCAATTTGGACTCTAGAATCCTCTCGCGGAAAAAACATTTTGAAAAAAATATTTTTTGAAAATTTCGTCTCCAAGAGGGAACACGGAGAAATAGGGCAAATTGGTAATTTATCTTTTGAAAAAATGGTCCAAGAAACTTGAAAATAACATTTCGAAAAAAGTAATATTGCGAAAATTCCTTTTATAAGGAAGGGAAGAAGGAGGAAAGTAGTACAATGTACATTTTGTATCTTCTGAACTAATGGTCCTACAAACTTTAAGTTTTTAATATAAGATCCTCTCGCGGAACTAACTTTTTAAAAATGTACTTTTTGAAAATTTCGGTTTTAAGGAGGGCAAAAAGGGGGATAATAGGGCAATTTGGAAAATTTTAAAGTAATGGTCTCAGAAACATGACATTTGGAATATAGGCAAGGACCATAGAAGTATATATGATGTCCAGAATGTCAAGTTTATGATAATCACGAGACCCCTCGTTGCTCAACTTGCCCAACTTGCTTGTGGACTGTCCACAAGACCCTAGACTTGCCAACCGTCCAGTTTTCGTCGGGACAGACCAGTTTTAGAGTGGAGTGTCCCGTGTCCTGACGATACCCTGAACGGGACGCCATTTGTCCCGTTTTGAAAAAAAAAACTAATTTTTTCATTGTCACAAAAAATAAATCGTAAACTTATTACATATATTTATTAGCAACACTGGCATTTTTTTAAATATATTTTATATTTCATTTGTCAACTTTCAAATGAATTAAAATTTTAACAGAGCGTGATTTTTTGTAGAGGTATTTTTTTATTATTTTAGTAAATATTCTTTCCAATAAATTTGCACAAATGTTAAACTATTAAATTTTTCACAGGAAAATGAACAGAAAAAGAGCTGCAGATATAAATGAATCGTCAGCAATACAGCACACAAAAAAAAAATTAAAAAAATTGTGCCATTTTTTGGTTTAATTTCAACCTATAAAGTGGTTTTGGATAACTTACCAAAGTTTTTGCTCTAAAAAACTTAGGTAAATTATCCAAAACCACTTTATAGGTTGTATTATCCCCAAAACGGACACAATTTTTTTATATTTTTTTTTGTGTGAGGAAAAGGATGAAAATAGAACGAAAAGGTATTGCAAATTTCAACCAGATCACGGTGTGGTTGAACAAGTTTAATTAAAAGTTCGCTGCATATGAAATTTTATTGCAGATTATGTTAGTTGGCACCCGTACAAACATTTTAAGCCCAATTTGAAAAAAATCGTTAGTGGGTTTTTTTAGATAATAAGATTTTCATCTTATTGGATGCTACAGAAAAACGGTCCAACTTGTGTTAAAGTGTAACATATGATAAATAAAGGTTGATGTCCTGAATCTAAGTCCTTTTGAGACGTCGATTTTTTTTTTTTTTAATTTTTTTATGTTTTTTAGTGGTGTCCCGTTTTGGAAATTTCAAAAGGTGGCAAGTCTACAAGACCCCTGAACATTAACCACGTAAGCGTTCAAAACAAAGAAATCGAAATTTGGTAAACATTTTGAAAAATTTTCGATTTTAATTTTGAAAAAATGAGGAATATTAAGAAAAATTCCAAAAAAATTATTGAAAATACAACGAAGAACCAAAAAATGAATATTTAATGGGGAAAAAAATAAAAAAGAAAAAAAATTTTTAGGTTTTCAAAAGAAGAGAAAAAGGCCTAAAAAGATTTATAAATCAAATCCGTTCTTTTCAGGATGACAAATTATTTAAAAAAAAAGAGTAAAAATTTTGTTTAACGAAATTTAAAAATAAAAAAAAATATTTAAAAATTAAATATTATTCATATTTATTATTTACTAATATTTTTAAATATTTTTATTAATACATATAAATATAAATACCCTTTAACAAATAGTTTATTTTATTTTTCTACACAATGCTATTATATTCTACAACTATAAATTATTTCAATTTTATTATTTTCTCATTAACATTTGAACACTCAAGCAAGCAAGATGTCTCGTTTACCTCATAGCCCTTCAAGCCTTGACAAAGAGTTTATTGCTGAGCACAAAAAAAATGTATGCTTTTGGGACATTTCTAGTAGTCTTTATAAAAATGAACCATTATGCGCTCAAGGGTATGAAAAACTTTTAGCTATTTTAAAAAAAGCAAAGCCTGAGTCAACGTTATATGAGGTAAAGAGAAAAATTAGGGGCATGCGTGCCGCATTCGCGCGGGTTATATTAAAAAAATGAACAATAAAAATTATAAAAGTAAACTAAATTACTATAACCTTTTAGCATTTTGTAGGGAGTCGGTAGAGTCCATTGAAGTGGCTTCAATACTTAAGGACTATGTTCATGAAGATGTTGATAAGGATGATGATAATGAATGCGAAAAAGAAAATGTTGAAGAAAAAACTCAACAATATGTTGAACAAAATGAGATGGATGCTGAAATGATTCAAATGTATATGGATGATATTCCATCAACATCCAGAGGTGTTTCAAATGCCCGATTCAATGTTGGTGAAACAATTGTTTTGGAAAATACCAATACAATTATTTTAGAAAATACAATTCTAAAATACGCTAATCCACAAGGAACTGTCTGTAACGAAGATGGGAGAGTACTTGCGGAGATTGTAACGGACGGAATGTTACGATTAAGGCCTAAAGAAATGTTTGATATGGAGTTAGTTATTTATGAAATACTTTTAAGAGGTCTAAATGATTTGTTAAAAAAAAAACAATTAAAATTTAGTTGTTTGTGTTTTTCTGACTGAAGAAGAAAATTGTGTGTTCTAAAGATTAAATTAAATGTGGATTTACCCTAGACAATGGTTTCTGTAGCCACTTCTACGTCATCAGTAGGCAATTACATTAAATTGATTATTTGATATTTGCTAGAAAAATTGTTTATATGTCTTTTTATCAACAGACTAGCCTGACATGAGCTTCGAACCTGTGTCGTTAAACCACTCATGTTTTGTATACCGAAGCTCTAACTACTAGGCTATACTCGGTGTACAAACATCAGTGACTAAACGTAGCTTGTTTTTAACTCACAGTAGGTTTCGTGTGTGACGTATGCAGAAAAGCTTTTTCTCTAACTCAAGCAATGCATTTAATCTAGAGACCAACAACAATTTTCTTAATCTTTCATTTACTTTATTTTATGCAAACTTTACTATAGCGGAGAATTTTTTGTTCTTCACACTACAGTAACTAGGGTTGCCAGATTTGAGATAGGGAATAACAGTACATTTGGTCTCAAAAAACAGTACATTGCAAATAAAAACAGTACTTTTTTAAAAGTCTTATTTTATATCAACTACAAAAACTTAGCCCTTTTACCCTGGTTTTAAACAGATTTCAGCCAAAACGAGCATAAAAGATTGTTTACAGAACGGGGGAACATTTTAGGTAAACCGTCTCAAATTTATTCTATTTTTTTTATCAGTGTTGAAAAAAATTGCTGATTGACTTTTTGGAGCTTGTCTTAGTTGCCACGATATCTTACTTGTAAAACTTTTGTAGTCTATGCTTTCGCTTAACTAAAACGCTGATCTTCCTATCAAAAACATATGAAAAAACCCTAAAACAGTGTTTTATTTAAAACACGACTTTAAAAAGCAAACGCGAAAAAGGTATTATTGCACTCAAACAAAGGCCAAAATGTTTTTGGGAAAATGTTTTTTCCCCACTATTTAGTAAAATTTAATAAAAATTTTGGAAATTTCTTTGATAATTTGCAACCAATTAGTTCATCATATTTATCTTAGAATTGATGAAGTTTTTTCTTCAGTTTTAGTAAAATTTATGCAATTTGAGGGAAATTGTTTTTTTCAAAACTGTTTCAAAAATTTCAAAAACTAAGCCAGAATGAGCAAAAATGTGTTCATTACCGGTTCTAAGAATCTCTAAAGAATCTCGGGTCCTCTTTCAATATATGGACTCCTAAATTTGAATCTAAAAATTTGAGCATTCCCCAAATTTTAAAAATGCTCATTTCTCAGAAAATTTTGCCGAAATAAAAAAAAGGCCAAATACATTTTTGTAGTTCTTTAAACGACCGTCTTAATCCCTCCGTTTAATTGTTTTTTTAATTATCCCGTTAAGATACTAAAGACCCTTTTGGGCCTTCAAATTCCCGTATGTTAAAAACTAAGCAAGGTAGAGCGAAATAGGCAAAGATGTTGAATAAAAATCTATGACGATCCTTAATAGACCCAATGGGACTGGGCCTAAGGTGGTCTGTACCCATGGGTTCCGAACCTAATTGGGTCTGCCCACAATCGGAACTTTAAATGAGATGTACTCAATAAAATAATTTTTTTCCCATTTTTTAGTTTTTTCTTATTTTTCAGAAAAATTTAGACTAAAAGAAGGAAGACGTGGCAATGGAGCTAAATCATTATTGAATTTAGTTAAGTTTCCCACTTTTTAAATAATTTTTCTTTTTGAGTGTGGTATAAAATTTTATTGCATTTAATTGCTCCTTTTTAAAAATTGGATTAAAATTTTGTCAAATATGAAACATTTTTCGAAAAATGTTACATTTTGGTGATGAGTATAAAAAAACAGTACAAAAACAGTACACGCTTTAAAAAACAGTACTTTTGCGTACTGTTTTAGGTGGTGTGCATAAAACAGTACTTTTTATAAAAAACAGTACATGTACTGTTTAAAACAGTACGAATGGCAACCCTAACAGTAACGCATAGACCGAATTTACATTAGGCAATTTTAATTGCGGCAATTCTGATTTTGTTGTGTATCAGAAAGAGAGAAATGAGTCTTACCTCTCTCTCTGGTACACAATAATATCAGAATTGCCGCAATTAAAATTGCCTTATGTAAATACGGTCATAGTTAAAGTGAATTGCCCACACGAGCGACATTTGTCATTATTTCTATTTATTATATTTTTTCGGTACCAGTAAAAAGTATTCGTCGATTTTTTTTTTTTTATAAATGCTATATTTTTGCCATGAAACTGCAATTTATTTTTTTATTTTTTTACATACATAATGTTTATTACGTCTTCTATCCAAATCTCAACAAAAATAACAAAGAATACATAAAATGAAGGCAACATAATTAATAAAGAAAAAAATTACATAAAATAAAAACAAAAAAGTATTCGTCTGTTTTGAGGAACTGCAATTATCACTCTGCGATTTGGACTTTGAAACTTTTTTTGGACCAACACTACTCTTTATTACAGCCGTCAAACATCTAGGCATGGAATTGACGTAATTTAGCATTATTTCCGGTATAATTTTACCAAATTTTTCTTTTAATGCATTTCTTAAGTTTTTCTTATCAGAAATGTGTTTTTTTTTCAATGACTTGGTCGAGATCCTCCCATATATCCTCGATTTGGTTAATATCTGGACTTCGGAAAGCGTCTTATCCATTTTGAAACATTTTATAATAACTATAACTCCGTATAAAGAGCCACATGCTTTGGGTGGTTATCTTTAGTAAATATATAATTGCTTAGTAAGCGCTTTGTTTCTAAACTATTTTGGAGGTAAGCATTGATGATGTAAATGTAGACCTTTTAGTCCATAATACATTCAACAATTTTTTTTTGCCGTTCGTATTTATTTCGCCAAACTTTAACCTTTCAATCAGACTTGAAGAGGTTAAATATACTGTCATTGGTAAAAATTATTCGGTTCCATCACTTAAGGTCATGATTAAGGTAAGTTTTGGCGTGTTTCAAACGATTCGGCATGTTTTTTCTTGGTATAAAGGGTTTTCTACGGGAAGTACGTGGCTTTATGCAGTATATTGCGAATAGTTTCAACCTAAACTTGTTTACCATAGTCGTAAAATACTTGCGCAGCTATACAGATGCAGTTTTTCATGGACCCTTTGTGATATTTTTGACGGCTATTGCAAAACGACGAATACTTTTTTGGAAAAAATATTTGAGCTTTATTTATTTTTCGCTTTTTTAGCAAAGAAGATTAAAATTCAAATCACCAAAAACAACAATTTTTTTTTATATTGAGAGCCAAAGAATATTTGTAAAAAAAAAAAAATTTGCAGTTTATTCAAATGGAATATTGATATTTAAGATTAAAAAAAAAAAAAACATTGAGCGACGAATACTTTTTACTGGCACTGTATATATATATTTTTTTTTTTAATTTTTAAAAAATCACAAAATTTGGCCGACGCACTGTGGTCAATATTTTGAGATAGCGGCCAAAACTCCTTTTGGTTTTTGTTCTCCGATTTAAAAGTTATTAGACTCATATAAAAGTAGACAGTAGTAAACCTCGGGAGCCAAAAAATTAGAACTCTATTTCAACTATTTCACTGAGAACAGGGTGGTACAAAATGAGCTTTTTCAGAATTTAGTAAATTTATGATATTTGTAGTTAATTTTTAAAGTTTAAATGATCATAACTTTTTTGTTTTTCAAGATTTTTGGACGAAATAAATTTTGTGTTGTAACTTAACTTATTTCCTATTACTGGTAAAAAAATTGAAGCTCTACTGTTTTCAGAACAATTTAAATATTTTTTTTAAAAAAGGTAAAATTTCTCGGAAATTTCCTACTTCATAGAGCACAACTCCTGTGAGTCAAGCTGAGTCAAAACACAAATTTACTGTTTTGTAGTCCTAACTCTCCCCTACATTCCTATATATACATGTCCATGCATCGGGACTGCACTTTTTGAGCTACAGCAATTTTTCTGACCCAAGGTAAGATATTCGGTACAAATGCACGTCATATTTTTTGAGAAGTTATTTGTATGTGAAAGTGGCTATTATGCATATATTTTGATGAAATTTTGTACAAGAGTTCTTATTGACCCAAAAAATAATTCTGTTGAAATTAGGAGAAGTTGGCCCATATTTGGACCTAGTCCACATAGAAGAGTGTATCAAAATTTTGACAAAAATGACAATAGAGCTCTCAAATTATGTGATATCTGGCAATTCATTTGGAAAAGGTAAAAAAGATTTTATTGCCATCTAATATTACACAACTTAAATACCTGAAAATTGCAAATGAATTTAAAACCAATGGAAATAACAGGTAAAAACAAGTACCTGTTATATTACACAGAAAAAAATTTGGAGGAAACAAATTTGAGTAATCACTTGTTTAAATTTAAAAACAAAAATTGAGTAATTTTTTAATTGACGCAATTAAAAATTTACTCAAAAATTTTAAAAACAATTTAAGTAAATAATTTAATAAATATTTAATAGTTTTTTAATTTTTTTTTAAACTCTCATAGTTTTTTGAATTCTCGTTTAGTTTATAGTTTTTTGTGTATGTATATGAAAGTTTGTAAACGTCTTTATAAAATTTTCCTACACTCAAAAAAAAAAAAACTGTAATGTTAGCAAAAAAAGCTTGTGAACCTACAAGAAAATTAGCTGATTTTGAACCCACAATTTTTTTGCTAAAGTTAGCAAAAATGTTTTGCCAATAATTAGTTAACAAAAATTTTATTTTTTGACACATTTGAGGACCCCATTGGGTTCGGACCCGATAGGTCCAGACCCCGATGGGCCTAGACCTAGTTGGGTTCCTTAAAAATCGTCATAGTTTTTGATCCAAAATTTGTGTCCGTTTCGCTCTACCTTGCTTAGTTTTTGAGATACGTGATTATAGGGGACCACTGGGGTCTTGAGAATTAAAAAACTCGATAACTTCAAAAATATTACTCGGAGAGCTTTTAACTATTTTGCGGACTTGTTCTACGTATTGAGGGCTACAAAAATGCTTTTGGACTTTTTGTTGTGTCGGCAATATTTACCGAGATATGAGCATTTTAAAATTTTCGGGAATGCTAACTTTTTTGGATCCAAAGTTAGGGCCCATTAGGGTCCACACATGTGAAGAGTACCCGCGAAAGTATGGAGATTCTAAGAACCAAAAATGCCCTCCATTTTGCTCTATCTGGCTTAGTTTCCGAGATAGAGCCATTTTAAGTTTTCTGAAAATAAAAAAAAATTTGCCATTTATTTTTGCTAATGTTAGCAAAAAATCTTGTAAAAATGTTGTCAACTCAATTTCAAATCTTAGCAAAAGAAATTAGTTCAACGTTTGTTTAAAATTGCTAATGTGCTAAATGAAGTTTACAAGAATTTTTTGCTAACATGCTAATCTCAACTAAAAATTTGCTAAAAGTTAGCTAACTAGCATTAGCAAAAAAAAAAATTAGTAAATCTACTAACGTATTTTTTTGAGTGTATGTTTTTGAGACATGAATATGTTTGGTAAAGTTTGAAAAAACAAGTTTTTTGTTTTTTTCTGTAAAAAAAAATTAAAACTTTTTTAAACTTTAAAAAAAATAAATAGATAAATTTTGAGAAAATTTTTAATTGTGTCAATTAAAAATTTACTCAAATTTTTTTTCAAACATTTAATAAATTTTTATTAAAAATTTACTCAAATTTTTTTCAAACATTTAATAAATTTTTATTAAAAATTTACTCAATACTAGTAAATCGTTTACTGGTGCAAAATTGAGTAATTTTTTACTCAATAGTATTAAAAATTTACTCAAATATTTTTTTTATTTTTTTCTGTGTATGTTTCAAAGAGGTAAAAAAGATCATGTTGAAACTTCGAGCAATAGTATATTAATCCATGAATTCATTTTTTTTCTTCATTATTGTTTAAACAATGGCTAAATTCAGTTACAGTGTTCTATCTGATATATATTTTGAACGGAAAGATGAAAACGACATTATTTTACATATAATGAATAATCCATTCTTCAAAATATGCGACAAACAAGAAATTAAAATTTATAACTTAAAAATAAAAAAAATTTTAAATACTTTAAGAAAACGGTACAATCAATGTTCCAGAAACAAGAAATTGTTTTACTCACGCAACCAAGAATGGCTAAGAAATAAACTTATTTTTAAAAAGCCATCAGTAACTACCACGGAAACTGGAAAAGGTGGTCGACCAGCAAAGCCAATTGATAATTGTAGTGAAAGATCACGAAGACGCAAGCTTAAACATATCAATGAAGAAGTTTCTTGTAGCATCATAAAGGATTCATTTCTGCATCAAATTCAACCATCGAAAACTAAAAAGAGTAAAATTGCTGTCATTGAAAAAATAGTGGAAGCAAGCCCCAGACGCACAAAAAGGATTTTAGAAAGTATGCCGACACCAACTGAAGAAAATAAATTTACTCAAGAAGAAGCATTTGCACTATTTTTGGATTTGAATATAACTTAAAACCAATATACAGAATTGCGGAAGCGAACCAATGAAAAAAATTGTGGAATTTTTCCATCATATCGAGATATAGTTTCTGCCAAAAAAGATTGCTTACCTTCACCAACTGCTATTAGTGTAACTTCAAGTTCAGCAGAAATAAAATTGCAGGATCTTCTTGAACACACTGGAGAACGATTATTAAAGACATTTGATGCTGACTATTTAAAGAAGTTTAAAAATTGCAGCATGACTTTAATTTCTAAATGGGGATGTGATGGATCCTCTGGCCAGAAACAATACAAACAATGTAATGCGGAAAATTCATCAGATGCCAATTTATTCATGATTTCTTTCGTTCCATTACGTTTAACAAAAACTTATATTGGTTCAGAGCCGTCAACTAGTAGAGCTGTAGTAGTAGTAGGCGAAACAGTGAGAAACAACAAAGAAAATTTGGAAAAAAGAAAGCAAAAAAAAAAGATATTCAAGAAAAATACCGTGAGATAGGCCTCATAATTGACCACCCAAAGCAAGGAAAAGGAAATTCTAATGATGGAAACACAGCAAGGAGATTCTTTTCCGATCCAGAAACTGCAGCTTCTATAACTGGAGTAGATTATGATTTAATACGACGATTCCAAATCATATTAGAAGTTATAGCATGTAGCAAAAAGATAGATGCAAAAAAATTTGGTTAGTATGCTAATAAGACAGCAACCCTTTATAACCAAAAATATTCTTGGACATATGCCAACCACAGTTCACAAAATTTTGTTGCATGGGGAACAAATAATTCAGCACAATATGCTTCCAATTGGAGATCTCTCAGAAGAAGCGCAAGAAAAAAGGAACAAAGACTACAGATTCTTTCGCGAGCACAATACAAGAAAAATTTCCAGATATTGTACTAATGAAGATCTTATTAATATTTTGTTGTGCACATCAGACCCATATATGTCCAGTATTCGACAAAAATGGAAATCAACCTCATTAGAGTTACACAGAAAAAAATAAAAAAAATATTTGAGTAAATTTTTAATACTGTTGAGTA
This sequence comes from Pegoplata infirma, assembly GCA_963921195.1. Lineage (NCBI taxonomy): Eukaryota > Metazoa > Arthropoda > Insecta > Diptera > Anthomyiidae > Pegoplata > Pegoplata infirma. Next base: position 10,587 of record CAWUER010000018.1, read on the forward strand.
AAAAATTACTCAATTTTGCACCAGTAAACGATTTAATAGTATTGAGTAAATATTTAATAAAAAGTTATTAAATGTTTAAAAAAAAATTTGAGTAAAAAAAAAAAAAATTTTAATTGACACTATTAAAGATTTACTCAAAATTTATCCATTTATTTTTTTTTTTTAAGTTTAAAAAAGTTTTAAATTTTTTTTACAAAAAAAAAAAACAAAAAACTTGTTTTTTCAAACTTTACCAAACAAATTTATGTCTCAAAAACATAGGAAAATTTTGAAAAGACGATTACAAACTTTCATATACATACACAAAAAACTATAAACTAAACGAGAATTCAAAGAACTATGAGATTTAAAAAAAAATTAAAAAAAAACTATTAAATTTTTATTAAATTATTTACCTAAATTGTTTTTCAATTTTTTTAATAAATTTTTAACTGAATCAATTAAAAAATTACTCAATTTTTGTTTTTAAATTTAAACAAGTGATTACTTAAATCTGTTTCCTCCATATTTTTTTCTGTGTAGATAAAGAAGCTAAACAACTACTGCAAAATGAAAATCAAAGCTATTTGGAAGAAATTTTTACTAATATTGTTTAATTAATACTAGTTTAAAGATTATAATTTGTTCCTAATTTTAGTATAAATTTTTGTTAATACATTTAAATAAAATATATGTGCACTTTAAATCAATAGTAAAAGTTTACTTAAAATTTTATCGATGTTGTGTTCTGTATATAATATATCCAAATGGTATTGATATTGTTGGGAATTTCAGTGTTACTTTTCAGTTTAATCCTCACAAGAATTAGCTTTCTTCCAAAAAAACCAACCTTTGGCCCCTGTGAATATTGAGACTAAATAAATGTCAGGGGCCAAATGTTGGCATTTTCTGACCAAAATTAAGTTTAGGAATAATAAATAAGTATTGGTTGTAAAATACGATTGAAGAAAATAAGAAATTATAAAAAAAATACCTATTTAAAATGTCAAAATATTCAAATTTTACATGGAAACTCAACAAAAAATTAAAATGCATTTTTAACTCCACATTACTTACGTTCCTATCAGTCGATTTTTACGTTTGAACACGCAAATTGAAGCTTAAAGTCCCTCCTATTGAACAAAACAAATTGCGTAAAAAAATACCAATCCGGTCAAAAGTTATAGAGTTTTGACCGCTATCTCGCGAAATTGACCACTGTGCGACGGGTACCACATGAGGTTTAGTCCTAATAGAATAAAAAAACGCCCGGACTTTGAAAATCGGAAAAGGAAAAATTTTTCCATACAGAAAAATGCCAGTCTAGTGCCGTACAGACAAAGAACAAATTTTGAAAACGGACGACGTCGGAGTACTTTGTACAGTAGTGTGCTTCTTAGAGCGCGATTGCTCATTTCGTGTAGCTTTTAAAGTGAACTGTATCTTGTTTTGTTTCGCCGAGAAGAATGTTTTTCCTTAGAAACCAACGGAGCTGATGGGGAAGGATGTAAGAGGGTATTATGAAACCCATTGCATTTACCACACTTAAAAGGTCTTTTACAGTCTCTCGCAATATGTGAAAAAGCTAAACAACGGGCACAATGCCGATGAAGCACTACCCTGCGAAACTTTTGTTCGTGGCTCATTTTCCGAAATTAGGAGCAATTGGCCAACGGGTGTTTGTAGTTGCAGATTATGCATTGACGCTTTTTACGGTTTTTCGAAACAATTGTCGGAAGATTATTCGAGCCCGATGGTTCAATAGCATCTAAAGTTAGGATTGCCATTTGCATTTTGAGAAAAAGAAGACGTCAACCTCAAAAAAGGAGGACATTTGACCCAAAAAAGAGGACAATTTTTTTAATATTAAATTAATTTAAAACAAGTCAACAAAGCAATACAATATGCAAAAACAAATTATTTTTATTAAGAAAACATTTTTTTTTTCACTAAAAAAAAATATATTTCCAATTAAGTATGTTTCAATGTTTTGGAAATATCTATTCAATTATATTTTAGAAATATCCCTTTATAACTCAAAAATTTCCAGTTATATTTAAAAAATTTCGAAATATAAGGCAAAAATTTTCTATTGTATATCAGAGTTTTGTATTTGTACTTTAATATTTTCTAAATGCTTTTCAGAAAATTCCATTTGTTTTTCAAAAATTTCCATTTTCATTTCAAAATTTTCTAAATAATTTTAAGAAAACTACTTTTTAATTTAAATAAAATTCAGATATTTTAATTGTATTTTAAAAATTTCCATTTTGATTTAAAAATTATGCAAAAGCTTTTCAAAAAATTTTATTTGTTATCAATACATATTTTCTGAAAAGCATTTGAAAAATTTTAATATGCAAATCGAAATTTTTGAAATATACTTAATTGGAATTTTCCGAAAAGCATTTTGAAAATTTTGAAATATAAATGGAAATTTTTGAAATACAATTGGAAATTTATGAAATGTAATTTTTAGAAAATTACAAATGGAAACTTTGGAAATACAATTGAAAATTTCTAAAATACAATATTTGTAAATTTAAAAGGAATTTGCTTAAAATCATTTAGAAAATTTTGAAATGGAAATTTTTGATACACAAATCTTTTTTCGGAGAGCAAACTTTAAGACACACGGCAGGTGATAAGAAGTGATGTCAACGTAGTTATTTTTGCACTACATAGTGTTTTTTTTATTTTTGTGCTCGTTGTGCTCTCAAAAAGTTGACATTACTGCTGGTAATCAAAAATACAGCGATGCCAATAATACAAACATTAAGAATTAACAAAAAAAAAACTTATGGGGAAAAGTGCAAAAAGTAGGACAACCCCGGACACATTCTAAAAAAAAAGTAGGACTACCCTTGACGACCTAAAAAGAGGACGGTGTCCGGGGAAAAGAGGAAGGATGGCAACCCTATTTAAAGTAGACATTTTCTTGAGGTACACCATCAAAAGACGGCTCCTCCGTAGAAGTAACAATGATGGTAGGTACGATAGGGGTAGCCAAAGTGACTGCAAGATCAGCAGCCAAGGTAACTGCAGACTCCGATATCTCCATTTGCTCCTCATAATCATCCAACAAAGCGTCATCAAAAAGAGTTGGCACTGCGGTCATTATGCTAGGAAATACGAAAAACTTTAAAATAAGCCTGTGCAATTTATGATTGCATTTGGATGAATGTTAATTTAGCAAATCGGTTAGCTTTTAGGTTGCTGGATTGTAGAATTTATTTTCTGTTATTTCTTTTATACCATTCAGTTTATCTTGCACACTCTGTTTGATGTAATGATAACGTTTATAAAATGGGATTTTAGCAAAAAGGGTTTTAGAAAAACATTTATCACATTCGGGGTCCACTTTTTTTTCTGCCGTAGAAATATCAAGTATTCGTGATATTTGCGAAATATTTTTTAAAGATTTTAAGACGAGATTTGTGTTCATTTTTTAATGAACCAATTGCTGCATTTGACATTTCATGTGATACGTCAGTTACTATTCGTTTAGTTACTGGCCAGAATTTAAATTTTAAAAGAAATTGACGAAATTTTGTTAACCACGTTCGTATATCGTATGAGTGATGCGATGTTAATATTGCTTCAGCTTTTGATGCTCAAAAACATTCGCTATTAGCGCTTAATAGAAGACTCTCTTTGACGTTTTAGTTATTTTTCGCACTAACGATCCCAAATAAAGAGTATTTAAACTCATTTTAAGCATTTTGGCTTGATCTAACAGTAAGGCTAAGGCAGAATCAGCTGATCACATATGAGGGGGTTAGAGCACAAGGGGTTCAAGTGCCTTATATTTAATAATGAGAAAAAAGAGGTTAAAGTTAAATTGCAATAAAAAATGTAAGACGCTATCTAGAATATTATTTTTTAGTTAATAGAGATCCTGAGATATATTTTAATCTAACAAGTTAAAAAAATACCATCGTTTGCGAATACAAGCACCCAAAGATTGCCCTTAAAGTAAGTAAGTCGCACTTATACCCCTTGTGCTCTAACTTTTTTTTTATAAATTTCTAAATTTATGAAAATAATGTTGGTTATACGTAAAAGAAATACAACATTTTGTTACGAAAATCTTTAATGGTTCTTTGTTTCAGATTTGTAGCGATTTTGGTTTCTTTGTAGCGATTTTGGTCCACAGATGCTGATTTTCAAACATAAAAAATATTTTTTAACCAAATTTGTCTTAAAAGTCGAAAAATATTGAGTGTTATGTGTGAAACATATAAAAAAAAATAAATAAAAACCAGTTTTTGGTCAAAAAATGCTGATTAGCATCTGTGGACCAAAATCTTTGACCAGCACTTTTATACTAAAATAGTGTTTTTTAAAATTTTTTAATATTTTTTAGATAACATGCTTTACATTTTCCAACTTTTGGGACCAATTTGAATAAAAAAAACTGTTTTTATGTTTAAAATTCAGCATCTGTGGACCAAAATTTATTTTTTTGTATTTTTTTATATTTTTTGTATAAAGTAACAACATTTCCTAATTTTTGAGCCGGATTTGGTGAAAAAATTTGAACATGAGTTTTGGTCGAAAAACGCCAATTTTTCATACTTTGACCGCTGGTTACCGACTTAAGATGTTCTTGCAAAATTTTATTACTATTAATACACGAACTTTTCGGAATTCAACGACTTTCTCCACGTGAAAAATAAAATTTTAATAATTGCTTGGAGCACAAGGGGTTTAAGTGCTTATATACCCCTTGTGCTCCAAGCAAAACAGGTATTTTAATAACAAGAACTAAAAATGGTCGCCATATCTCGCTAACGGATGAGAATTTCACATTCACCTCTTGTGCTCTGAACTTCGCCTACTAATTCCATATGTTAACTCAATTTTTTTAAAAAAGTCACTTGAACCCCTTGTGCTTTGAGCCCCTAAAATATAGGTTAAAGGCATAAGTAATAACAAGTGTTTTTTTCTAATTTTCTTTGTATTGTATATGAGAATCTTAAATCAAATGTAACTGTTTTGGTTATTGATTTAACTGGATACTTCCAAGGGAAGGATTTTATGATTTTCTTAGTGCTATAATTTAATGGAAAAATAAAAATCATTTAAGTGGGTAAAAAGATGAGAACTAACAATCATAACAAGAAGATGACCTCTGAGGTTAACACTTTTAGTACTCGCTGAGGACTTTAGTACTCGCTGAGGACTTTCTAACAAATTTTTTTATAACGATCGGACATCAAATGACAAAGTTATGAACAAATAGCGATTTCGACGGTACCAAATCGCGACCTAAAAATCTAATATTTTGGCTATGGAACTTTTTCGAGGTAAGCTTTAAAATTAAGCGCGCCCAATGGGAACTTTTTTTCTCCTTTATGGTCGACCCAGTCTATTGAACACTCAAGCAGGCAAGATGTCTCGTTTACCTCATAGCCCTTCAAGCCTTGACAAAGAGTTTATTGCTGAGTACAAAAAAAATGTATGCTTTTGGGACAATTCTAGTAGTCTTCATTAAAATGAACCATTATGCGCTCAAGGGTATGAAAAACTTTTAGCTATTTTAAAAAAAGCAAAGCCTGAGTCAACGTTATATGAGGTAAAGAGAAAAATTAGGGGCATGCGTGCCGCATTAGCGCGGGTTATATTAAAAAAAATGAACAATAAAAATTATAAAAGTAAACTAAATTACTATAACCTTTTAGCATTTTGTAGGGTAGATTCCATTGAAGTGGCTTCAATGCTTAAGGACTATGTTCATGATGATGTTGATAAGGACGATGATAATGAATGTGAAAAAGAAAATGTTGAAGAAACAACTCAACAATATGTTGAACAAAATGAGATGGATGCTGAAATGATTCAAATGTATATGGATGATATTCCATCAACATCCAGAGGTGTTTCAAATGCCCGATTCAATGTTGGTGAAACAATTGTTTTGAAAACCACCAATCCAATTATTTTAGAATATACAATTCTAAAATACGCTAATCCACAAGGAGCTGTCTGTAAGGAAGATGGGGGAGTACTTGCGGAGATTGTAACGGACGTAATGTTACGATTAAGGCCTAAAGAAATGTTTGATATGGAGTTAGTTATTTATGAAATACTTTTAAAAGGTCTAAATGATTTGTTAAAAAAAAAAAACAATTAAAATTTAGAAATTTTTGTTTCTGTAAGACAGTCGAGCCCAGGCTCTAATTATAATTATGTATTATAATTTTTTGATTTGTTATATATGGCTTTTGAATTGGGAAAAGTGTGAAAGAAAAATTTTAATTTTTCTAAAAATTTAAGACATCCTGGTTTGTTTCTTACTAGTTTCATATTATCCAGTTATAATAATCTTCAGAAAAGAACTCTATATGTGAAAATTATTAACAGATCGCAGCCGACAAGAATTGAACCGATCATCTGTAATACTTTGATATTAACTGCTTGTAACGTACAATCACTCTAGACCGATACGCCAAGTAGGCTGTTAAGCAAGTATCAACTAAATCTGATTTTTTCAATTCGAGTGTGGTTGTTGCAGTTGTTTTTTCTAACAGAAGAGTTGTTTAGATTTTAACAAATTATTTTGACCCTTGGTAATGATTTCACGAATAAGTAATTCCATTTCATTCATTTCTTTATGAGTTAATCTAAACAGTCCGTCTTCTACCAGCTCCGCAAATATTTCTCCGCACTTCTCTTCGGCTTCAGATAGCTCCGATTTAGTTAGCCCATTAACTAATTTTTCCGTTGGTTTTTGGATTGGCGTTTTCCCAGCAATTGTTTTAGCAACATTAAATGTGTGGCTTGAGGCACCTCTGGATGTTCCTGTAGTGCGATTCAGTAACTTTTTTAACGAAATTATCGATATCGTTAACTTACGAGAATTGTCGGTTGTTTTAACGAATATGTGATTCTATAAATTGTTACGGTCACCGGAAAAGGCATTAGGGCGGCTAGTGCCGGCTAACACACCACGAACACAAATACACTCACAGGTCGGTCCATCCCGCCAAAACCCTAACCCATCCGTCCGAACAATTAAAATTCACAACAAATAAACTAAATAAAACGAAACACGTCAACGAGAGGAGGAGAGAGATGTTGGCTCCTCACTGGCCCTGCCCTACCTTTGGTCGTCCGTCTGTCCAGTACAATTAACACGACCCCACTAACACACGCGATACTTACACAATAACCTTTAAACAAAAATCAACACTAAAATTTTCTTTTCAAAAATCATTATAAAAATATGGGTTTATTAAAAATGCTCCTTACAACTACTAAAATAAATAAGTTGTGATCACATGATCAATTATTTTTATTTATTCTTTCAATTTATTTACAACTCATTTTTAATAAATTCCACCTAACCGAGAACTGGTAACAATGACCGTCGTCTCGTTGTAGCGAAAAAAACCAAGGGTTTAAGTGGGAATCGAACCCACGACCCCCACGTTGAAAGGCTAGCTCGCTACCAACTAGCCTACGGGGGCCCCTTACTAAAATAAATAATAAATGCTATAAATATATTAAAACTAAGTAATATGTACAATGGGGGGATTGTGGGGATTTTAAAATACCCAAAGTGGGGAACCCCAAATTTACCGGTCTGGCAGCACCCCATGTGTACGTTCAGTCAAAATGAAACGTATACACAGCAAAAGAAAATTGAAATTAAATTAAACCTGACTTTTAACAAACATGTACAAATAAACAAGTGAAATAATAAAAAAAATATAAATGGGATATAAAAGAAATAAATAAATTAAAATATACGCGATAATAAATAAAAAATAAGTAAAATAAAAAAAAAAAAAAACAATAAACATATAAAAAAATGGTGTAAAAGAATGAAATCAAAGTGAATAAAAAATATGTACAAAACAGAAAGGACGAATAATAAAAATAAAGATGAGTGGATAATAAAAAAAATATAAGTAAATAAAAAAAAAAAATGGAAATTAATTAAATAAAAAAAAAATAAATAAACTAAAAAAAGAACTGGTGCTAAATTAAATATTTATCTTGGTATGTACATAATTCTTCCGGTTAAAAATATAAATCCATTTTTGTAGAACCCACATAAAAAAAATTACAAAAATTTAACCAAGGACGCCTACGAAACACCCTACACTTGAAGGAGCTCCCTAAAGATATGGATTATTTCGAGGGTAAGTAATTTCCTGAAAATTTATTAACATAAAATGTGAATTCTACTATTTCCTTTTGTTTTCTTTATGTCCATTATTTTTGTTTCACCGGAATTTTTCATGGGGACTATTATATGTGACAAACTTAATACTAAACTTAAAGGACATGCACAACACTACACTTAACAAAATCTTAACACTATTCTTCTTCTTCTTCTTTACATTTTCTTATGGTTTCCTTTCAGGCTTTTGATTTTATGTGTTTTTTTTCAGCTTTTAATTTTTAAACTTTAATCTTTCTTTTCGTTTTTTTTTTCAGGATATTAATTTTTCTATTCTTTTCAGGTTTTTTTCTTTTTCATATATATTTTTTTTTAGGTTTACTTTTTCTTTCTTTCTTTTCAGCACTTTTGTTTCTTTTCAGGTTAAACTGCTAACATCTTTAGAAAAAACATAAATTATTCTTGTTACCTTGCATTTGTCTTTAAAATTCCAAAACTTTGGGGGAAATACGGAAAGTTTGTGGCCTCCATTTTGAATCTGACCCCTGGTACCAGATGGAGGCCAACACCAATCTTTATGAAACAAAATAAAGAAAAATGAATTCTATAAACGCTGTCTTTTATAAAATTTAAAACAAATAAAAACACTTACGTTTCCTAAACGAAACACTGGACTTCAGGGGGATTTTACTTTGAAATTTTTAAGTTATTTTTGTTTATTAATATTTAAACAATAAAAAAAAACTAATTTAAAAAAACACTGAAGAAACACTTTCTTTGATTGTCGCCTGTGTTGTTAGGTTGTTCGTTCTATATTAAAACAAAAATGGCTAAGAATGGCTTGGGTTTGTATACATATTTCCTGGAATAAACCCTTCTATTGGACCTTTTTCCATTTCCATAGTTGTCCCTTTCTAGGACGTCACCACCAAATAAACATTAAAAACCTTGGACAAAACCCTTTACTTATGGACGAAACTTGTGAACATCAACAAAAAGAACACAAATTTCATTCATAAACAAACAAAGTTTCTCTCAGTACACTAACAAATTTACCAGTGTACTACACTGAACACACACATACATACACTATACTACCAGATGTTTGGTTATCCAGTGGCGGGGCAAATCAAAAATTGAATAGGGGGTCAAAAGCACCCGCAACAAAATTTTTAAATTATCGACAAGAATTAACGACAAAAATAGTTAATTTGAAATTTGTTTATTTTGAAATTGTATTGAGAACCGAAAATTTTCGTTAACTTTAACTTCAAAAAATTTTTTGTTGATAAGTTAACGATTTTCAATAACAATAAAATTCGGTAGGAAAATGTTATAGAATCGCTTTTAAAGACAATTGTCGATAATAAAGGATTTTTGACAATATAACTACCAATTTTTGTCGTTAAAAAGTTAGTGACTGGCGCTACTGGAATATTATCCATTTCATCGAATTCATCCATTTCATTTTTTTCTTCAAAATTTTTTTCCATTATTTCGAAATGAACTCTATTTAAATAATCGATGTCTTGTTGTTCTTCATCATTCTCATTCTCATCATCATCATCCTTATCATCATCGTTATCATTATCAATCTCTTCTGCATTGGTCGTTTTAATGGACTTATCCGACTCCCACTCCGTTTCCGTCTCTATGTCCGTTTCCGTTTGTTTTTTTGTTGTTTTTATATATCGTGGAACTATATTCAATTTGAGCTATCTGCTCGGTTGACGAAAATGAGTTTTTGATGGCAAAATGTTAGCTAGCATAAGTGTCATCTATGGTATTAATTTCAGAACGAAAAAATTATTTTAAGACTATTTTATTACAGAAATAGCATGAGCTATGTGAAACCATGATTTTTTATAAATAAAAATTTGAGCTATCTACAGTATAGTTGACTAGGGTAAACTTTTAAATTTACATTTTTTTATATTATCACTTTTTATACGGTGTTTCCATCAATAAAAATAATGGCAGTTTTTTTTTTGGAAAGTTTCAACTCCTTTCCGCGGTTAAAAACGCGGTTTTTGACCCATATTTCGATGCGGAGCAAAACCGGTTAATCTTTTTGCATATTTTATTTGCCCATTCGATTGTACAGCAAACACAAGTGTTATGACATTTTTCGCAAGCTTCATGAAGGTTCCAAATAATGGCGATAAAGCGCGAAAAAATCGATGATTAAAAAAAAAAAAATTAAAAAGTATTTTTTTAACACCTGTAATGGAAGGGCTTAAAAAACTGAGAAATATGGTACCAAATTCATATTTTTATCATAATCCGTTAAAAAGTTATAAAGCTTTAAAGTCTGTATTTAATGAGCTATCTGCTTATGTTGATTAATTTCAAATAAAAAAGGTTGAGCTATCTGCTGTAACTCAGCGAATAATACAAATTTTTACAAACAAAGCACGTGTAAAATTTAGTAGTTATTATTAATTAATATTGTAAAAGATCGGCCGACAAAAAGTTTAAAAATACGCGAATGCGACGGTTTTTATGCTCTCCTGAAAAGTTATGTTTTTTTAGATAGCTCAAATTGAATATAGTTTAACGATATGTTTTATTAGTATATGTTCTTGTTCGTTTGCAATAAAACTTATTTTGTAAAAATACCATAATGTGGGTTTTTTGGTAGAATCGAGTAATAATTGGTTCATCAACCTTCTAAATTCTCTCATTAATTCACACACTCTTTTTTATGTCTGTTACTTCTCCCCATTTTTTATACAATTTCGCTTCAATTCTGGTAAAAGCAGTGTCGCGGAATTTAAATTTTTTATGATTAACCAATTTTTTGTTCCACAAAACTGGTTCTTTTTTAAATAATTTTATTAAATCAGAGTCGAACTCTTTGGGTATGCTTGAGGCTCTGGGCATAGTGATGTTTATTGTTTGACGTTCAATCGTTGAATGAATTTTTATTAATAAAACGTTAAAAGCAAGAAAAGTTTTTATTTTTTGTTTTCATAAAATAAATTTATCATACAAGTTTTAAAAATATTTTTCGTATTTTTTTTTTTGTGCAAACAATTAATCTACATATATAAAATTTGTGAACAAGTTCTGATTAATTTTTATTAAAAAATAAAAATTGTTTTATTCGACCTTTAAAATATTATATTTTGAGAATGTTTATTCTGGCTCGAGGTCATTATTTTCTTTACTAATGACAAATCGAGTCTAATGACAAATCGTTTGTGCACAAACTAAAATATTAATACATATTCGCCTCTATTCACAATGAGAATTAGAAAGACGAAGAAATTGTACCATACAAATAACATAATGTTGTAGTCCAATGGACTATCATATGTAAAACTAGCTAACTCGCCCGGTACTTCGTTACCGGTTAGCGGTAAAAAAAACATCTTTATTACTTCAAATTCTTATTAATTTTTAATTAAACATAAAAATTGTTAGTTTCGACCTTTAAAATATTATATTTTGAGTAGATTCAAAGTAGCAAAAAATTGTATTTTGGCGAAACGATCTCATTGTTCAAACTTTAAGTTTCAACATTAGTGCATAAGGAACAATATGTACCAAATTGAAGCGAAAATTCAAAAATTTATTTTCCCAGAATGTACTTCTAGAGTTCAAATTTCAAGTTTCTGGAACCATTTGTTTAAAAGATAAATAATGTACCGATTTTCCCTATTTCCCGCCTTTCCCACCAAGGAGGAGGAATTTTTCAAACAATATTTTTTCGGAATGTTGTTTCCGCGAGAGGATACTAAAGACCAAACTTCACGTTTCTGGGACCATTTGTTCAGAAGATAAAAAGTTCACCGATTTTCCCCTTTTCCCACCCTTGGAGGCGGAATTTTCAAAAAATTTTGTTTTCCGCATGTTAATTCCGCGAGAGGATCCTAGAGTCCAAATTTCAAGTTTCTGGGACCATTTGTCCAGAAGAGAAAAAATGTACCAATTTGCTCTATTTTCCCCACCTTGGAGGCGGAATTTTCAAAAAAATATTTTTTTAGTTTTTTTTTTCGCGAGAGGATCATAGAGTACAAATTTCAAGTTTCTAAAACTATTGGTTCAAAAGATACAAAATACCCCAAAAGGGCCCTACTTTCCCCTTTTTCCCCCTTAGCAGTGGAATTTTTCAAAAAGTTCTTTAAGTATGTTATTTTCGCGAATGAATCGTTCAGTTCAAATTTTAAGAATCTAGGATAGGGCTGTCAAACGGGATCGGTTTTTTAAAATCCCGGGATTCGGGATTTGAAAATCGAAATCCCGGGATCCCGGGATTTTTCGGGATCACGGGATTTTTCGGGATCCCGGGATTTTTCGGGATTTCGGGATTTTTCAGGATTAAATTCTTTGATTATAAAAGTAAAAAAATAGTAGACTCTTTATGTTTCAATTTTATTGTGCATATTAAGGGGCTACTGTGTGTTAGTTGATAGCGTGCTAGCCTATTAAGCAGGGAGTCGTGGGTTTGATTCCCACGAAAACCCTTGGGTCGATTTCGCTACAGCTAAATTTTAAAAAAAAATATTTCTAATTATTCTTATTGTTATTTAAAGGCAATTAAAAAATTAAGTATACGCCACTTATGCAGTTTTCAAGTAATTATTAATATTAAATATTAAGGAATGAACTAAAAAAAGCCTTAAGGGGTTTGTTATGGAAAATGACAACTTTTATTTGCTTTTGGTTTAATCCCATTCCGATTTTGGTTGTTGCACTGTATAATTTTAAAACTAATTTAAAGAAAATTTATAATAATAAAAATATTTAAAGGGGAAATGTTATAATATAATACATTAGACTTGCATTTTTTTGTATAAAAAAAGTTTTTCTTCCAATTTTAAACGTCCCGGAGAGTTTTTATTCTCCTAGACCTTAAACTTATGTGGTAAAAATTTGAGGCCAATCGGATTAAATTTACCCGTGGCGCCCTTCGATCAAAGTTTTGGTTTTTTAGAAAATTTTCGCCAAAACATGCAAACTTTGGCCAAAGGGCTCCGTGACTGTGGCTTAATGGTTAGTGCGTTGGACTAGTATTCAGCAAGCCTGGGTAGAATTCCCAGCTTAGCATAATTCGTGGCCAGCTACGTTGAAAATTCATAAAAAGTTTTAGTTTTAATTTGTTGATGTAAATGTAACAATAATTGAACAAAGTTGTATTTTTAAAAATAAATTCTCATACATTTTTAATATTTTAAAAATCCCGGGATTTGAGCTTAAAAATCCCGGGATTCGGGATTCATTTTATGACAAAAATCCCGGGATTTCGGGATTCGGGATTTCGGGATTGACAGCCCTAATCTAGGACCATTAGTTCAGCAGATTCAAAATTGCCCTTCTTTCCCCCTTTTTCCCCCAGAATTTTGAAACGTACTTTCATAAGAATGTTATTTCCGCGAGAGGATTGTTCAGCCAAATTTCAAGTAGCTAGAACCATTAGTTCAGCAGATACAAAATTGCCCTACCTTCCCCGTTTTCCTTGAAATCGAAATTTTCAAAAAAAAATACTTCTTTCAGAATGTTAATTCCAAGAGAGAGGATCGTGCAGTCTAAATTTCAAGTATCTAGGACCATTAGTTTAGCAAATACAAAATTGCCCTACTTTCCGCCTTTTCCCCCTTAGAAGCGGAACTTTCCACAAAAAATACTAATTTTAGAATGTTATATCCGGAAGAGGATCGTACAGTTCAAATTTCAAGTATCTAGGATCATTAGTTCAGCAGCTACAGAATTGCCCTACTTTCCACCTTTTCCCCTTTAGAAGGAGAACTTTCAAAAAAGTACTTATTCTATAATGTTCTTTCCGCGAGAGGATCGTACAGTCCAAACTTCAAGTATGTAGGACTATTAGTTCAGCAGATTAAAGACTGCCCTACTTTCTCCCTTTTCCACCCGTAGAAGCAGTTTTAAAAAAAGTACTTCTTTTAGAATGTTATTGCCGCGATTTGATCCCATATTCCAAATGTCATGTTTCTAAGACCATTAGTTTAAAGTGTGTTCAGAAGATACAAAATTGCCCTATTAAACCCCTTCTACCCCCCACCCCCACCCTTATAAAAGGATTTTTCAAAATATTACTTTTTACAAAATGTTTTTTCCGCGAGAGGATCATAGAGTTAAAATTTCAAGTTTCTGGGACCATTCGTTTAGCAGATACGAAATTGCCCTTCTTTCCCCATTTTTCCCTCTTTAAAAACGAATTTTCAAAAAAGTACTTCTTTTAGAATGTTATTTTCGGGATAGGATTGTACAGTTCAAATTTAAGTATACCATTAGTTCAGCAGATACAAAATTGCCCTACTTTCCAGAAATACCAGAAATGTCTATAATTTTTAGAAATTCAATTTTTCTTCTGCATTTTTTCAACTTGAACCCTTATTTCCCCCTTGTTTGCCGTAGAAGCGGAATTTTTAAAAAAGTTTTTCTTTAACAATGTTAGTTCAGCAGATACAAAATTGCCCTACTTTCCCCCTTTTTCCCCGTAGAAGCGTAATTTTTAAAAAAAGTTTTTCTTTAACAATGTTATTTTCGCGAGAGGATCGTTCAGTTGAAATTTCAAGTATCTAGGACCATGAGTTCTGCAGATTCAAAATTACCCCACTCACCCCTTTTTCCCCTGGAATTTTCAAAAAGTACTTCCTCTAGAATATTATTTCCGCGAGAGGATTGCACAGTTCAAATTTCAGGTATCTTGGACCTTTAGTTCAGCAGATATAAAATTGCCCTACTTTCCCCCTTTTTCCCCGTAGAAGCGGAATTTTTGAAAAAGTTCTTCTTTAAGAATGTTATTTTCGCGAAAGGATCGTACAGTTTAAATTTCAAGTATTAAGGACCATAAGGTCAGCAGATTCAAAATTGCCCTACTTTCCCGATTTTCCCCCAGAATTTTGAAAAAGTACTTCCTTTAGAATGATATTTCCGCGAGAGAATCGTTCACTCCAAATTTCAATTATCTAGGACCATATTTTCAGCAGATACAAAATTGCCCTGCCTTCCTCTTTTTCCCCCTTTAAAGCGGAATTTTCAAAAGAGTACTTTTTTCAGAATGTTGTTTCCGCGAGAGGATCGTGCAATCCTATTTGTTCAGCAGATACAAACCGGAATTTTCAAAAAGTACTTCTTTCATAAAGTTATTTCCGCGAGAGGATCGTACAGCCCAAATTTCAAGGATCTACGACCATTAGTTCAGCAGACACAAAATTACCCTACTTTTCCCCTTTTTCCCCCTTAGAAGCGAAATTTTCAAAATAGAACTTTCTTCACAATGTTATTTCCACGAAGGATCCCACAGTCAAAATTTTTAAATTTCTGGGAAAATTAGCTCAGAACATACAAAGTGTTCCAAATTGTCCTATTACCCTTTTTACCACCCTAGAAGCGGAATTGAAAAAAAAACTTTGTTTCGGAATTTTTTTTCCGCGAGAGGATCTTATAGTCCAAACTTTAAGTTTCTAGGACCATTAGGTCAGAAAAAAGAAAATGTACCAAATTGCCCAATTTTCCCCCTTCTTAGAAGTGCCTTTTTAAAAAAGTACTTTCTTCAGAATATTATTTCCGCGAGAGGATCCTATAGTCCAAATTTCAGGTTTCTGGGACTATTAGTTCACAATATAGAAAATGTTCAAAATCGTCCTATTTCCCCCCCAAATTTGAATGAAAAATTTTCAAAAAATACTTTCTTCAGAACATAATTTCCGCGAGAGGATCATATAGTCCAAATTTTTTAGTTTCTTGGACCATTAGTTCAGAAGATACAAAATGTACCAAATTATCCTACTTTCCCCCTTTCAACCCCCTAGAATCAGAATTAAAAAAAAAAACTTTGTTTCAGAATGTTTTTTCCGTTGGAGGATCTTATAGTCCAAACTTTAAGTTTCTAGGACCATTAGGTCAAAAGATAGAACATGTACCAAATTGCCCTTTTCCCCATTTCCCCTTCTTATTTTTTTTTTTTTTAATACTTTCTTTGGTGTATTATTTCCGCGAGAGGATCCTATAGTCCAAATTTTAGGTTAATGGGGCCGTTAGTTCAGAAGATCGAAATGTTCAAAATTGTCCTATTTCCCCCTAAATTTAAGTGATTAAATCAATAAATTCCCAAAAATAAAAAAAATAAATGAGAAAAAAAATTGAGTAAAAAATTTGAGTCAAAAAATTAATCGAAAAAAATTTTGAGTAAAAAAAATTGTGTAAAAAAAATTTGGGTGAAAACACCTTCTAAGTAAAAAAACTGAAGAATAAAATACAATTGAGTGAAAAAAATTTTTAGTAAAAAAAATTGATTGAAAAAAAATTTTGAGTAAAAAAAAAATTTGGTTAAAAAAAAAATTGTAAAAAAAAAATTTTTTGAGTGAAAAAAAAAATTGTGTGAAAAAAAATTTTGAGTGAAAAAAAAATTTGTAAAAAAAAATTTGAGTGAAAAAAAATTTGAGTAAAAAAAATTTTGAGTGAAAAAAAAATTTTGAGTAAAAAAAAATTTGTAAAAAAAAAATTGTAAAAAAAAAAATTGTTAAAAAAAAAAATTTGAGTGAAAAAAAATTTTGAGTGAAAAAAAATTTTGAGTGAAAAAATTTTAGTAAAAAAATGTTTTTTCCCCGAGAGGATACTATAGTCCAAATATCTAGTTTCTAGGACCATTAGTTCAAAATTCACCAAATTGCCCTATTTTCCCCCTTTTTGTCCCCCTTAAAACCGGAATTTTTAAAAAGTACTTTTTTCAAAATGCTATTTCCGCGAGAGTATCCTATATTCAAAATTTCAAGATTGTAGGACAATTAGTTCAGAAGATACAAAATGTCCCAACTTGCCCTATTTTCCCCCTCCCCCCGCCTTAGAAACGGAATTTTCAAAATATTACTTTTTCCAAAATGTTATTTCCGCGAGAGGGCCCTAGACTTCAAATTTCAAGTTTCTGGGACCATTTGTTTAAAATATAAAAAATGTACCAATTTTTTCCCCCTTGGAGGCGGAATTTTCCAAAAATATTTTTTTCGAAATTTTATTTCCGCGAGAGGATCCTACACGCAAAAAAAAAATCTGTGTAAGATTGAGCAATCCTACTTGGTTAAACTTTTTTCATACCAAAAAAATTTTTTTACCAAATTTTTGCTAAAATTATGCTTGTCGACGTTAAAGTAACATAATTCATTTTTTATGTAAAATAACCAAGTAGCTTGCACAATAACGCAAATTACTTGCACAAAAATTTATCGAAAGAAAACAACAAAAAAAAAAAAAACAAATACAGACCGCCATTTTCATTTTGTATTTTTGTGTGCGTTGTTCGTTTATTTTTTGTGTTATAAAAACGTAAAAGGAAATTGATAAAAAAAATAAAATAAATTAATAAATAAAAATAAATAATTAGTTTTCTAAAAGATAAATAAATGTAAGATAAAAGAATGTTAAAGTTAATTTTGCTTTCATCACTTAAAACAAAATTCATTAAGAAAAACCAATGGAGTCCCAGACGTATGTTTCGATGAATAACAAATGGAATGATAAAGTGAGTATACCCGCATTCCGAAGACACCAATAAGGTTTAATAGATTTTTAGTTAAAAATTAGTGGTTGGTAATAATTTTCTATTTTTATAGGGTACTGCTAAATAAATTTTTGAAGCTATGGCGAATCCTTCACTACAATAAAGAGCGTGGACACCAATCCTGCCTTTAGTTATAAAATTAAAACCTAAAAACCCAAAGCCAAGGGAGTCCAGACCTGTTTTGATGAGTTACAAATGGAATGACAAAGTAAGTGTTCCTCCTTAC
Organism: Pegoplata infirma; assembly: GCA_963921195.1. NCBI lineage: Eukaryota > Metazoa > Arthropoda > Insecta > Diptera > Anthomyiidae > Pegoplata > Pegoplata infirma. Next base: position 28,449 of record CAWUER010000018.1, read on the forward strand.
CAAGAGACCAATGGGGTTTACAAATTTTTTAAATTAAAAATTTATGTTTTGTAATAATTTTCTATTTTTACAGGATGCTTTTAAATATATTCGTGAAGTTATAGCGGATCCTTTACTTCAAGAAGAAGCATAGGCAGCAGTCACTCGAGAAAATTGTACAAAAAGGGTCAGTTGGTCGGTGGTAAATTAAATCCTACACAACATTTATTATATTAATATGGATTTATTCTGTGAAAATTTTAAATTCAACAAATATACAAATTTTTACAAAAATTTATTGAAAATTTATTTTAGCATAAATGTGGTAATTTTTAGCATTATTTTTAGTCATCTTTTCTAATAATTTTGGTATATTTCACCATATCTCTTTTGGTATAGGGTCAGTCTTAGTGAAATCAATCAAAAATAGCTAAAAATTTTCGTGACCCCCTCCGATTTTGATGAAATTTGGTTTAGTTGTGACACTAAGTGATAAACTGACACACACTTATTTTCAGCCCTCTAAGTAAACAGTGGGCGAAAACACGGTGGGTCAAAATTTCCCCCAAAATCTGCCAGTCGCGACACTTTGCACCGTAAAAACTTAATATCGTTGGTTCCATTTTAGCTAGAAAGCCCATTTTTGGCTTGTTTTGAAGCTCATAATATGCCCTACAAGACTTACCATAACCAAAAAATTTTCGAAAAAAATAAGGATTACCTCCCTTATTTTAAGGTCGTGATATACGGAGGAGAAAATGGGGAGGATGGTATCCCCCGATTTTTTTTTTACTTGCTAATCTTTGAGAGAAAGTCCTAAAGAATATATTCTAAAATTTTTATGTTGGGACAACAATGGGATCGCTCAAAATCAAAATTTTTTACAATTTTCCCCAAAATCTCCAAATCCCAACACTCTTTAACATTAAAAATTTTATATCATAAGTGCTTTTGTAGCCAAAAAAATTTCCAAAAAAGGAATTGGTGCCCCCCTTATTTGAAGGTCGTGGCAAAGGGTGGAGGAAATGGGGGAAAGTATCCCCCGATTTTTTTTTTACTTGGTATTCTCAAAGTGCAAGTCCTAGTGAACATAGTCTACAATTTTTATGTTGGGACAACAATGGGGTCGACCAAAATCAAAATTTTTCAAAATTTTCCCACAAAATCAACAAATCGCGACATTCTTGCGCCTCCCATTGGACTCCCAAGATAAAAATTTCAGGATATGCTCTCTAGAACTTACTCTTTTTAAAAAAAACAAGATGAAAAAAATTGGGGGATACTGTCCCCCAATTTCCCCCACCCCTTGCCACGATCTTTTAATACAAGAGGCACCCCTCATTTTTTTTATTTTTTTTTTGTGATAGTAATATTGTAGGGCATATTAAGAGCTTTAAAGCAAACCAAAAATGGACTCTGGAGCTACAATACAGTCCACGATATTAAATTTGTAATGTGCAAGAGTGTCGGGATTTGGAGATTTTAAGGGAAATTGTGAAAAATTTTGATTTTGGTCGATCTGATTGTTGTCCCAACATAAAAATTTTAGGATATGTTCATTAGGACTTGCACTTTGAGAATACCAAGTAAAAAAAAACTCGGGGGATACTTTCCCCCCATTTCCTCCACCCTTTGTCACGACCATTAAATTAGGGGGGCACCCTTCCTTTTTTGCTAAAATTTTTTGGTTAAGGTAGGTACTGTAGAGCGTACTATAAGCTTTAAAACAAACAAAAATGGGCTCTGTAGCTACAATAGCACTTATGATAATCAATTTTTAAGGTTCAAGAGTGTTGCGATTTGGAGATTTTAGGGGAAATTGTGAAAAATTTTGATTTTGAGTGATCCCATTGCTGTCCCAACTTAAAAATTTTAGAATATATTCTTTAGGACTTTCTCTATAAGATTATCAAGTAAAAAAAAAATCGGGGGATACCATCCTCCCCATTTTCTCCTCCCTTTATCACGACCTTAAAATAAGGGAGGTAACCCTTATTTTTTTCGAAAATTTTTTGGTTATGGTAGGTCTTGTAGAGCATATTATGTGCTTCAAAACAAACCCAAAATGGGCTTTCTAGCTATAATAGAACCAACGATATTAAGTTTTTACGGTGTAAAGTGTCGCGACTGGTAGATTTTGGGGGAAATTTTGACCCTTCGTATTTTCGGCCCCTGTTGACTTAGAGGGCTGAAAATTTGCATTTGTTAGTTTTTTACGTAGTGTATGAACTTAACCAAATTTCATTAATATAGGAGGGGGTCAAAAATATTCATGATTGATTTCACTAATAATGACCCTATATTTTACCAAGTTTTTACTTAAATAGCATTAGCATTTTCTTCAAAATTTTTTACATAAGCGTTTTGGCTAAATTGCGAAAACTACTTCGTCGGTTTGCGTGTAGAGTTCAAATTTGAAGTTTCTATGACTATTAGTTCAAAAGATACAAAATCCCCCAAAGAGCCCTATTTTCCCCCTTTTTCCCCCCTTAGAATCGGAATTTCCAAAAACCCCTTCTTAGTGGGTGGTTTTGTCGGGAGCCGAACCTACATTCCAAATTTCAAGTCTCTAGCTTCAGCGGTTTGGGCTGGGCGATGATTATTGCCAATCAGTCAGTCAGTAAGTCAGTCAGTCACCACACTCTTTTATATATATAGATTGTTTTAAATATTTTTGTTGGTTTTGACAATCTTTGCCTTATTAGTATGGTACAATTTCTTCGTCTTTCTAATTCTCATTGTGAATAAAGGCGAATATGTATTAATATTTTAGTTTGTGCACAAACGAATGCTATGAGAATATCATGGTTTTAATTAGTAAAGAAAATAATGACCTCGAGCCAGAATAAACATCCTCAAAATATATTTGTGAACAAGATTCAAATTTTTTTGGGAAAAAAGTTTCTTCTGCTAATTTTTGTTTTAAATTTTTTGAAAGAAAAATATATTTTCTTAAAGAAAAATATACTAACTTTTAGGAAATTTTAATTTAAATTAGCATGTTAGCAAGAAAAACATAATTTTTTTCTCTAAAGGATGTCTTCTAGTAGCAGTGATAGCCAGTCATGCAACTCATGCCTATGGAAGGTAAAATTTGAAGAAAAGGAGCTCCAGCTTGAGAGGTTAGAGCTCACGTTTAATCTGATAATTGAGTTACTCAACGAGCGGATAAAGGAGTTGGAAAAAACCTTGCTATTTCGATAACTCCTTCAGAAAAAGCTAGCAAGGAAGGCATTACGTTTGCAAAAATGACTCTTTCTGGAAAGCAATCCTACAATGAGGATATGAAGGCAATTTGCCAAAATATTGAATATATTTCGGCAAAAGCGTATCATTTTATGAGGGATACATTTAAATTTTAAATGCTTTCAAAATCCTCATTGCAATCGTATAGGCCCATTAAGTGGATTAGTTCTGGGATTGATGAACGTGTGTGGAGCAATCTCCAAACCCTTACAAAGGATTACAGGCCGGCTGAGATAGAGTGCATTTTGCTGGGTGATGAGGTGTCTATCTCACCGGACCTAGTGTAAAATAGGGTGGCTCGTTTTCGGGCTTTTCTCTCTGATCAAATTCTAATACCCGCCAAAATTGTCGGTCTCCTAAGGGTAACTAACATGCAAAATATCATTCCGATCGGAGTTTATCTTCTGTCTTCACTTTGAGCCTCGAAATTGGGGTTTTTTTGCAAAAAAGGACTTTTAAAAAAAAAAAATTAAGTTTTTTATTAAAATAATTAAAAAAAAATTTTTTGTATAATATTTGAAGGGTAGAGGGTCATTTTTGAACCTCTACCAAGAAGGGCTAACGATTTTTTTAAAGATATATATATTAATACGAAATAATAGCTAGGGTACACACAAAAAATTATTGGCTAAAAATTTTCAATTAAATGTATTGATCAACAAAATTTAAATGAGTCAATCAATGTTTTGATTAAAATTTTTGCAATTTTTTGTTACAAATTTTCAACATACCAGATTTTTTTTTCGCTTTAATTTACTTTTTTTTATTGTTGGCAACATATTGGAAAGCAAAAAAGATGAATTTTTTGATAATTTTGTCATAAGCTTACAATTCATTTGTTTAATCAATCATTATTTTGATTGACTTTAAACAAAAAATTGATCAAATTTTTGATCAAAATCTAAAAAATGTTTGATTGAAATAATTTTCAATCAATCACCTACAATTTGGTTTTGGTATAACAATTTTTTTAATTGGAGGAGTTTCAATCAAAAAATTGATTGAATCCGCGTTTTTGTTGATTGAAATTCGTTTCAAATTTTTTCTGTGTAAAAAACACAAAAGCCGTTTTATACTTGTTAATGGCACAAAATTTAAGCTCTAAACTTCAAATTTCCTGCGGGGGTCATTTTTGACCCCCTGCCAATGTGGTTAAAGATGTCCTAGATCGTTAAGATTTCATGACAGACTTAAAGTTATCTAATAGCATGCCACGACACCAAAAAACAGTTAATTTGCCCAAAAATGAAATTTATCAGATTTTATTAATCCAAATTATTGATAAAACCAACATTTCCATGAAATCCGCTAACTTCCCCCCGCGATTCCCAAAAAGTGGCTCGACGGATATTCGCCATTTTTCACATTTCTCTTCTCCAAGCTGTTCTTAATGAATTCAGAAAGAAAAAAAGGTAAACAAAATTTTGAAATTTTGAAAAAAGGTGTTTTGAGAACGCCCCCAAAATCATGCAATTTTTTTGGTATCAAGTCTGAACGGGTTAATGATACCGTAAAATCTTTAAATGTCATATTTAAGTATTTACGATCAAATATTATACAAACAAATTTTTTTAATTATTTTAGTAAAAAAACTTAATTTTTTTTTAAGTCCTTTTTTGCAAAAACTCCAATTTTTAAGCTCAAAGTGGAAACAGAAGATAAACTCCGATCGTAGTGATATTTTGCACGTGAGTTACCTTTAGGGGACCGACACTTTTGGCGGGTATTAGAATTTGATCAGAGGGAAAAGCCCAAAAACGAGCCACCCTAGTGTGCAATAAACACAACGATAGGATCGATGGAGTCATCGATTTGTCGAATGGAGAGAGGACACAAGAAATTGCATCAAAGGCGCTCGTTTTGATGTTAAAGAAGGTTTTCCTTAATTGGAAATGCGTGGTGAGCTACTACGCAACAGGAAAAAAATTAACAAGTATGTTTTTAAGCAAGTAGTATATGACCAATTGTCAATAACTTTTAATATTTCCAAAAAACAAATGTCGACTTTTTTTTCTTGGCACATTGATAAGTCTTTGTAGGTGAATAACATTATAATTAAGTAATTCAAATCCGTCCGCGTGCATTAATTTGAACGATCGCACCCAAAACTATGGCGGTTTAAAGTTAAAATTTTTAAAAAATTGTCAAAATTACATTTTTTATCCGAAGTTGACCAAACGCGAATCTTTGCTAAATATCGAGATATTTGCATTAAACCAATTTTTTTCGGGAAATTTTCCAATATTTTGGACATAAAAATGTTTCAACCGGTTTAAATTTTTTTAGAAAAATATTACCAAATACATTAAAAAAATCTCAACAAATTCTTGGTTAACACTATTATTATATCTGTAATAGGTAAGAAACAGCAGTGGTTTAAAGGGAACATATTTGAAAAATAAAATTCTGATTTTATAGTGTTGTCCTTCACTAAATATTGAAACTATTCAAAGTATGATTAATAATGATAATATTAAGGTTATTACGAAATATTTTACCGCTATTAATAATTTCATTAAGGTTATAAAAAATTTTTGCGATTTTTCACGATTTTCGCGACTGCAAAAATCAATGGACTTATTTTGAAATATTATTCGAATAAGACATGTCAAAATCTATCAAAATACATTTCTTTTCTACTTTTTTTAAGTAATGAAAGATTTTGTATAACCATTAAATTTAAAAGTATCAAAAATCTAAAACCACCGAAAAACCGCTTAAACGTTAAACTTTTTCGGGAGCGAATTAATTGAAGATAGAGCATTAAAACGACTACCAAATGCGCCTTTTGTCGACCAATTTCTATAAGCGGCCTGGATGTGCCTTACAAAAAAGTGAAAAACACCGCGGAATTCGCCAATATTAACTTTTGATCAATGTTGCTTTCCATGATTTATTATATTTGCACATACCATTGTTTCTGCATGTTCAACTTTCAGCCATGCACATTTGGCTGTCAAATAATGCAAAACTAAAATATCGAAATTTTGCAAAAAATTTAAAAAGCTCATAAAATTTTTGCAATTGAAAATTTTTTGGGTGCGTTTGTAAATCAAGTGGGAAATGGTAAATTATAAAGTTCACAAAGCATTCGGAACCATTTGGAATAAAACTGGGAGTGTGCCTTGCAAAAAACAGAATTTTTAAAAAATTAATTTTCTTCCCATGTTTGGAGAGCTGCAGCTTCGTAACCATTGCGAGCACATCACTCGAATCAAGCTCAAATTGTGCGTATTTACAAGGGCTTTTACCATGTGTATTTAAATTTTGAAATTACAGTTTGCGCCAAAAGCTTCAATCAAAAAACCTCAAAAAATTAAAAATTGAAAAAAATGGTATCAAAGATTTAAGTCCATGTAACTTTTTTCTTATTGATGGCACATCCACTAAACCTACACCAAATAATTGCCTAAGTCTATTGATTAAAGCCCCTATGACACTACATTTTATTTGTATTGATGAAATTTATGTGAACAGTGCAAATATATCACCATAGGAAACCTGAACAAGTGTGAAGAGTAAAAGCAAACTAAAAAAAAACAGTAAACGTCAAATTTTATTCTTGTGTTATCGATTAATTTGGTTATCAAATGATTGAATGTCAAAAAAAATGTAAAAATTTTACATATTTTTTTGACATTTACGCATTAATGATATTAAGTGTTGCCAACTTTTCTGTTTTTCATTAAATGAAGCGACTTTTTTGCTTTTTTGACGGTTTTTGGTATTTATTCAGCGGGTTTTTATTTAAATGAAAGTAATCATCACTATTTGTTTGTTTATTTTATGTTTCTTTTTCATTTCTTCTTTTGCTGTTTCATTCTATCAATTAATAAAAAATAAAATACAAAAAAAATGTAGTGTCATAGGGGCTTAAGCGATGTTAATCTTAGAGTAATAGCTTTAACTCACCCAACAATATGAAACATTGGACGAAAAATTTCGTGAGAGTATCAAGCGGTTTTTTTTTAACTTTTCATGAACTAATGAGACCTTTTGCGCTGTGCCTTTGCACAATTACTCTTTAAGGTTCCCTTAACTTATCTTTATTCACAGGTACCACCTAATTTACAAATTAAAAATTTATTGCAAAATTAAAAGTTAATGACAATTGTCCATATATAATTTAATTTATAAATATAATAAATAAATGATTGTAGTGGTAATATGTAAATGCCAAACATTTGTATGTAGTGTGTTCACTTGTCATACATTGTAGCAAAACAATGATGTTGAGATAGGTCAGCAGTTTCTACAAATCAATGTATTTTGGTTCTGTTGAGTGTCAATTGTTTTGAATATGATATACTCATATTTGGGAGCAATGGCTTCGAAAGAATTTAGTAAAACTGTAACAGAGCCATAGTAGCGGATAGAAATGTACTCAATAGTGCATTCATGAAATTGTCGTTACTCTTCGAAACTGAAAGTGACTCATGAAAACTACATACAAATGATGAGTAATAATTTTATATTAGAGAATAAGTTATCGAGTGAATTCTTTCAATTCACTCAAATCGTAGGCTAAGAATTATTTTCATAAGTTATTTATAAGGCAAAAATTTGTAAATAAAAGTCAGATATATTCTTATAAGCTGAAACGAATAAACCGCATTTTTATTCAAGTCAGCTACAGCAACTAAAATACACCATAGTGATAAATATTTAAAAAAATCTTTATGTCCTCATTTCTTTTTTATGTAATTTTCTTAGAAGAAATGTTACGAGATATCATTAACGTAAACATTGAAGCTGCGAAAAAAATAGCATTGACGGTGTGTGCCCTGGTCATTGACCAAGGTAATCCTAACGTCATGTATGCAAAATTACTGGGGATTGATTGTGACAGCGAAAAAAAATATTTCGAAACACCTAACAAAAATTAAGTATTCTTTATGTTTGACTATTGTCATCTAATTAAATCTGCTCGCAATACCTTTTTACGACACTATATCAGTAACGAATAAAGGAGCCGAAAGCCGAAGCGTAATTCGAAAAGTTTACCAAGCGGATAAACAAAGTGTCCATATGCGAATGCTGCCAAAATTAACCGACGCGCATTTGTATCCTTCAGGATTCGAGGTGATGAAGGTGTTCCAGGGCTACACAGCTGCTGAGCAACAGTTGTGTTGCAGCAGTCTCGGATATGAACGAGAAAGAAGGCTTTTTCCCCGAGACAATGCAGCCGTTCATGTTGGGAACTATCAAATTTATGTTTAAATTTAATCAAATATTTGACATATTAAACGCAAAGTCCGTAAGCGATAAAAAAAAACAAAGATCCCATAACAAGAGACAACAAATCGTAAAAAACCAAAATATTAATGAAATTTTTAAAATACATAAAATCCTTTAAATTTCCAACAGTAAAAAAAGTGAAATGGATTAAAGAATTCCAAGTAACAATCCATTCACTAGTTGACCTAACAGATAATTTTTTTCCAAATATGATAATGTAGACGTGAAATACGTTTTATTTGGAAAATTTAACCAGGATGCGCTGGAAAATTTATTTTTTAAGGTGAGTATTTATATCTCAAAATATAAATTTTTTTTTTTTTATATTTTGAAACTAACATTCATATATTTTGACAAAAAAAAAAAAATTATTAAAATTTTATTTTAAAGGCAAGATCCCGAGGTGGGTGCGATTCTCATCCATCGATAAACAAGCTGCAGTATATTTTAGCTAGAATTATTTCGATGAAAATAACAACTTTCAGTTATAATTCTAACAAAAATTGCGAGGACGATGATGTCATGCTTCAGAACACCCATGCCATAACCGAATCAACCGAGGACAATGTCTCCGCAACGAACACGTGCGTGATGACCAATCCCGAAAATGTCCACGTTGATTTGGATGGAGAAGATGAAGATGGTGACATCCTTGACGAAGAAGGACATGAAGAACAAGAAGAATATGACACAGAAGCCCTGCAATATTTTACAGGTTACACAATTTTCAAGAAAATTTTGGGGAAAATAAATTGTTTGCGTTGTATTAAAGCAGCTGTGGGAAGGGAGATAGATGCCGATACATTTTCCACATATAAGGCAGAAAATGTATCAGCCATAGTGATACCTTCCAACGAATATTTGGAAATTTATGAAAAAATTTTCCAACTATATAAATCGTTTTTCATAACAAATTTTGAAACAACAAATATGAGAAAAAAAAATTATAGAAGCCCTACAAATAGACGCCTGCAAAGAAGATACCACACTAAAAAAAAAGAATAAACTTAAACTTTGAAAAAATTTTCTTCAAAATAGTTTATAAATTTTCCCACAATTAAGTTAAATTTAACTAAAATTTGGGAAATTTTCATTTAGGAAAATATTTTAGTTCACGGACTGTTAAATAGGCCATAATTTTCCTTAAATGGAATTCCCTAATACGTGGAAGAAATTCTTACCGCCAAAGAAATTTTCCCTAAATAATTAAAAAAAAAACTTTATTTTTAAGACACATTAGGTTTTAGGACATAATTTACTACCAGTTATTTCATCATATTTATCTTCTTTAATTTGAGGAAGTTTTTTCCACAAGTTTAGTAAATTTTTCATAACATGAAATTGTTTTGCTGATTTATTTTTTGTTTTCATGCTTGCTTGCAGTTCACATTTTGTTTATTATTTGTAGTTCATGAATACAAAAAGTATGATCTTGTATAACAAGTAATAAATTTAATATTTGCATTTTTTTTTTCTACATATGTATGTAGTATGTGTTAGAAAAAAAATAATATTTTAATCACAACAAAGACCTTGGCTTTGGCGTGTTTTCCCATAGTCTGGGAACAAACGTCAAATACAAAGTTTTTGTTGTAATTTAACTAAAAAAACTAATGACATTTATTACTTGACTATAAGAAACAAACGCTTCTTTATATTTATAATAAAATATGTACCCAATGAGAATTATGTGTGTATTCGCATGCTATTCTATAAATAAACCATTAAAAAAAATTAAATTAAATAATTTTTAGGAAAAGTTTCCTTATAAGAAATGTTTTTTTAACCAAAAAATGGGAAATTTTTTCCCATTTTCAAATTGGTCCTTCTTTTAAAGAAAAATGTGGACTAAAAAGTAGGAATACATGGCAATGGAGCTAAATCATTATCAATTTTCCTTGGATTTAGTTAATTTTCCCATTTTTTAGTTTGTTTTTTTCTGAGTGCAATATAACAAACTTTTTTGAGGAAGATGATCCCTGTGTTGAGCATCATAATGAGCTCATAAATTTTTATATAACAGTTCTTCTGTATAAAAATACAAAGTTTCTCCGAAACAAAATTTTGGGAGATAAGAAAACCGTTCCAGATCAAAGCCGTAACACCCCACAAAATAAAAAACTTCGAAAATTTAATTAGGTAATTATCATTAAAGATCATCATTAATTTTAAAAAGATTTTTTTTTTTAATTTCATATTTCTTATTTTTATTTTAGCGTGATGATGATGATAACCATCCAAATATTTTCAAAATTTTTGAAATATTTTTAAACATTTTTTTTTAATGTTTGCAAACATTTTTTTTTTTCATAATTTCTTTAATTTTTTTTTTTGGAAAAATTTTTTTTCTTACTACTTGTTTTTTAATTATTATTTTTTATATTTTTGATAATTTTTTTTTAAATTTTTTTAATATATTATTTTTTTTTTTATATTATTTTTTTATATGAACCTCACTGGTTCATAAAATGTATTTTTTTTTAATAATAATTTTGATAATTGTTTTTAAAAATTTTTTTAATATATTATTTTTTTTGTATATTATTTTTTTATATTTTTGAAAATTTTTTTGAATAATAAATTTTTTTATGTTTTTTTTTAATTTTCTAAATAAATTTGAAAATTTGTTTTTTGTAAATATTTAAAATTGTTTGATTTTTAAATTAATAGAAATTGGTTTGATAAAAAGTAAGTATGTTTACAGATATTTCCATAGAAAAAAAAAAATTTCTATATAAAGAATGAAAGATGGTTGTTCGCACAATGTGCGTGGAATGTCATATAAATAAGTAAAATAAAAATGGTATTTAGGCTTGCCAGATCGAAAATGGAAAAAAGCTTGACATAAAGGAAAAAAAAAGCTTGATTTTTATTGACATCTAGAAATAAAAGCTTGATTTTTCTTGACATTTAAAATTTAAGTATTTTTTTTAAAAGAATTTTTAAATCCAATTCATGAATTTTAGTGAATTTGAGACTAAAAAAATAATATTTTTTTAATTTTTTCCTACATCATATAATGCAAAAAAAATTACTACAGGGCTTCGAAAGCTTAACATAAAAGTGTCGGAACTTGGAACTTTTTTTTGCAAAACCAAATTCAGGGAATCGAAATCGGTAATTTTCAAAAGAAAGGAAAATAAATTTTAATGAGAAAATGTGGCGACCGTGTGGTGATCGTGAGAAAATCGCGCTTAAAGTGTCAAAAAAGGCCAATTTTGACCATTTTTGAACGTCTATAAAATAAGATTCGAAAGTGTGTAATTTTATTTTTAAGTCAGGATCAAAGTTTCTTGGAATTTAATCTTTTAATATAATAAAAAAATCATTAGCTCCAAGTGCCTTAAATCTAATTTTTTGTATGAAATTGTATGGAAATTTATTGGAAAACACTGTATAAATAAACAAATTATTTTAAAAATGGAAGGTTTTTTGTTAATGATTTTTTTACAGTTTTACAAAAATATATTTGTAAGACATTTAATCTTGTCTTTAAGAGAAAATTACAGACTTTTGAATGAGCCTGATGCCAAGACATTCGCATGTCTGGATATCTATATATATAAAAATGGATGTGTGTATGTATGTGGGTATGTATGTATGTTCCGTATGGACTCGAAAACGGCTGGACCGATCTAGATGAAATTTTCAGGGAATATTCAGAATAGCCTAGGGAGTAACACTGTGCGGTCAGATTTTTGATTTTTTGCATGTGGGCGGAGGGGCGTGGCAAAATCGAATTTTTACATTGCACCATTAATGACATCTATATATAAACAAGTAGAAAAATTAAGTTCGACTTGGTCGAATCTATGAATACCCTCCACAATGTCATCTGATAGTAATTTTCTAAAAAAATTTCAAACAATTGCATCACAAATTTTTTATTACAAAAACATATATTATATTGAGTAAAACTTTTTTTTAATCAATCAAATTTTTTTGAGTGTAAAATTTTTTTGACTTTCAGCATTTTTTTGAGTGTGACATTTCATTAAAAAAAATTATGTATACATTTTTTTTTTGTGTAACATTTTTTTAGTGTAAATATTTTTTTTAGTGTACAATTTCTTTGAGTAACAAAATTACTTTGTAAAATATTTTGTTGTTTTATACCCATATGCAATACAAAAAAATATATTTCACATATTTCCCACTTTTTATTTTACTTCATTTGATTTTTTTTTCCAAAAATTCTTACTATACACCGTTACATACAGTTACAATAACAAAACAATAACAAATATTTACTTGTCTAACAACTAAACTGCACCCCACGACAAGAAAACAAACAACAACAAGTTTTACAAAACTGGTATTTCACAATGCTTTTAAAACTTGTTTAACGAGTTTTCAACAGTTTAAGGTGAAACAAATCTGAAATTCAGTGCTTTGCTTATAACTTTTGAACCACTGAACCGATTTTGCTGAAATTCAAAACCAAATAGCCTTGGGGAACGACAAATATATATGATAAGCTTCAGCCCCCTCAGAATTGTCTGTCGAAAGTAATAGTGGTTTTAATCTTGTAAATTCGAAAAATACCCTTGCCGAAATTTACTCTTTTGCTCATAACTTTTGAACCACTTGACCGATTTCGCTGGATTGCAATACCAACCTGACCCGGTAAATGGAGAACATATACGTCAAACTTCAGGAGCCTCCGTAAAGTCTTTCAAAAGTTAGCGTGTTTTCAACGGACAGACAGACAGACGGACGGACGGACGGACGGACGGACATCGCTAGATCGACTTAAAATCGATCAAGGATCATGAATATATATACTTTATGGGGTCCTAGACCAATATTTCGATGTGTTACAAACGGAATGACAAACTTATATATACCCTCTATCACTAGAGTGGAGGGTATAAAAACGGATTGACCGATTTTGATGAAATTTAAACCAAAGATAGTACTAACCGAGTATTAACTATATGCCAAGTTAGAGCGTGATCGGGAAATGGGCGTAAAATACCATGATTTTTTGTCTGTGGGCAGAGGGGTCGGCAAAATCGCATTTTTACATTGCACCACTAATGACATCTATATATAAAAAACGGATAGACCGATTTTGACGAAATTTAAACCAACGATAGTATTAACCAAGTACTAACTATGCGTCAAATTAGAGCGTGATCGCACAAATGGGCGTAAAATGCCATGCCCCTTTGTATTGAATTGAATGTTATTTCACATGCTCCGCAATAACGCAAAAACAGTTGATTCGATTTTAATTAAATTTTCAGCACTGATAGTGTTAACCGAGTGCGGAACTATAGGCCATGTTATACTACGATTGGAAAAAGGGGCGTAAAATGCCACGCCCCTTTGTACTATACTGGACGTTGTCTGCCTGTTTTGCAATCACGCAAAAACAGCTGAACTAGGGTTTCTAAATTCCCGGACTTTTTCAATTCCCGGGAAATCGTTTTAAAAAAATCGTATTCCCGGGAATTCCCGGGAATTTTTTAATTAAAACAAATTTTGAACTTTACCATATAAAAGTTGTTATATTACAAATTATGGTCGTATTTTCCAATTTAAAACCATTTTAGATGCATTCTTTTGTAAAATAGTATTACTAACCTCTAAAATATACGTAGAAATTTCATAAAATCTATTTTTTGTAGAAATATTCGACCTTATCAATGCAAAATATTTCACAATTCGGAAATACCCGAGTTCGTTACAAAATATTTTTTTTCACCCGACAGATATCAGGCTTTTACTTCATATATAAAATTTTAAGCTGAAAACCAGGTTTGTTATATATTTTTTAAAATATCGATATTTTTGTTTAAGCAATATAAAGATTGTTGTTCTGAATATGAAATACTAAATTTCGTAAAGAAGAAATCATTGGAATTTCAGGTTAAGAAAACTTTTTCCAATTTGCAACCAACACTTGAAGTAAAATTTAGTTTGATTCCGTATTTTGTCACGCAATAGATTAAAGAAAAATAATTATTAGGTCCAAATAATATACAAGCTGAAGCAAATCCTCACTAGTTTTTCTTTAAAAATTTTAAATCTTTCAAAGTTTAAATGAAATTTTTGTTAAATCGTTTAAGATTGTGTTAAAAATATGTAAATTTAATATATTTTTATTAAAAATTTAGCGACAAATTCCCGAAATTTCCCGAAGAAAAAATCCCGGGATTTTAAGAAAAATATTTCCCGGGAATTCCCGGGAAATTTTTCCCGAATAGAAACCCTAAGCTGAACCGATTCTCTTGACATTTTCACTATATACAGTACTAACCAAGTGCATATGTAGGCCATATAAGATCGTAATGGAAAAAGGGATCAAAATTGCAACGCCCTTTGTACTATACTGACCACGATTGAACAAAGAGGCGTAAATTGCCACGCCCCTTTGTTTTATACTGAACGTTATATCTGCCTGTTTTGAAATCACGCAAAAACGGTTAAGCCGAATCTGTCACTACTGATTGAACTAACCGAGCGGGAACTGTAGGTCATATGTAGAGCGCGATTGGGCAAAAAGGTATAAAATGTAACTCCCGTTTTTCATAATTAAAAAGTTATTTCCTCCTCTTTCGCAATCACACAAAAACGGCAAAACTGATGTCAATGAAATTTTCAGCACAGATAGTACTAATCGAGGATGCAGCATGGAACTTTAGACTATCACGATTCGATAAAAATGCGTTAAATGACACGCCCCTTTGTACTATACTTAACTTTATGTCTGTCTGTTTTGAAATCACGCAAAACCCGCTGAACCGATTTTGTTGAGATTTCTCTATAGATTGTGCTAACCGAGGCTGGACCCAGACCCGTGCTTTAATTTTATCCGACACTATATTTATATTAAGGTGCAATATAAAACAGTTTTTTTATTAGGGCCAGCAACGCGGACCGGGTATAGCTACACACAGAAAACAAATTTGCCAATTTCCAATCGAAATTCGGTTGATACAACCAAAAGTCGGCTGCTACGTTTGAATGTTAGTTGTCACAATTGAATATCGGTAGTCACAACTTAATTCGGTTGATATAACTGCCTTTTTATTGAAACAACCAGAAAATTCGGTTGTCCGAGCCAAATATATATAGCAGCAACTGAATATTAAATAGGTACAATGAAAAATTCGATAGGATTTTTTTTTTTCTGTGTGTAGTTATTTAATAAACTTTCAAAAAATTTCAAAAAATTCCCTTTTTCGGCACTTTAAACGCGAATTACTCAAAATCCTGACGTGATAAACAAATTTGGGCTGCGGATTTGGAATCAGCACAACAAACACTATCTTAATCACTAACGAGAACCCAACACGCATTTTCTTGTTGAGCTGTGTAATTTGTATTTGTTTAAAGACTTTTAAAGACTTTTTAAATAAACTCTTCTTGATTTTTCATGACAATTTAGTGGAGAATTGTGTAAAATTTCATTTTAGCTTGACAAATGACATTTTGGCTTGATTCTTGACTCGTCCTAAAAAAGCTTGACAATCAAGCCCGTCTGGCAACCCTAGGTGGGATAGTGCACGAGTTTTAGATTTCCACACGCTAGAACCGCTTATTTTGTGAGGTTCGTAAAAAAAATGCATGAGCCAAAAAATGGGGCAGGTCGGATATGATCAAGGGGTCGCTCATCGGGGTCAAAGTTGGGCATAAAGGGGAAAAAATCCACAAAAAGCCCTACAGCTCTCCTGGTTTTGCCCCAAGAGGGGTCAAATGTGAGACCGACCCTCATTATTTTTTTTCCCTCAAACGCTTTTTCCAAACCTACCTAAGCCCTATCTCCACTCCCTAGGGGGGCTCCCATACAAAGGTTCAATTTTTAAAAATATTTGTTCCTACCTCTTTAGCTGTCCCAGAAGTGACCCTAGAGGAATCAAATATATGACCGACCCCCAGTAGTTTTTCAACCCCAACATCTCAGAACATACCTACCCTCTATCTTCAACCCTTAGGGTGGTCCCCATACATTTTTTTTATTTTTGCTTAATTTGTTTTATTGCATCAGCTCCTACCGGTCCAATGGTGCTTCCTAGAGGGGTCATTGGCAAGGCCGAACCCCATTTATTTTCCGCCCCCAACATTTCTTCTGAATATACCACTTCCCTATCTCTAATTCCTAAGGGATCTCCTACACAAAATGACATTTTTATTAAATTTGCTCCTACCGCTCTAATTGGCGCAGGGTTGACCCTAGAGAAGTTAAATGTATGACTGACCCCAAATATTTTTTCGGCCCCAACATTTTCCCCAAACAAACCTACCCTCTATTTTTAAGCCTTAAGGAGGTCCCCACACATTTTTTATATTTTTTATAAAATCAGATCTTATCGCTCCCATGGTGCCTCTTAGGGATAGGGAATGCAGACTTACCCTTATTAGTTTTTGCCCCCACATTTTTTCCGAACATACTTACTTTCCACTTTGTAAGCGTATTCCCCTTAGGAAACCGAAATTCGTAATGGTACTGGAACCCAACGTTGGAGTATTTAGAATTTACAAAAGTACAATAATTAGCAAAATTTTTATAAAATCAGCTCTTTCCGCTCCCATAGTGCCTCTTAGGGACGGGAAATATAGACTGACCCCCTATATCTGCCATGCAAACATCATATTAATGAACTTCAATTAAATAAGTGTTTGAAACCAAATTTGCAAAACGTCTGGACCAGGAGTGCCAATGTTTGCGCGTTTTAAAGAGTAATGGGAAAATATAAAATACAAACCATACAGTCCTGGCATAGAAGATTAGAAAGTGGCAGGCAACATACCAGCTCTAGTCCAACCTGCATCAAGTTATTTTGTTGGGCTCAAATAAAGGAAAAGCGACTCAGCGACGACTCAAGGAGTTTCTTGAAATTGTTTTATTATACCTTGGTGAAAATATTCCTGATAATCATTTTAGCCAACCAGGACTAATCAGTCATGCTCGATGGATGGCAAAAGGCATATATTGCCTAAAAATGTTTTAGGTTTGACCAAAAACAATTTACGTGAAATTTTGGTTTAGCGCCACTAAAACAATAGAACCTAAAATAATGATTTGAATTTTTTGAAAGCGATTACTAAATATGCTTCAATTAATAAGATTGGAGAAGAGATTCTCTGACATTTTTGGTATCTTCACAGAAAGAATTAAAAACGAAAGTCAATCAACAAAAACGCGGATTCAATTAATTTTTTAATTGAAACTCCTCCGATAAAGAAAATTGTTATATCAATCATCAAATTGTAGGTGATTAATTGATTTTTATTTCAATTAATCATTTTTTCGATTTTGATCAAAAATTTGATTGATTTTTTATTTAAAGTCAATTAAAATAATTATTGATTTAACAAATGAATTTTACGCTTATGGAAAAATTATGAAGAAATTCATATTTTTTGCTTTCCAATATGTTGCCGACAATAAAAAAAAGTAAAACCGTAGTAAAGAGTATATTTTTGAACTAATGTATTCAAATAAATTGAAGCGAAAAAAAATCTGGTATGTTGAAAATTTTTAATTCGACAGTTAAAGAAAATAACAAAAATTTCAATCAAAACATTGATTGACTCATTTTAATTTTGTTGATCAATAAATTTAATTGAAAATTTTTAGCCAATAATTTTTTGTGTGTTAGTGGTGAAGCTGTTGCACTATTTGATCCGAATATCTCTTGTGAAATAAAATGAAAAATGGCAAATGCAAGGAGGAAGAGTTATCTGACAGCGAAGAAAAATTAGACGATGATATCGGAGAATATTGTGACTCGGGGGATAGCGGCGAAAGTGGCAACAAAGATCCTGATCATCCAGTACAAGTTTTTGGACTCGAAGGTGTGAAAATAATTAACATGGAATCGAAACAAGTAAATTATAATATAAAGAATGATTTAAGCCACTACGTCACAGCTGAGACACCAACATTTTTTTCACGCTTCGGATTAATAACAAATTTCATTGGTTCCGTTCCAAACACTTACTTCAATTACAAGTTTTCAACGACGCTGCCGAAAGAGGCGTAAAATTAATTGAGGACTATAACAACGTGTTGTGCAGTAATGGAGAGGAAAAAGTATTACCTTAACAAAGTGGAAATATGGCGAAGGTATGTTGGGACAAAAAGTAGGGGCCAAAAATTATTGGGGGTCAGTCTGCATTTCCCGTTTCTAAGAGGCACCATGGGAGCGGTAAGAGCCGCTCCCATGGTGCCTCTTTGTAAGCCTTAAGGGGACCCCCTTAAGGCTTACAAATAAGAGGTAGATTTGTTTGGGGAAAATGTTGGGGCTAAAAAAATATTGGGGGTCAGTATTTGATCTGATTTTATAAAAAATTAAAATAAAGTGTGGGGACCCCCTTAAGGCTTAAAAGTAGAGGGTAGGTTTGTTTGGGGAAAATGTTGGGGCTAAAAAAATATTGGGGGTATGTCATACATTTAAATTCTCTACGGTAATTCCTGCGCCAGTTAGAGCGGTGGGAGCAAATTTTATATAAATGTCATTTTGTGTGTGGGACCCCTTTGGAATTGGAGATATGGTGTTAGTATGCTCAGATGAAATATTGTGGGCTAAAAAGAAATGGGGTTCGGGCTTGCTAATTACCCCTCTAGGAAGCACCGTTCGACCTGTAGGTGCTGATTTAATAAAACAAATTAAGAAAAAATAAAAAAATGTATGGGGACCACCCTAAGGTTTGAAGATAGAGGGTAGGTATGTTCTAAGAAAATGTTGGGGATGAAAAAATATTTGGGTTCGGTCATACATTTAATTCCTGTAGGGCCAATTCTAGGACAGCTAGAGAGGTAGGAGCAAATATTTTTGAACATTCAACCGTTGTATGGGAGCCCCTTAAGGAGAGGAGATAGGGCTTAGGTATATTTGGCAAAAGTGTTTGGAGAGAAAAAATAATGGGGGCCGGTCTCACATTTGACCCCTCTAGGGGCAAAACCAGGGGAGTTGCGGGGCTTTTTTTGTTTTCAATTTACGCCCAACTTTGACCCCGATGATCGACCCCTATATCCTACCGACCTCCCCATTTTTTGGGTTGTACACTTTTTTTACGAACCTCACAAAATGAGAGGTTCTAGTGTTTCCAAATACAGCTGCTTAAAATCTGACACAGCACTATCCCACCTAGGCTTGCCAGATCGAAAATGGTAAAAAGCTTGACATTTGGAAAAAAAGCTTGATTTTTCTTGACACCTAGAAGTAAAAGCTTGATTTTTCTTGACATTTGAAATTTAAGTATTGTACTTTTTCAAAGCAATTTTAGAATTTTAGTGAATTTGTGACTGAAAATAATAGTGGTATTCACGTCAGCAATTTTTACCCTTGCAAAATTGCGAAATGCAAAATTTTTAAAACAAACACATGGGATGAAATAAAACAAAAAATAGTTTTGTGTGTGTTTCTTGTAAGAAATGTAGCATTTCGCACTTTGCAAGGTTTAAAATTTCTGACGTGAATACCGTCAATATTTTTTTAGTTTTTTCTTACACCTCATATGCAAAACAAATGACTACCGGGATTCGAAAGTGTCGGGACTTGAAAAAATTTGGATATTTTCCCTGTAGTATTTTAAAAGAAACGGGAAAAAATTGTAGCAAAAACTATAATATTTTTAAAGCATTTCTGATCTGTGCAACAAAAAATGCCTGCGAATTTTGTACTCTTGCCCAAAACATTAAATCATGATAATATTTTGCGGAAGATTTGGGTGTACTTGCCAAAGCCAATTTTTTTTTTTGAAAAAATAATGTTATATTACTTTGCTATTCCATGCAAAACGAATTGAAATATCAGTCGAGGACCCCATCAAAAGAGCTGTACATTTCGTAAAAGAGTGCAAAAATAAGTGCAAAAAAGTGTTTTTACATTTTGGAGAGAATAAAAGATTCGGCACCAAAGAATATAACACTCTCACTTGTTTTATCTATATTTGATAAACAAGTGGAAAATTTTTTTGCGAAAAGCTTAGACTTGGTGAAAAAGTAGTTTTGGTAAAAAAAAATATTTTTTTTTTACGAAAAACAAAATTATGTTAAAAAAAATTTAATGAAGCCAAAATTTTTGGTGAAAAAAATTTTTGATGAAAAAAAGGTTTTGATGAAAAGAAAAATTTTTTGATGTAAAAAAAAAATTGATGAAAAAAAATATGAAAAAAAAATTTTTTGGTGAGAAAAAAATTGATAATAAAAAATTTTATAGCTAAATTTTTATTTATGTAGTTCGTTTTTAGTCCATATTAATTATTTCTAAAGGAGACATTGGTACACATAGTGATAACAACATAATTTTTTTTGAAAATAATCTTTTAATTTGTATTTATTTTTATTTAAAGACTTTAAAAATAAATTATTCTTGATTTTTCTTGTATAATTTCATTTTAGCTTGACAAATGACATTTTGGCTTGATTCTTGACACGTACTAAAAATCTTGACAATCAAGCCAAATCAAGCCCGTCTGGCAACCCTAATCCCACCCTTAGTGCATATATGAACATTTTTCACCGGGTTGACCCATTTTTTAACTAAATAGAGTTAATCCTAATCTTAATCCGGTCTGTAAAAAACAGGGCTATTATTTATATCCAGTAAAAATTACTAATGTTAAGCTGGATTTTTTTGCTAACGTGTATAAATTATCCCATACAAATTTGAAGTTTTTTAACTATATACGGCAAATTTATGTCAAATATGTATGGGATAATTTATACACGTTAGCAAAAAAATCCACCTTTAGTACTTTGAAGATACTAAAAAACTACTGAACTACTGGTAATAAATAACACAGTGGTACAAAAATGAATGAAACAGAAAAACCTGGGATGCGATACTTTTTTTCTAGTAGGTGTTGTTGAGTACAACAAGATTCTGTCCTTGAAATTTGCGAAACACCTCCAAAATCTTGAGTTACGGGTAAAAAACCGGTTTTTTGAACTTTTTACACTTATAAGCCAGTAACTTTGTTGAATATTAACCGATTTTGAATTTCTCGACGGTTTTAGAAAGAATAAACAAATATCTTTCGAAGTTGTAAACATGAAGTTTAAGTAATATTAAAACAACTGTGCGTATTTTTCCAGCAAACTCAATTTTTCAAAAAAAAAATCATTATTTTTTAAGTTTGAAGATGTTTTAGCATATTTTTATACCCTCCACTCTAGTGATAGAGGGTATATATAAGTTTGTCATTCCGTTTGTAACACATCATAATATTGGTCTAGGACCCCATAAAGTATATATATTCATGATCCTTGATCGATTTTAAGTCGATCTAGCGATGTCCGTCTGTCTGTCTGTCCGTTGAAAACACGCTAACTTTTGAAAGACTTTACGGAGGCTCCTGAAGTTTGACATATATGTTCTCCATTTAACGGGTCAGGTTGGTATTGCAATCCAGCGAAATCGGTCAAGTGGTTCAAAAGTTATGAGCAAAAGAGTAAATTTCGGCAAGGGTATTTTTCGAATTTACAAGATTAAAACTACTATAACTTTCGAAAGACAATTTTGAGGGGGCTGAAGCTTAGCATATATGTTTGTCGTTCCCCAAGGCTGTTTGGTTTTAAATTTCAGCAAAATCGGTTTAGTGGTTCAAAAGTTATAAGCAAAGCACTGAATTTCAGATTTGTTTCACCTTAAACTGTTGAAAACTCGTTAAACAAGTTTTAAAAGCATGGTGAAATACCAGTTTTTTAAAACTTGTTGTTGTTTGTTTTCTTGTCGTGGGGTGCAGTTTAGAGCCAGTTTACAGAAGGCGAACGACACACACGAACGAAAATTTTGCATCTATTTTGTTGTTGTTACAATAACAAAACACATGCAAAATTTTCGTTCGTGTGTATCGTTCGCCTTCTGTAAACTGGCACTTAGTTGTTAGACAAGTAAATATTTGTTATTGTTTTTGTAACTGTATGTAACGGTGTATAGTAAGAATTTTTGAAAAAAAAAATCAAATGAAGTAAAATAAAAAGTGGGAAATTATGTGAAATATTTTTTTTGTATGCATATAGGTATAAAACAACAAAAATATTTTACAAAGTAATTTTGTTACTCAAAGAAATTGTACACTAAAAAAAATGTTACACTCAAAAAAAAATGTATACATAATTTTTTTTTTTAATGAAATGTCACACTCAAAAAAATGCTGACAGTCAAAAAAAATTTTACACTCAAAAAAAATTGATTGATTAAAAAAAAGTTTTACTCAAAATAATAGGTATATTTCTAATAAAAAATTTGTGATGCAATTTTTTTAAATTTTTTTAGAAAATTACTATCAGATGACATTGTGGAGGGTATTCATAGATTCGACCAAGTCGAACTTAATTTTTCTACTTGTTTTATTTAGGAACCGTACCATTTATGCATTTATTAATAAAGTATATTTATTTAAGAGTATATTACAACCTTGGTTTTTAAAATCGGTTAAAAATTGATTTAGTTATTAAACTTTTAATAAAAATAAAATTTTGGAATAAATGCCTGCACAATGTTTTTCTACCATCCAACCATAATATGCGGGGGTATACTCACTTTGTCATTCTGTGTGAAACACATCGAAATATCGATCTAGGGTCCCATAAAGTATATATTTTTGATCAGTGATCGATTCTACGACATTCTAGCTTTGTCCGTCTGTATGGCCGTCCGTTTTCCATCTGTGGAAGACACGAAACTTTCTAAAATAAAAGATCTAGACTCCTGAAGTTTTGACACGAATATGTGTTATGTTTATAGGAGAGTAAAGTTTGTAAATGGGCTAAACCGGACCAGGAGAAAAAAATTTCCCCTTGGAGAACTAATGCAACCCCAGAAATACACTATTTTATTTTAAAGTTTTTTTTGTCTATTTGTTCAACAAATAAAACATTTTTGCGTCATATGAAATTTAGAGTCCCCGCACAACAATGTCGGAGCGGTTGACGGTTTCGGTCATGGGAGAGTATAGGCGCAAAACAAAGGCGGCAGCGGAAAATTCAGTCAAACGTTTATATTCACATTATTTTTTCACTTTTTCTTGCAAATTTTTATTTAATTTTATTATTTTTTTTAAATATCAATATAATATTTTCATATTGATTCGTTTTTTGTGTTTTTTTTTAGAATTTTATATATTTTTTTTTTTTAGAGATCATATTTTTTTGTTTACTTTATCGAAAATAATCGAAATATTTATAAAAATGTGGTAACATTTTCATATCAAAAATTAAAAGAGAGAGAGAACCCGACACAAAAATAAAATCGATTTTATTCAAGCGGTTTTCGGTCGAGCGTTTTTTCTTGCCAAATTTGTATGAAAAAAACGTCACCGACATTGTTGTGCGGGGACTCTTATTGACCTGCTGTTGAACCAAGGGGATTAAACAATGCCATTTTTTTGGTCCGCTTTCCTTTTAGGTTAAACGAAAAAAAAAAAATATAAAATTTTATTATTTGACTGTAAATATTATAATATATAAATTTGTAAACATTAATCGCTAGGGGAAGGTGTTCCCAGTCAGCATCACCCACAATTCCCCCCCACCCCCCCACAAACCCACGAAACGTCCTTGTAGTTTTTTATTTATCGCAAGGGAAAGGTGTCCCAGGCAGGCCACACATCCGCGCCGCTGAGCCCCCCTTCTCAACAACAGTTTAGAACAAGAGCTTTCGCCAAACTTTTTTGCTTTAGAGTTCCATTGTCATTTATACAAGATTTACATTCCACTAAATTATCATGTCTTCTACAAGCGGACGTCCGCACATGACGGACATCTCTTCAATGTCTTAGAATCGATCACTGATCAAAAAAAATATATACTTTATGGGACTCTAGACCGATATTTTGATGCGTTTCGCACCGAATGACAAAGTGAATATACCCCGTACTATGGTTAGAGGGTATAAAAACATTGTGCAGGCATTTATTCCAAAATTTTGTTTTTATTAAAAGTTTAATAACTCGGTCAATTTTTTACCGATTTTAAAAACCAGAGTTGAGTTTTTCTCACAAATAAATATACTTTTTTAATAAATTCATAAATAATACGGTTCCTTAACAAAAAAATGTGTAAAAACATCTCCAAATTTGAAAAATAGAGAAATTAAAAAAAAAAATTGAGTTTGCTGGAGAAATACGCATGGTTGTCTCAATATTACTTAAATATTATGTTCAGATCTTCGGAAGGTCTCACTTTCTTCTTTCTAAAACCGTCGATAAATTTAAAATCGGTTGGGTCTCAACAAATTTACTAGCTTATAAGTGTAAAAAGTTCGAAAAACCGGTTTTTTACCCGTAACGCAAGATTTTAGAGATGTTTCGCAAATTTCAAGTACAGGGTCTTGTTGTACTCGACAACACCTACTAGAAAAAAAGTATCGCATCCCAGGTTTTTTTTCTCTGTCACACAGTGTAAGTTATTAGTAGATTTGGATACTAAATCTTTTACAGTAGATTTTTTTTGAGTGTATAAGTTTTGGTTGGTTCAACAGATAAATTCGGTTTTTCTTAAAGAAATTTAATATAAATAGCAATTGATTAAAACAAAATTTGGTAGATCGGAATGAAATTATTAGTAATCACAGCTGATAAAAGCGATGTTGGCTGGACTACGAAAGTTTGAATGGTTCTAAATTTAGTTGGCACGAAAAATACGTTTTCTGTGTGTGAGTGGTATCCCGAAAGAGTAAACAAAAATGCAGCCGTTGGCGAATTTTTTGGATACTGATAGTCTTAACAAGTAAGTAGAAAAATGAAATTACCAAGTGAAAAGTGATTGCCAGATGGGAAACGATTCAATGTGTTGTTTTTGAACTTACTTCCAAACCCAGAAGAGGGGAAAACCCAAACGAAAAGTTCTCTGAATAACGGAAGACGGGGGAGTTTGTGCCTATAATAAGTATTTATAAAAAAACAGCATTTTGGAAAACCGGTTTCTCGGTTAACCTTAAGGTCAACAGCAGAACTGCTTTACGCAAGTCAATTGCAACATACTTGGGTATGTACACAAATTTTGTATGGGAAATGGCATGCCGTTAGCAAATCTAACTCGTTTGTTGGAATTTATGTATTTTGTTAGAAAGAGACAAAAGGTTCAAAACCGGTTTTACCCTCGCATTTAGTCATTGTTTTTTGAAAAAAGTGGTTGTATTAGTAGACACACATAGAAACATGTATTGATGCAGAAATTTCATTCTTTGTAGTTTCATCAGCAAATTTAGTTTGCATTTGTGATTCGAAGTGAAAAGACGTTTCTGTTTATTTTGTGGAAAAAAAAAAATAAAAGTTAAATGGCAGATAGTGAATGGCTTACTCCACGACAACTAAGCACACTTTCGTACGAAGAACAACAAGCATATATTCGTCAAACGCTTGAAGAGATCCAAGAAGAAATAAGTGACCACGATTCAATAGTTGGTGACGAGGCTTTAGGTGAATGTGTAGGTAATATTTGTGGTGATGACTCAGATGTTGAAGAGCCCACGTTACCAGAATATGACCCAGAGGACGACAGTGATTCTGATGAAGAACTTGAAGATGCACCAATTGAAACTGGCAAATGTTTTACTGCCAGAGATGGTAATGTTTGGTCTTCGATACAACCACAACCTGTAAGATTCCGTACGCACAACATTCTAAGAAGTGCACAATCTGGACCAGTATGGGCAACGCAAGGTCTGACCATTGCAGAAACGTTCAAATTGATAATGTCAGACGAAATATGCGACAAAATTATTCGTGAATCAAATCGAAAGGCAAGGCAATGCTATGAAAATGACAATGCAAAACATCCAACAAGAGAACCGGGATCATGGATTCCCATAACAAAAGGTGAATTTGATGCATATTTGGGCCTTCTTTTGCTAAGTGGTGTTACACATTCTGGTTACATGAATACAAAAGATTTGTGGAAGACTACATCACATCCATTATATCGTGCTGCAATGAGTGTACGACGATTTTGGGAAATAAGCCGCTTCATACGTTTTGATAACGGAAACACACGGCAGCAACGCAAACAAACTGACAAAGCAGCAGCAATATCGGAGGTTTTTTTAATACTAAACAGCTGTCTTCGTAGATATTACGAGGCAGGAGCCAACGTCACCGTAGATGCACAATTGTATGCTTATCGTGGTGGAACTGGCTTCACGCAATACATACCATCAAAACCTGCCAAATATGGGATAAAAGTGTGGTGGGTGTGCGACTCCATTTCGTCCTATCCATTGCAGGTACAATCAGTATTGTTGAAAATTGTTGAAAATCTAAATAACTAAATTTAATTTTTCAATGCAGGGACAAATCTATACAGGAATGGCATCAGCTGGTGAACATGAAAGAAATGTTGGCGAAAGAGTAGTAAAGGATTTATGTGTCAACCTTTTTGGTGGAAGTGGAAGAAATATTGTATGTGACAACATTTTCACTAGCTACAACTTGGCAAAATCTTTGATGGTAGACAACAATTTATCTATATTGGGTACTTGCAACAAAAGGAGTACATTCGTGCCAGCAGCATTTGCCAACCCCAAACGACGTGAGGCTGAATCCTCAATGTTTGGGTTCTATAATCACGTTACGATGTGCTCGTACGTACCCAAGAAAAACAAGGCAGTTGTAATGTTGTCCACTACTCATTATACAACAGCAACGGCCGGTCCCAAGAAAAAGCCATTGCTTATATTGGACTACAACAAAACCAAAGGTGGCGTTGATAACATGGACAAGTGCTTGTCCAAATTTAGTACCAAGCGGCGCACAAGCAGATGGTCTGTGGCTTTCTTTTATAATATTTTGGACGTGGCTGCGTTTGCTGCATACATAATATACGTTGACAACAACACTCACCTGAAGGTATCTACAAGCCGCCGTAGGATGTTTCACCATAAGCTAAGCGAGCAACTATGCAAGCCAGAAATGGAGAGAAGGGCGAATAACAGCAGAATATCCGGAGTTTTTTCAACGCGTAACGCCATCGAAGCCATGATAGGTAGGCCCATCGGAGTTGTGGATACTGGAGCACATGAAGTGGAGGAACGTGATAGTACGGGCCGCTTAAAAGTAAAGGGGAATTGCTACATCTGCTCGAAACGACGCCCTACTCGTAAAGCATGCACATCATGCAACAAACCAGTGTGCGCAGAGCATTCCAAAGACTTGCCGCAATGCGATAGATGTATTTGAATTTCAATAATTGTAATTAAAAATAATTATATATTAACACTGTTCGACACCAAAAACCTCTTCATAAAATGTTTAATTTTGGTCCCGTGATTCCAAATCTGCTATCCAAATTTTTCTTGCATGTACTGTTTTGAGATGTTCGCTGCTAAAAATTAAAAAAAAAAAAAACAGTATTTTATCACTTTTGGGGGGGGGGGTCCACTGTTACGTATTCTTACGTTTCTTCCACAAAATAGGACTTGACTTTATATCAAATGGACCTTCTGAATCTAAAACTGTAATCCAAATTTTTCTAGCATGTTCCGTTTCGATTTATAAATAATATATGCGCGTAACAGTGGAGTTTGAGTTTTTCAAACGCCAATATTTCAAAAATGGTGAGCGCTAGAAAAATTTGGATACCAACATGAATCTGTCATCTGAAAAGTTGTATCGAATCGCCTTCTCGAGATATAGGCATTTTCATTTTTTGTGGACCAAGCCCTCAAAACCAACAAATTTTTAAATATTGGAAAAATGTATGTTAAAGTTGTTCATCTTTTTTCCGAATTCCCAATAAAATTACCTAACTTTTGCAAAAAATCTGGACTCAATACGATCAAGGATACCATCAGGACATTAAAATGAAGTTCAAAATGTCCTTTTTTGGTCTTATCCTTATCAGTATCTGAATTTTTTAAGAAATTTCCTGTTCTATGCAGATGTGTAAAGTACACAGAAAAAAATAAAAAAAATATTTGAGTAAATTTTTAATACTATTGAGTAAAAAATTACTCAATTTTGGACATGTAAACGATTACATAGTATTGAGTAAATTTTTAATAAAAATTTATTAAATGTTTGAAAAAAAGAGTAAATTTTTAATTGAAACAATTAAAATTTTACTCAAAATGTATCTATTTCTTTTTTTTTTAAGTTTAAAAAAGTTTTAAATCGTTTTACAAAAAAAAAAAACAAAAAACTTGTTTTTTCAAACTTTACCAAACATATTTATGTCTCAAAAACAGGAAAATTTTTTAAAGATGATAACAAACTTTCATATACATACACAAAAAAACTATAAACTTAACGAGGGTTTGAACACCACACTCGAAATCTAACAGTCCAAGGATTAAGGTCATATATATTTTTTTTAATTTAAACAAAGTTCGGTAAACTTTATTTATGTATCGAGTACCCAATTCAAAAAGTATTGAGTAGTATTGGGTATTGAAAAGTAGCAGACTTTTACAACCCTAGTACATACATATTTTTTCTTTGCCGCCATTTTACTTACACGCGTCGTAGAAATAATTTCTAATTTTCTAAGAAATTGAAAAAAGTTTAGAAAAATATAATAATTTTTAAAAACTAATAATAAAAATTAAATAAATTAAAATAAAAAAAGTGAATTAAAACATTTGATAATCGTAAGTAGAAAATATTCTTTAATTATAAATAAATGCGTGATTATACCCAAGCCTAAATACGAAAAAATTGGTGATTCTGCTGGAAATATTAGCGTGCGTATGAATTTATCAATGCAAAAAACGAAGAGTCGGATTCCGCTTTAACACATTTCCAGTGTGTTCCTACAATTTGCTTATTGAAACATTGTCTATTATTGGTATTTCGTTAAAAAAACTATTGGAGTACAGGGTCGCCAGTTTTTTTTTGGATGCCATCCCCAAATTAAAATTTCTCATCCCCAAAAATCCCCAAAAAAAATTCTCAAAATTTACTACACGCAAAAAACACTTGCAACCCATCAAGTGCTTTTGAGTAATTTAGCCAATTTTTTAGAACAAAAACTTAGTTAACTTGCGTACAAACACTTGGTGGTATTTTACACAGAAACTTGGCTAAAAAGTGTAAGTGTATTTTGCGTGTTGAGCGATTAGAACATCGTTTGAAGCCGCCAATGTTTCGATAAGTATTATGATAAAATTCAAAAGCAACGGAAATGTTTTATCACGGATGGATAACTCAGGAATTTTTTAATTTACACACCAGCAATAGAGTACTTTATTGGTCCAAATTTAATTTAATCTTGTTTTATATCTTGAATTCCCTCAAAAGTTTTCTCAGCAAACATAAGTCATCAGCCCTAAAAAATTGTTTGTACCCTTTAAAAAAAAAACAACGAAAATTATTTTAAGGTTTGATATACATGTTGCCGTAAAACCCCTTAAATTTTTAAAATTTTAACTCCGGAATAGATATCTAAAACCTTGTATTGCTTTTTAAGAATTTAAGAAGTTGTAAAAGACCAGTATTTTCAATTGATGTACTTTTAGACTTTTTTCTACAGAAAATACTATTGAATTTTGGAAATTTTCTATAATAGATTTAAAGGATGTACCTACTATAGAAAATGTATGAAAATTTACAATTTCGTTTAAAGAAAAATAAAAGCATGATAACATGATACCACTACGATCCAGGTTTTGACAGACACCATATAAAATTTTAGTTTTTTCTATATTAATGTCACATTATTCCTACGTTTGTAGGAATAATGTTCACGATTTTTGTATGCTTTAATGTCCACGATTTATCAATTCAAAACCATATATAACAAATCAAAAAAAAAATTATAATACATAATTATAATTAGAGCCTGAGCTCGACTGTCTTTACAGAAAAATAATTTAAAAGTAGAGTTAATTTTACAGATTTTAGCATTATTTTGTAATTAATGTATTTAAAAAACACTTGTTTATATAAAATATTTCATCCCCTAAAAATCCCCGAAAAAATCAGTGTCATCCCCATGAAATCCCCGGATCCCCAAATCAAATTTTTCATCCCCAATTTCCAAAAAAAATCCCCTATTTGGGGACAAAACCCCTAAACTGGCAACACTGTTGGAGTAGTCGTTTGAATAGGCGAATTGGATGAACACACTGGAAATGTGTTAACGTGGAATCCGATTCTTTGTTTTTTGCTTTTGTAAATTCATTTGTTTTTCAAATTTCACTAATACACACTAATATTTCCACCAGAATCACTAAAGCTCTCACGTACTATTTAGGATTGCATATAATTAAATATAATTTGGAGGCTTGGCTTTTTTATACCCTCCAACCACAGTATGAGGGTATACTTACTTTGTCATTCCGTTTGTAACGCATAAAAATATCGTTCGGAGACCCCATAAAGTATATATATTATTGATCTATGATCGATTCTAAGTCATTCTATGAATGTCCGTCCGTCCGTCTGTATAAAACACGATTCAGTCCAAAATAAAAGAGCTAGACTCCTGAAAATTGGCATGAATGTGTCTCATGGTCATAGGCTGGTGAAGTTCGGATATGGGTAAAATCGGGTATCAAAGATTCGGCACAGCCGAATTTAACAGTCACTTGTTTTTAATCTTTTCAGGATTTTTGTTAAATTTTTATTGATTTGTGGAAACATGCAGACATTTGACAAACTATTAGTCCGATCGAGATGAATGTGGTATCATTAGAAAGGTGAATTTAAGACCTTTCCAACGATGTGTAACATGACACCCCAATAGAGTGATTTTAAACGGGCAAAAGGCTTGATACACAAAAAAACTTTATTTGTAATCCCTAAGTCCGGCGGAGGCCGGCTACGCAGAAACAAAATTTAAAATCCGATTAGTAATTTGTCAGATGTCTGTATGTTTCAATACAAATCAATACAATTTTAACAAAAAACCTGAAAAAACTTAAAAAAAACAAGTAAAAAAGTTAAATTCGGCCTTGCCGAATGTAGTGATACCCTCCACAATTTCAAAAAGATTATTGCAAAAACTTTATTTAAATAAGAAATTACTTTTAAAAAAAAATTAAAAAAAAAAAATTCTGCAAAAAAAAAATTTGGTAAAAAAAATCCGCGATTTTTTTTTTTTGTCAAAAAAAATGTTCGTACTTGTTTAAATACCATTTGGTGTTCAATTATGTTCACATATGTAAACCAGAAGCCGAATTAAATCATTTTGTATTTTTAGGTTATGATGAATGTACTGAAATTTTTGAGACATGCTTACATTTTCGTTCATAACTTTTGAACCGCTAAACCGATATCGCTCAAATGCAATACCAAACTTCTCGGGAGAACTTCCAATAAATACGTTAAGTTTCAGTCATCTCTGTACAATATTTTGTCCGTGACAGCATTTTCCACAGACAGACGGACATCGCTAGAATGTCTTAAAATCGATCGGGCATCATGAATATATATGGGGCATTCCAGGGCAAATCACTCAATTTTAGACCCGACCCCTTTTGATTTATTTTATTTTTGGAAATGTTTTAGTACTTATTAAATGCAACTTGGGCACCAAATTTCAGCCTTCTATTTCAAGATGGTGTTGAGTAATCAATTTTTCAAAATGACGATTTTTTCAAAAAAATTAAAAAATTAAAATTTTCAATTAATTTTGACCAGTTAAAAATATAAATATCTTAAAAAAAGTTGGACAACGTTTTGTTGGTATTTAAATGTAGTTTTAGAAAAAAATATTTTAAAAAATATTCGAAGTAATTATCCCTTATTTTTTAACGTTTAAAAATTAAAATCGACTTTTTGAAAAAGTCCGAAACCTTCGATTTTTTTTTAAAACGTCTAAAAGTTCTACTTTAAATTACGCAACTTTTAAGCCATAATTCGAGATGTGATCGCAATTTGTTATATATTTTTTTAAATTTTGAAAACTGCACCTTTTATTTTTTGACTCTTATTTATTTAATATGGTGCTCCAAAAAAATTAAATAGGTAGATACTGACCCTAACTTACCCTAAATATATTCTATTCGAGGTAAAAATACGTCTCACAAAAATTAAGAACGATCGGACATGGGTAAGGCGTTCCGCATCGGCCTTGAATTTTAGATAACGGATTACAAGGAAAAATATAATTTTTTTTTCTGTTTTCTAATTTTTTTTGGTATTTAAAGTTAAGTTTAAATTCAAGTGGTTACAGAATTATAATACGGAGTAAAATGCCTCTCTAATAAGGTACCAAAAACTAAAATCGGTTGAAAATCAGCCAAGTTATTACAACTTCCCCAGACATCTAACGTATGGCAGACCACTTGATTAAGCAATACAATCCGATTTTTGGAATTCATTGAAATTTTCTATTGTAATAACATTTTTTTATTCTTAAAGTTCAAATGTATTTAGATAACAAGTATTTTTCATATTGTGTTTTGCTAACATGTTTTAAATTAATGCTAAAAATGCTTGCATTTTCAACACCCTTTTGAAATATCTATTTTAAAAAAAAAAATTTTTTTTGTTTTAAAATTTGGAAAAACCAAAAAAAATATTACACTGAAACATGAATAATGAAAAAATGTTATTACAGTAGAAAATTTCAATAAATTTAAAAAAAGAGACTCGTATTCTTTATTCAAGTGGTATGACACACGCTAGATGCCTGGGGAAGTTGTAATATCTTGGCTGATTTTAAACCGATTTTAGTTTTTAGTACCTTATTAGAAAGGTATTTTACTCCACATCATAATTCTGTAATCACTTGAATTAAAACTTAACTTAAAATACCAAAAAAATTGCGAAAACAGAAAAAAATTCATATTTTTTCTTGTAATCCGTTTTTTAAGCTTCAAGGACCATGCTAAACGCCTTACCCATTTCCGATCGTCCTAAATTTTTGCGAGACGTATTTTTACCTCGAATAAATATATGTAGGCTAAGTTAGGGTCAATATCTACCAATTTATTTTTTTTGGAACACCATATAAAATAAATCAGAGCCAAAAAATTAAAGGTGCAATTTTAAAAATTAAAAGAAAAAAATAGAAAGAATTGCGATCACATCTCGAATTATGACTTAAAAGTTGCGTAATTTAGAGTAGAATTTTTGTAGTTTTTTTACAAAAAAATCGAAGGTTTCGGACTTTTACAAAAAGTCGATTTTAATTTTTGAACGTCAAAAAAAAAAGTAATAATTACTTCGAATAATTTTTTCATATTTTTTTTCTAAAACTACATTTAAATACCAACAAAACGTTGTCCAACTTTTTTTAAAATATCTATATTTTTTAATGGTCAAAATTAAATAAAAATTTCAATTTTTTAATTATTTTGAGAAAATCGCCATTTTGAAAAATTGATTACTTAACACCATCTTGAAATAAAAGGCTGAAAATTGGTGTCCAAGTTGCATTTAATAAATACTAAAACATATCCAAAAATAAAATAAATCGAAAGGGGTCGGGTCTAAAAGTGAGTGATTTGGCTTGGAATGCCCCATATACTTTATGGGGTCCCAGACTGATATTTCGATGAGTTACAAACGGAATGACAAACTTATATATGCCCTCTATCACTAAGTGGAGGGTACCCGAGTAAAAATGTTTAGATATATTTTTATATATCACGTCTTATCCGAGATTTGAAAGATCTTACTCGGATCAGTACTGATCCGAAATTTGAAAGATCAGTACTGATCCGAAAAATGGATCGCTAAGATTAGATCAGTTTTAATCGGGCGGATACAATGTCATCCGAAAAATGGGTTTATATAATTAGATAAACCCATTTTTCGGATGAAATTGTATCCGTCCGATTCAAACTGATCTAATCTTAGCGATCCATTTTTCGGATCAGTACTGATCCTTCACATTTTTACTTGGGTATAAAAAAACAAAAACTTGACCCTTAATATCTCAGTAAGTTTTAGACTTACAGCGCCGTTTTTTGGCGCAAATGAAAGCTTAAAAACTTGGCTACAAGCCTATATAGACAAAGAAAATGTTTATAAACGTGCAATTTTTAAATAACAAGCATTTTGTAAAAAAAAGTCTAGTTAAAATTTTTTTCTATCACAACGCAATTTTGGCGCCAAAGTTTTTATATATATTTTTTAACTCATCTTTGTTTTAAATTTCTACCGTTTTATGTACAATTTAGTAAGACCGAATTTACATTAGGCAATTTTAATTGCGGCAATTCTGATTTTGTTGTGTATCAGAAAGAGAGAAGAGTCTTACGTCTCCCTCTGGTACACAATAAAATCAGAATTGCCGCAATTAAAATTGCCTTATGTAAATACGGTCTAACGGAACTATTTCTGCAAATATAAGTGTAAAAATTCAAATGATTTTACATAAACTGGTGTACTAGTATTTGTAGAAATATAAATGCAAATTTAAAATTTCTCCTTTTTTATATACAGTAGTAATTCAGTTCTACAAATACATATGGACTTTTGTCATTAACTTTTAACGCTTGTGATATTTTACTAATTTCGCAATAACATTTTTATTTGTAAACTAGGTGGTACCTGTGAATGTAGATATGTTAAGGGAACCATAATGAGTAATTCTGCAAAGGCTCAGCGCAAATATTCTCATTATCTCATGGTAAGGAACGTGCAAAGTTGAAAAATGTAAAAAAATCGCTTGATACTCTCATGAAATTTTTCGTTCAAAGTTCCATATTGTTGGGTGCGTTAAAGCTATTGCTCCAAATTTAATACCGTTTAATCAGTAGACCTGGGCAATTATTTGGTGTAGGTTCAGTGGA
Source organism: Pegoplata infirma (assembly GCA_963921195.1). Lineage (NCBI taxonomy): Eukaryota > Metazoa > Arthropoda > Insecta > Diptera > Anthomyiidae > Pegoplata > Pegoplata infirma. The sequence continues at coordinate 63,554 of CAWUER010000018.1, forward strand.
TGTGCCATCAATAAGAAAAAAGTTACATGGACCTAAATCTTTGATACCAATTTTTTTCAAATTTAAATTTTTCGAGGTTTTTTGATTGTAGCTTTTTGTGCAAATTGTAATTTTAAAATTCAAATACACATGGTAAAAGCCCTTGTAAATATGCACAATCTGAGACTCATTCGAGTGATGTGCTCACAAATGTTACGAAGCTGCAGCTCTCCAAAGATGGGAAGAAAAAACGTGAATTTTTTAAAAAGTCTGTTTTTTGCGAGGTACACTCCCAGTTTTATTCCGAATGGTTCCGAATGCTTTGTGAACTTTATAATTTACCATTTCCCACTTGATTTACAAACGCACCCAAAAAATATTCAATTGCAAAAATTTTATGAACTTTTTAAATTTTTTGCAAAATTTCGATATTTGAGTTTTGCATTATTTGACAGCCAAATGTGCATGGCTGAAAGTTGAACATGTAGAAACAATGGTATGTGCAAATATAATAAATCATGGAAAGCAACATTGATCAAAAAATAATATTGGCGAATTCCGCGGTGTTTTTCAGTTTTCACTTTTTTGTAAGGCACATCCAGGCCGCTTATAGAAATTATTGGTCGGTGAAAGGCGCGTTTGGTAGTCTTTTTAATTCTCAATCTTCAATAAATTTGCACCCGAAAAAATTTAACGTTAAAGCGGGTTTTCGGTGGTTTTAAATTTTTGATACCTTTAAATTTAATGGTTATATAAAATCTTACATTACTTAAATAAAGTAGACATTGGCGTAAGAAGCCAACTTTTCTGGGGGGGGGGGGGGCTAAAGCCCCCCCTAGATTTTTTATAATTTGTTGGTATTTTTTTTTTTTAATAGAAAAACCCAGACCTATTCGTGAAGCGTTCCCTTTAACATGCGTCTAGGTGTCCTAGAAACGAATGACCCCCGAAAGCGGTTAAAAATTCATTTTTTTTAATTTTGATTCTGTAGATTTTTCGGAAATTTAGAACTCCTAGATATATGTTTTGAGAATGAAAGATTTTTAATGTTTTTCCTATAGTAAAATCATTAGATTACTATGATTTTTTCAAGAAAAAGTTCTGATGATTGCAAAAGTTGATGATAATTAGTCAAAATTCTCAGATTCTTTCGTTCAATAACTTTTGTCTATAAAAAAACCCCTTAGAATTTAGAAACTTTTTTAAATCAAAGAAGTTAAAATGTTTTCCTGAAGGTAAAACCCTAAGATTCGGTAAAGTTTTATTACTGACAAAAACATCAGATTCATATGAAAACTTTTTTCAATAATTCAGACTATTTTTCAATGGGAAAAACTATTAGATCTTATATAATAATCATTACGAGTCCTTAAGACTCATTGAATAATCATAACGAGTCCTAAAGAATCATTACATATTATTATTATTTGTTGTTGCAAAAATTAATGAAATCATTAAATTATTAAACAAAAAATTGTGAATGATTAAAATTCTGGGGGGGGGGCTAAAATTATTCTAAGCCCCCCCCCCCCAGACAGGGCTATCTACGCCTATGAAAGTAGAAAAGAAATGTATTTTGATAGATTTTGACATGTCTTATTCAAATAATATTTCAAAATTAGTCCATTGATTTTTGCAGTCGCGAAAATCGCGAAAAATCGCTAAAATTTTTTATAACCTTGATAAAATTAGTAATAACGTTAAAATATTTCGTAATAGCCTTAATATTAGCATTATTAATCATACTTTGAATAGTTTCAATATTCAGTGACGGACAACACTGTAAAATCAGACATTTAATATTAAAAAAAAAATAAATAAGTTCAAAATTATTAAATTTTTTTTTTTCAAAAATGTTCCCTTTAAACCACTGCTGTTTCTTACCAATTAGAGATAGAATAATGGTGTTAACTAAGAATTTGTTGAGATTTTGTTAATGCATTTGGAAATATTTTTCTAAAAAAAAAAATAAAACCGCTGGAAACATTTTTATTTCCAAAATATTGGAAAATGTGCCGAAAAAAAATTGGTTAAATGCAAATATCTCGATAATTAGCAAAGATTTTATGCATGTTTTAATATGTATTTTAGCTCTGGGTAAGCATAATACAAAATGGTACGTTTGGTTAACTTCGGATAAAAAATGTAATTTTGACAATTTTTTTACAAATTTTAACTTTAAACCGCCATAGTTTTGGGTGCGATCGCTAAAATTAATGCACGTGGACGGATTTGAATTACTTATTTATAATGTTATTTACCTACAAAGTCTTATCAGTGTGACACGAAAAAAAATCGCAATTTTTTTTTTTCTTAAATATTAAAAGTTAATGACAATTGCTCATATATATATGAATAAATGATTAAAAATAAATTTGTGGTCTTTAAATTTCTTTATGGTCTTGGTAAGTCTAACTATTTTTTTTTCTCTTTAACAAGAATAAAAAAAATTGCTGTGACTAAAAGAAAACTTTCCGTATTGTCGTAGTTGGCCTATACTCAACACTAACCCCTATAAATTTCTATCTTGACTGACCTAAATCTCTCTTTATAATTCCATTCGCAGTCTATAGTTCCATTTCCGGGAACCGGTTACGTATTTAACAATAATATGCTGGACCTAAATGAGCTCACTTAAACCTATGCATTCGCTGGTTAATAATCTTTTTAACTTTTCTAACTTCCGATGCGAATTCAATTATATTAAAATCTTTTTCTGGGTCAGTTGGGGTCCCTTTTGGTCACTTTATTTTTTTTTCTCCTTTTTTTTTTTTTTTTATATATCACTACACTATTACGAAACACAGACACAAAAACTTCCTCACACAGATCTTAATATTAACTTAAATTTCAAACAAAACTCTTGGATGATTCTGACTCGTTTTCACTTTTCCCTTTCCTTTATGTGAAATTTTCTCCACTGAACTTATAGTTTTCCAGTCTTGGAGTACTAAGGCTAATCTTTGAGGTTACCTGTTTTTTTGATGATTTCAAGGATTTTAATATATTGTATCAATACTCGGGAGAACTTTTGTCTGGTGCTTCCCAGAATCGTCTGGACTCCACAGATTTAATTTTCCACAGTCTGGTCCTGCAAACCAGGTGAGTTCCAGCTCAAACTATCAAAGAAATACGAATATCACTTTCACTTCCTATATACGTACAGATTTCAATATTTGAACTAATGGAAAAAAAACTTACGTTCTCCTTAACTCGTCCTTATTTTGCAGGAAGTTCTGTCCGACTGTATGCGCCTCAATATTCACTCGGTAACCTCCTATAAATATATATTTTTACATTCCGGTGAATAAAACATAAGATTTATCCTCCATTTCACGGTGATGATTTACCTTTTTAATTTACTCCTTAACACTCACTTATGTATATACAAAGACTTGGTTGGTTATTAACACTTGTAATTTGATTACAATTTGGAAATTAAAAAAAAAAACTTTCAATCACTAACAAGGGACTTTTTATCTCTACACACAAAAAAAAATTAAAAAAATTGTGCCAGTTTTTGGTTTAATTACAACCTATAAAGTGGTTTATCAACCATAAATTTCAAATCAACGAACATAACATAAAATCAGAATTCATTCATAAAACGGTTTACTACACGTTTTACTCTACACTAACAAGAACGTTTTACTAACCCTTCAAATAGTACCTTTTTATACAACGGTGTATTATAAAAAAAACTCACAACACAAAGAAGAACAGAGGTAAGTATGAAGCGTAAAAATTTGTATTTTCCTATTATTTTTATAAATTAATCCTTTTATTCCAGGTGTTGATTCAATAATTTATAAATTATATTAATCCCTATTTAGTTTTCTTCTTTTTCAGCCTTCCCGGATTAGAAGATGTGTACTGGATTTCATCCGAAGTTCAATACACATGGATTACCTTGATATTGAATCGACCCGGTGCATTGATAAATTGGTGAATCTTTTTGGATTCATCAATCCATCAATGCGTCGGGAAGATAGAGTTAGTGGGACAATTGCGGTTCAACTCTGCCGCAAAAGCAATGTTGTCCCACACTGGCTGCAGAAACCACTGAGGAATTCAGCCATCCTCACAAGCAAAAGTGGTTCAAAAATTAAATAGAGCGGGAGTTGGGGTGGAGGTAGCTCGCCTCCCTACGAAAGAAACACCCCTTCCATATAAAATTAACAATTTGTAAGTGGCACGGCTGGCCATCAACATGTGGCAATATGGCCAGCCATGAAAATGAGTGCCCAAATGTGTCGCCCCTAAGACCTTCCCACGCAAAAATTTTTTTGGGGTCCAAGGGTGCACAAACGGTTTTTGGGGCGATGTAATGGTAGGGGCCCGCAACAACGCAAATAGAAATATTTTTTTTTACTAATTTTGTGATTAATTTTGATACATATTAACAAAACGTACGTCCTCACAAAATTTTAGCCCAATTCAATAAAACCAACAAAGTTATTAACAAATAAAAAATTTTACTACTGTTTTTTGCTTCTCCTGTAAAATTTATAAAATGTTAGTTAGGGTCCCTTGCATTTTAGGTGACGATATATACATTCAAGTGTCGTAAAATTTCACCGAAATGAATAATTTTGTTAATAACTTTACACCAGCGCCATCTACAGGGTCCAAATTTCATTAGAAAACTTATTTTTGTTTCATAAATATATCATTTGAGCCAACTTGTAACATAAATTAGAATTAAAACGATAACAGCGCCACCTATCAATTTCAAATTTATCTGGAAACTTATTTTTGTTTAATAAATATATTGTGCGTATTTCAGCCAAATCGTACCATAGATACAAAAAATTTTAATATTGCGAAATTAAACTTAAGAGACCTGGCTCCAAACTAAACTAATATATTGTCCAAGTTTGGTATCAATCGGTCCAGCGGTTCTTGAGTTTTAATAACACGTATCCGACACAAACATTTTTTATATAAAGATAAATCCCGCCTCGGTTATTACTACCTGTGGTAAAAATTTCATTAAATCGGTTCAGCCGTTTATGCGTGATTACAGAACATTCAGAAATAACGTTCAATAAAATGAAAAAGGGCGTGGCATTTTACGCTCCCAGTTGGAAAATGTGTCACTGAGGAAATTTCCACAGTGATTCCTTGAGGAAATGTCTTCAGGTTCTGACAAATCATAGGTAATCCTTGATGACATGTCCTAACATTGTCAGCACTGAATGTTTGCTTTAAGAGTGTGGACAATTCCTCTAAGACGTCTAAAAGGAAATGTCTTCAGAATAGCAGTATATTAAATTAGAATTTTAAATCTGGACAACTCTTCAATTTCCAAGAAAAAGATGGCAATATTATCGATTTATTTAAAATAAAATCAAAATCTATAGATTAAACAAGTTTTATAACAAGTAGAATAAAAGTGATAAATAGACAAACAATTTTCAAAATAAAGTTTGGAACAAGTGGTTAGGTGTGGGACTAAGAAACTGGAGGTTCCAGGTTCAAATCCAGTTGGGGCTAAAAAAGGCAAAAAGTTTTTTCTAAATATGAGAAAGATAATTTATAAAGGAAAATGGATAAAAGTAAAAACTAAAGGAAATACGAAAATTTTTTGTATTTTCGCATGATCTACGTCAGACATTTCCCCAAGGAAGTCTTAGGTTACATGTCCCCAGAAGGTCAGCCCTGACCACTGCTGACTTTGAATGAGGACATTTTGAAAATTTGTATGAAACTGTCCTCAACCCAGTACATAGAGATGTCTTGTGGATGTCAGCAGTGACTCTGACATGTCACCGCTCCGTCACTGAGGATGGCTCGAGGACGTTGCCAACTGGGCTCCTTTGTCCGATTGCTCTCTTTTATAACCTATAGTTCCCGCCTCAGTTATTACTATCTGTGATAAAGATTTAATTAAAATCTGTTCAGCCCTTTATGCGTGTTTAAGGAACAGGCGAAAATACCGTTCAATAAAACAAAAAGGGGCGTGGCATTTTACCCCCCAGTGGTATTGCTATATTTTATGGCCCATAGTTCTCGACTCGGTTGGAAGGATCTGTGGTGAAAATTTCATGGAAATCGGTAGAGCCGTTTGAGAGCTATTGCAGAAAGGCAGAAATATCGTATAATAAAATAAAAAAGCGCGTGGCATTTTACGCCCCTTTGTCCGATCGTCATCTTTAATTGCCAATAGTTTACGCCTCGGTTAGTACTATCTGTTGTAAAAATTTCATGAAAATCGGATCAGCCGTTTAAGTGTGATTATGGAAATGGCAGAAATTACTTTCAATGCAATAAAAAGGGGCGTGGCATTTGACACCCCCTTTTTCGAACGCCCTCGGTTAGTACTGTGTTAAAAATTTCATTAAAATCGGTTTAGCCGCTTACGCGTTATTACGGAAAAGGCAGAATAACGTTTCATAAAATAAAAAGGGGCGTGGAATTTAACTCCTCGCTTTCTCTTATGACCTATAGTTCCCGCCTCGGTTAGTACTATATGTGGTGAAAATTTCATGAAAATCGGTTCAGCCGTTCTCCCCTGATTGCGGAACAGACAGACAGACAAACCAACACTCAGATTTATAATATTAATCGGGATTGCGACCTGTATCGTGTTTACACCGTTTACATGGACATACAGACGGACGGACGGACATAGCTAAAACGACACATAAAGAGATTCTGAGTCGATCGGTATGCTTAACAGTGGGTCTAGTACCAATATTTCGGGTAGTTACAAACATCAAACTCATTATACCCTGTACCACAGTGTGGTGTAGGGTATAAAAAAAGTTGGAATCCAAATCCCGACACAGATGAACAATACCAATTGAAGTTATGGGTACCGTCCGAATTAACATGCAAGATCATTGAAAAGCACATTCAATAAAAACTTCAGCACACGGGGGCATGAATAAAACGCTGGAAAGAGTTCGAAGATTTTTCTACTGGCCTCGAATGGCAGTACAAGTGAAAGAATTCATAAAAACATGTCAAATTTGTAAGAAAACAAAACCTGCGAACCTTAAGCTCATGCCGACAATAGGTCAAGAAGTAATAACCGACAGACCTTTTCAAAAACTGTATATAGATTTTTTGGGTAAATATCCCAGATCCAAAAGCGGAAATAGATACATTTTCATAATAGTAGACCATTTTACTAAATTTACATTTCTCAAGGCTATGCGTGAAGCTACCACAAACAATGTAGTCCAATTTTTGACCCAGGAAATTTTTCACAAATTTGGAGTACCTGAGATAATTCATAGTGATAATGGATCACAATTTGTAGCCAAAACGTTTCAAAACATGATAGAGACTTATAAAATTAAACATTTAAAACCGCCATTTATTCACCGCACTATGGTCCCAAATGGATTTTTTTTGGCATAAATTCAAAATATGAAGAAAGGTCACTTGGATTAATTCTGGGATGATTTTTATCTCTTAGCGCAATCAAAAATCGATTGTAAAAAAAAAAAAATTTTTTTTGGAAAATTTTTTTTTTTCAATTTTTTTTTTCAATTTTTTTTTTTTTTGGAAAATTTTTTTTTTTTTTTTAAAAAAACAAATTTTTCTTAATTAATTAGCTTTACGGAAGGCAAAACAGTTATAAAATAAAATAATTTGAAACCGTGTCACGCAAAAAACAGCAAATTTGGCCGAAATTTGTGCTAAACTAAAATGGAAATTGTGGGAGTTTGCCAAAAAATGCTGGCAAGATGTAAATTTTAATATTAAATATACAATATTGAAAACACTTTCACGTTTAAAGACTCATGCAAGTTCGTGCCCAAACACAACTTTTTGTCCACGAAAGATATAGGATATTTTGGCTCCAAAATCCTCATAATCAAAACATCCAAGGATAACGCCAAGGATGCATTAACTGTAAAATAGGAATTTTAAATAAGAACTAGTATCCTTAGGTTTCAATTTGTCCCTTTAGCCTCTTTATAATTTTAGTTTTTCCCATTTGCCGTTTGTATAAGTGTAATATTGATTTCACTCCGGTTATATTATACGTCTTAAAACTTTCAACTTTGAAAGCCTAGCAAACTAAAGGTATTGGCACCAAATTTTTTTCATTATACTTTCTTGATAGCTTAAAGTGTTGACATTAAGAAAATGTATAAGCTTTTGAAAATTTGTTAAATTTTATTTTTTTAATTTCTGCCAAAAAAAATGGATTTGGAACCATAGTGCACCGCAGGCAAACGCGTCTGAAAGGGTAAACCAATCAGTTCTAGCCGCGATTAGAGCATACCTGGAAGAGGATCATAGAGATTGGGAACTTTACTTATCCGAAATCAAGTGCGCCTTAAGAAATTCCGTACATTCTGCGACCGGAGTTACACCATTCTCTGCTCTCTTTGGATACCACATGTTTACCAGTGGGAGTGATTATAGGTTAGCTAGAAATCTTAACTCATTGACCGAACATGAGATAGTTAGTTTAAAGGACACAGACCGTTTAGAGCTTATCCGATCAAAGATAAAAATTAACATGCATGAGGCATATGAGAAATCAGCAGAAAGGTATGATAAACGCGCTAGGAAAGTGAAGTTTATTCCAGGACAGGAAGTTTACAGACGTAACCATGTTTTCAGTAATTTTGAAAAAGGGATAAATGCAAAATTTTGCAAAAAGTTTTTGAAGAGTCGAATTTTAAAACCAGTAGGCAACAACATGTGTGAACTAGAAGACATGCAGGTTAAATCTGTGGGGGTATGGCATGCGAAGGACATAAAGGTATAACTGATTCTAAAATATCCAAAAAAAATTGTTGTTTCTTTCTATGCAAATAGGACTGAAAATGGACCGTAGGAACGGGAAATTGGGAACTATCAGAGAATCCCGCGGAAAATTCGACATTTGCAGGGAAAAGGTCAGGGGAGGGGAAAAAGTGTTCGTTGCGTTCGTATGTTGTCACGAATTTCATGATGAACTTGATTACAAGTGCACGCAATGCTTTGTAGAATGGGATTTCCTAATGGAGGGATCCGGACCGCACTTCGAGGCATAGAGGTGGGTTGACTAGAATACCCTTAAGAATTTTTTTGTTCTGTTGAACACCTTAAGATGCAAACCCTGTATTACGAAAACATAAAATCCTTCCTGCGTTGTATTGACCATAAACCTTTTTAAACTCAATTTTTTTTTAGAATCATGGAAGCAGCCCCTAAGAACCCCCTCTGTCCACCAGTAGATGATGATGAAGTGCCGATCTGCTTCATTTGTTTAGGACTGTTGAGGACTGAGCAAAGAATGCTGATAGTAGTCGAATGTGGACATGTGTTCCACTACGACTGCTTAACAGCATATTTTGAGCAAACGCCCTTCTGTCCTGAGTGTGATGAAGTAGATTGGCAGGGTTACTAACCTACTATAACGCAAGTCAATGAAGACCTATACCGGCGATTTTTATATGGAATGTCATGGGAGGCCACCGAGGAAGATGAGTGGACACTCATACCCAATCCGGAACAGGCCACGGTACCCGATTTATTACCGATAATTGAACGTTTCGAGTCAACTTTAACCCCGTCACCCAATTTATTGGCTATGGTCGATCAGATCGACCTCACGCTTTCACAGCCACTCGATCCTTTCCCGTTGGTCGATCAGATCGACTTAGCGAGTGAAACCGAAGAGAGGTATGACGACAAGGAGTGGGCGTGGAACCAATTAAGGGAGATGAGGAAAGAATCGTTTTTAACAACCGTTTTCCCTTTCTCTATGTTCTTTTTTTTCTACTTGGAATAAACCAAATATATTGAATCCGGGATTCTAAGATCTTCGGAAGCCGGAATGCCGGAAATAACTTTCCTATTCCTTTTTACACTAACAAAAATATACACTAACAATACTTCTTAGCCTACTGCCCTACACGTTTACTAAATGATTTAAATTTAAAATTCCACACACTTTCGCACACAAAAAAAAAAAAACTGTGCCTGTATCAGGACTTTGGATATAAAGTTTTTTCACACCTGTCTCCTAGGTTTTCACAATTTCCTCCCTGGCTATCCTGACGGTATATAACCCGGAAGAGGGTAAGATAATGATAATATTCGGGGTGTTACCTTAATCAGCACTCTATTTGGTTTCCTTTTCCTTTTCTCTAGTCCTCATTAGTAACGATTTCTCTTGGAACAAATGCTGCAGGGATTTTTTTTCCTCTCTTCCTTTTTTTTGCAATTCCTCGTCAAAAGATGTCACCAACGTAGGTTACTAACCGGCCCTATACAAGGATAAAACTCGTTCCTTAACCGATCACAGATTTCACTTTTTCCAAATTTCTCTACTTACGTCTATCTTTTGTCCAGGGGGAATTTATGTATTCCTTATAAATCCTGTCCAACTCTTTGAGCTGCCAATCTCCTTTCTCCAGGCTTGGTTTTACCACACAAAAAAAAATATTATTTAAACTTTTGTTTCTATTTTCACGCACGGGATTTACTTTGTTTTTTTTCGGTCTTAGTTTCCTGCGGCACTATGCACTGATACTGTTCGGATGACAGTTTTGATTCATAATGACTTTCGGTTCACTAGAACCTACGCATGAAACCTATATTAAACGGTTTTCCCTTCCGATTATTCCTTCGAACTTAGCGGGACCTATTTCCCTCCGCTGGAATATATATGCTGGCATATAGGCTTTACATATATCGGATGATCGCCACATATGTACAATCATTCCGCCAGTTCGTCCATCTTTTCTTCTTTGGCAAGCGTCTAAGTTTTTTCTAGAACCTAATTGTGTTGCTATGCCGCCGAATGGTACCGCTATCCCCTCTAGCTATCCTCCTGTATCCCTGGGCACTCCCCCTGTCGTTTCCGTCCATCATTTGCCCTATTTTACATATCTCCCCTGCCAGGCTATCAGCAAAATTAGCCCGTAGTAAATTTCTTTTATATTTGTTTACAATTTGGTTTTACTATTTACAACCAAATGTAACGATGAATGAAAATTGTAACTATGAATCCCGTTACTATTGTGTGTTACGTTTTCGAGTTGCCAACTCACGGTCTTATGTTTACTAAACACATCGTTATATGTTTACTAAACACAACCCCACAACCGAAACACACTGAACGTACCCCTGAGTGACATTTCATTCATTTCTTTCCCCATTAATTTTTTTTTATAAACAAAAATTAAAAAGGAAGGAATTGTGCTATTATTAAAAATAAAAAGAAATTCATTCGCGTTAACTCATTTGTAAAAAAAAAATCAACAGTCTCGAGGGTTTTTACCACTATTAAAGCCAAATCTCAGAAATCTGTATTCTTGTACCCGTCGACAGAGAATCAAGCCGCTCGGCTCAAAAACGCCGGCGAGCCGCCGCCGTATGAAATAACAGGTTTTACAGCCAAAATCTAATAAAAAAATTTTGTAGTGGTTTCGTGCAATTCCCCGGGTACCATTTTCTGATACCACCGCAACAGAATATCATAGTTTTGATTAGTATAAGAAATAATGACCTCGAGCTAGGAAAAAAACCTACTCAAAATATAATATTTTAAAGGTCGAATAAAACAATTTTAATTTTTTAATAAAAATTAATCAGAATTTAAAATGTAATGTTTTTTTTTAATGATGTACTGATACCGAAACCACTTTACGTGGGACATTTCGAAACAAAAACCTTCTGCAAAAAAAAATTTGGAAATATTTTCATTTTATACATATTATTAAAATTTATAATGTATTCAGTTTTTTCGATGTTAAACGCTAAAAATAAAAATAATATAAGCAGCAAAAAAAATATTTAAAATCAGTTAAAAATTTTGGCCTACAAAAAATATTTTACAAAAAGTCCATCTTGTCTCACTGTGCGTCCGTTTTTGTTATTATTTTTTTTTATATTTGGTAGGAAAACGACATTTTTAAGCTTGATTTACACGTTAACTACCCTTGACTACCCTTATCTACTATTTCCCAGTATTGGAGGATAGCAATTGTCAAATTCAAATAATTTTTCATACAAAATTATTTAAACCCGGCAAACCGTATCACCAATACTGGGAAATAGTAGATAAGGGTGGTCAAGGGTAGTTAACATGTAAACTGCCCTTTAACAAGAATAAATATTGTAACCAAAGAAAATTTTGTGTTTTTATATTAATATTGATGGCACAATTTTTTTTTTTCAGTGAAAAGGAGAGACCGCCATTCTTCATAGTTTTTCATGCTGTAAACCGCCAGCATAGGGCAGATTTGATATTTTAAAAAAATGTTCAAAAGTTATATTATGTACATGCTATGATTGAAATAACGAAACAAATAAAATAACAATATTTTTAAAAAATATTCAAATAAGCGATTATTCAAATATTTTGAAAATGAATAATATTTATTTGCTATTATTTAAATAACGAAAAATTTAAATAATTTTTTCTGATTGATTATTCAAACAAAAAAAAATAAATTTTTCTTATTATTCAACAGAAATTTTTGAATAATTTTGGTTATTCACAAAAATATCAAATAAATAACGTATTATTCAAACAAAAAAAATAAATATTCTTGAAAATTTTGTGTTTGAAAAAGAAATGTATTTTATTTATTTTGTCATTTATTATACAGTGAAACATAAAATTATTCATACAAAATAGTTTTGTTTAAAATTAGCTTCTTTTAAAAATTTTATTTTTGAATTTTTAGGAGAATTGTTGTATAGAGAATGCTATTAAAACTATAAAATGCCCAATTGAATTTCAGAAAAGCTAAGTTGTAATTTATAAAAAGTCAATTGAAATACAGAAAAGTTATGTTGTAATTCAGGAAATTCCAATTGAAATCCTTCTTTTCTATCATCCTTCTCTCCCACTCTATTTTAAGCTTCACTGGTGATATTATTGTAGCTTTAATTTGAGGCCCCCAATTCATTATTAATACTCCTTCGCCAAGTCTATGATGGAGCACCAGGGGAGGGAGCCGGGGGAAATTGAGGGACACCTTCCCACTCGTGATAAATGTTAGCAAATTCATTTATTATGATTTTTGCAATAAAGCAAGGACGGATACCAATACCTTTTCAATACCAATACCCTTTAATAACAATTTTAATTGAAAACCAATACCGAAGAAAAACTAATACCTTTATTTGGGCGTGAGTTTGCGTGATTTAATTTTTGATTTTACTTATTTAATTAGAATTTTTTCATTTCTTGCAAAAAAAAAAATTTAGCTGTTTTTTTTTTTTTTGTAAGAAAATTTGTTTGCGTGAGTGGAGCTTGCGTGTGCGTGTTTGAATCTGGCGTGAGTTACGCGTGAGAAATTTTAATTTCAATAGTTTTTTTTTGCGTGAGCGTGAGTGAGTGTGAGTCAAAATCCACTCACGCGCCCATCTCTACTGTAAACGATATGTTTTTGTTTTTATCCTTGATCGATTTAAAGACTTCCTAGCAATGATGGGTACCAATACCTTTTCGATACCAATACCCGTGAAAATTCTTATTTTCATTTGTTTTAATTGTGACGTCAAACATTTTCTTTCCATCACATTATTAGGTTTTACCTGTCTAACGAATTGCTACAGATGTTCACAAAAGATGTTACATCGATCAGTAATCGTTTGCATGCAAAGTCATATAACAAAAAGGAGTTAGCTACTTGAATTTTAAAAGCCATAAAAACATAAAACAAATATTTTTTGTCACGTTACGTGATTTTTATGACCTCTAATAAAATTAGACCTTAAAAAATTTAGACCTTTTCTGAAATGAATTTTTTTCTTTTGCAAACATTATTAATATGTGATACACATGTATTGAATGTCACTGCACTGTTCTTTGCGTTGTAAAAAAAAAAACTAATGTCCTTTTTTGGAAATCCCAAAATTTTAATCAAGCACTCGTTACAAAATTATATGTCACAACACCAGAATCCAGAAAAAAAAAATAGTTTGTTTTATTAGAGGCACAGTCATATTATAAAAGAATTTAAGAACGCATAATGTGCGGTTCACACTTGCTATTTTTGAGAGTTTAAGGGTTACGTGTTTAAAAAATTATTTGTTCTGTATTCATTACGTTTTTATTCAGTTACTGGTGTTTGGTTAAACAACTTGTTTAATGTGGAGTTCACACTAGCGACGTTAAACAAGTTGTTCAACAAAACACCAGTAGCAGAATAAAAACGTAATGGACACAGAACAAAGACTTTTTAAAACATCTCACTCTTGAACACTTCAAAACAGCAAGTGTGAACGCCGTATAAGGTCGAAAGTGTGAACTCCATATAAGAAAAACAATTTGCCTGTGTAATTACAAAAAGATCTAAAATCGAAAAAGGGGCCCCTGCACGATAACCCATTTCAATCACCTTTAAAAAAAAATTATGTATGAAAGGATGGATTTAAGGTATATTTTGTTACAAATGTTAAGTGTCATCTTTCTGCAATTACAAACAAGTAAGAAAATTATAGTCGGTCAAGACCGACCATATAATACCCTACACTAGAGTTTCCCGGAAAATTAGATCTATCCCAGCAAAACTTTGGTAATGGGTAGTGATTATATAACACATTACCAGGTAATGTATATACCTTATTTGTAGCATTATTTTAGGATGTCTTACCAAACATTTGTTCCACAACGTATTATTTTAAAGTGAAAAATAATGCATTACCAATAATTTGCTACTTAATGCATGATTATTGGAAAAAATGTATTTCATATTTATTATTTCTAAACATTAAATCATGGATGACTTATATTTGGTTACATTATGTATTATTTGAAAGTTCGAAATAATGCATTATTTATAATTGGATGCATAATGCATTACAATAACATAAAAAATAATTATTTTATAAAAAAATGCTTAAGTTTAAACTAGAGATGGGCTCACGACAGGAAATTTCTAACGACACACACTCACGAGCATATTTTATCTTCTTACACTCACTTACAATCACGTGAGTAAATTTAATACAAAATTACTTTTTCACTACTCGTAACACCTTATATATTATCTTCTGGTATGCTATATAATTTCATTTCTCGTAACCTATAAAATGTCATATATTTTACACCTTACTCGTATTCTTCGTTATAAATTTATGACTTATTTTATTATCTTTGTGATAATGTGGATGCATTACTTTGAGTCTCATCGCCTGTTAAAATCATCAATGCTGCAATGTATAAAATAAGAGGTCCTATACCTTATTTTATACCTTATTTGGTAATCTAAGTTTAGCTGGGAAGTCCAAAACTGGTCCGATGATAATCAGATTTGATAAGGTTATTTAAGTACGCGTTTAACATACACAAACAAAATTTTAATTAAATATTTTCTATTTTCATGAAATTTGAGAGATTTATGTGAAAATCGGGAAGGTGGTTTGTATGGGGGCTACAAGAAGGACAGGTCCGATTTCTTTAAAATTCGGAATGGTGATTTGTGTAGATGAAACATGACTACCTATTAAAATACGGCTATTAGAGTCATTTGAGCCAAATTAAAGAGGACCTTTGTATAAGGGCTAGGTCTAAATATGGACCGATTTTTTACAATTTCAATAGGCTTCGTCCTTGGGCAAAAAGAGGCTTAAGTTTTAAATTTCAAGTCAATTGATTAAAAATTGCGACCTGTATCGTGTTTACACCGTTTACATGGACAGACAGACGGACGGACGGACATCGCTAAATCGACTTAAAAAGTAATTCTGAGTCGATCGGTATACTTAAAGGTGGCTCTAGGACCAATATTTCGGGTAGTTACAAACATCAGCACAAACTCATTATACCCTGTACCATAGTGTGGTGTAGGGTATAAATATCTCCCTTACCATCGCAATTTATATGTACATTAAATACAATGTGAATCAGCACAGAAATTGTTTCAAGCATAAAATGTTGAAATACAGGCTTTTTTGGAATAACGGAATATTAAAAAATTTTTTTGACAAGATTTTTAAGATCTGCCGGTGCTAATTTCACTAAAAAAGTACCTTTTTCCAAAAAAGGAAAAATAAAATTGAATCTTATACCCAATTCACACCTGAGGCGAAATCTTGTTCGAACGAGATTTCGATCATATGGTTGTGTATAAAATGATACAGACCATATGATCGAAATCTCGTTCGAACGAGATTTCACCTCAGGTGTGAATAGGCCTTTAGTTTTATAAAATTTCCTTTTTTTAATTTTTCTCAAAAGAGATGAAATTAAAACGCCTTAAAATATATATTTTTGTAAACCACTTTTGATTTAGTTGGCTTTAACTTTAATTTTATCATTATTATTTAAAAAAGAAGCGAAAAATAAGTTCTTCTCGCATTGGTACAGTGGACCTAAATGGCGTAAAAACTGACCAATAAAAATTAGGTAATTTGTTACTCATTTGAGATTATCGAAAATCAAGGAAATTTTTATTTTTTATACCCTCCATCTTCTTTTCCACAATGGCTTAAAGGTACCTACAGACGACGCAATATTATGTACAATATACAATTTTATTGATCGTGTGTGGGTAAGATTGACGATTGTACAATGGTCAATCTAACCCACACACCATCAATATAATAGGATATTGAACATAATATTGCATTTTATAAATTTTATTTTTTTATAAAATTTATTTTAGTTCCATTTTTGAAAACGGACACAAGCGGTCAAATTTTTTGGAAAGTTGGGATAGAAAGGATAATTCTGGCCCAGAAAGTTTTTTGAAAGGGCGTAGAACTTTTGATAACGATGAGTTTAAAAATGAGGTTTCCACAATTTTTTTTTTTTTTTTTTTTTTAAAGGGATTTTTCAAAAAACTTCACGCAAAAATTCGACCCACTCTCTCAGAATTTTTCAACTCAACATCACGTGATTTAAGATGTTATTTAAAATGAAGTGTCCATTCTTGAAAAAGTTTCCTTGTAGGTCTGAATCCAAAAGTTTCAAGGCACTTATTTATTATCCTAGGTTACGTTAGGTTAACCTACCCTAATATAGTCACTTAATTTAAATGAAAATCGCTCAATAATCACGTGATTTAAATAAAAATCGCTCACGCCTGAATCACGTGGTTTTTTGAGTCACGCAAATTACGGGACCACAGACCATCTCTAATTCAAATACATATTCAAAAGACAAGTGTCTCTTCATTTGATTCATCTATAACATCTGTAAAAATGAAGTGTCCACCCTGAAATAGTTTCCTTGTAGGTCCGATTTCAAAAACTTTCAAGGCACTTATTAATTACCTTAATATAGGCTTATTTCCTGAATTTTCAAAAAATCGGTTAACATTTACGACCTGTAGAGACTTTTGTCCAAAAAACCTACCATAACGCCCCAGTGTGCACTGTGGGGCGGACAGAAGGACGACGTTAGTTAAATTAATTAATATTAACGACAAAACCTTTTGCATACAAATACCAAAACCGATATAAGATAAATACCAATACTTATTAAAAACCGATACCAATTCGAGGCTAAAAC
Organism: Pegoplata infirma; assembly: GCA_963921195.1. NCBI lineage: Eukaryota > Metazoa > Arthropoda > Insecta > Diptera > Anthomyiidae > Pegoplata > Pegoplata infirma. The sequence goes on from CAWUER010000018.1 coordinate 80,958, forward strand.
CAATACCAATACCCAATACCTAAATAATTCAAAACCAATACCGAAACCTATACCAATTCAACAAAAAATGAAAACCAATACCTATACCAATACTAATATAATTTTAAAAACCAATACCAATACTTTTATCCTTGTTTCCTAGTGATATCCGCCTGTATCTCCGTCTGTCTGACCCTATTTCTGCAGAAAGTACGAAAGAGAAAAACTAAAGAAAATTAAGAGCTTAAACGTGTAAGCAATAGGTGTAAGGATTCGAAGAAGAAATCAACTCTTCATTCCCCATTTCAGGTATTAGGATTCTTTGAAGAAATCAACACTTCATTTTCATAGGAAATGCCTAAAAGTATTTAAAATAATATATTTTGTGAGGATGTTTATTCTGGCTCGAGGTCATTATTTTCTTTACTAATTAAAACCATGATATTCTCATAGCATAATTTTCAAGAAAATTAGTTTTTTGTTTTAAATTTATTTATGTTGGTCATTTTTGCAAGACTTAATCGACACGTGTTTCGGAATTTGTCAAGATTCCATTGTCAAGATTATTTAGCAAAAATAGAAACGATATACTACAAAGTAGCAAACGAGTCTAATGACAAATCGTTTGTGCACAAACTAAAGCATTAATACATATTCGACTCTATCCACAATGTGAATTAGAAAGACGAAGAAATTGTACTATACCAGTAAGTAACAATTGTCAATAACCAACAAAAATATTTAAAACATTTTACATACGATAGTCCATTGGACTACAACAATATGTTTTTTGTTGTTGTGAATGAAATTATACCATTATTAGGGCTATTCATCACTATGGCGTGCCAACCATTATGTTCAAATTCTGATTAATTTTTATTATTAACAAATAAAAATTGTTTTATTCGACCTTTAAAATGTTATTATATTTATTGCAAAAATGACCAACATAAATAAATTTAAAACAAAAAAATAATTTTCTTGAAAATTATGCTATGAGAATATCATGGTTTTAATTAGTAAAGAAAATAATGACCTCGAGCCAGAATAAACATGCTCACAAAATATAATATTTTAAAGGTCGAATAAAACAATTTTTATTTGTTAATAATAAAAATTAATCAGAATTTGAACATAATGGTTGGCACGCCATAGTGATGAATAGCCCTAATAATGGTATAATTTCATTCACAACAACAAAAAACATATTGTTGTAGTCCAATGGACTATCGTATGTAAAATGTTTTAAATATTTTTGTTGGTTATTGACAATCGTTACTTACTGGTATAGTACAATTTCTTCGTCTTTCTAATTCACATTGTGGATAGAGTCGAATATGTATTAATGCTTTAGTTTGTGCACAAACGATTTGTCATTAGACTCGTTTGCTACTTTGTAGTATATCGTTTCTATTTTTGCTAAATAATCTTGACAATGGAATCTTGACAAATTCCGAAACACGTGTCGATTAAGTCTTGCAAAAATGACCAACATAAATAAATTTAAAACAAAAAAATAATTTTCTTGAAAATTATGCTATGAGAATATCATGGTTTTAATTAGTAAAGAAAATAATGACCTCGAGCCAGAATAAACATCCTCACAAAATATAATATTTTAAAGGTCGAATAAAACAATTTTTATTTGTTAATAATAAAAATTAATCAGAATTTGAGTATTTAAAATATTCAGCGTACATTTTGACCATTAAGGTTTAGTTAGCCTAAAAACGTAAACTTAACGTTAACTCTATGCTAGACATGGGCGTGTGACTCACAACATAAAGGAAAATCACGTGATTCACGTGATTCTGCGTTACTGTGTGAGTCACATGCCCATGTCTACTCTATGCAATGTTCATTAAGCAAAATAGTACAGAACATTCTTATTTATTTTTTTTTTTGTTAAGTTAGAGAAATTTTATTCCCAACAAAACTTCTTTACGTTTTTAGTTGACATAGAAGTAAGAAAAATAATAAAGACTAGGTTAGCTACCCGTTACCGTCACCTAACGTAGCGTAGCGGTCAAAATCATATACAAAATCCCGTAACCTTCTGCAAAGAAGAATAATTGAAAAATAGAATAATACATTCAAAAATATTTTTTTTTTTCTATAGGAAAAATTTTTAATTGTATACATATGCATTTTTTTTTATTTAAATAAAATTTGTGTAGTAGAAAGATTTTAGAGTTAATACTAAAGAATATTTTCTGAAAAATATCTGAAAGTATTTTAAAAACTTCAGTATTTTCTATAGGAAAATGTTTTAACAACATTTTAAAATAGTAAAAATCTAAAGATTTCAGTTCGGGAAAATTTACAAAGAATATTCTAATTAATGTTTTAGTAAAAAAAACGCTTTGTTAAGAAGTTTACTATTAAACAATATTAGTTTGTAAAAATAATTTTATGTTTCACTGTATAATAAATGACAAAATAAATAAAATACATTTCTTTTTCAAACACAAAATTTTCAAAAATATTAGTTTTTTTTTTTGTTTGAATAATACGTAATTTATTCAATTTTTTGTGAATAACCAAAATTATTCAAAAATTTTTGTTAAATAACAAGAAAATTTATTTTTTTCCTGTTTGAATAATCAATCAGAAAAAATTATTTGAATTTTTTGGAAACAAATATTATTTTATTTTTACGAAATTAAATAAAATAAAATTGTATTTTATTCAAATCAAAATAAATAAAATAACAGATCATTTTATTTTTTGATAACCAACTAAAATATTAAAGTATTTTATTTTTTCCAAAAAATTCAAATAAAAGTATTCAATAATACAGCTTTGTTAAATTATATCAAAAATTAAATTTTATTTTATATTAAAATTTTTTTTTAATTAAACATTTTGAATTTTTTTTTCAGAAACTTATTATAATTGAGAATGGTGGTCGTAGTGGCGGAGGTTGGCGTAGAAGATGCCGAGGTGGTCGTGGAAAAAAAATTAAGGAGGAATCCCCCAAAAAGAGATTTTCTGGTCACCAAAACTATAATAATTGGTGACGATGTTGAGGTGGCTGTGGAGGAAAGCAATAAGAAGGAACACTACCAAAAATGATTATTTTTTTATTTTTTATTATTATTTCGTTTAAAAAACTGCCGAATTTGAAGTAAAAAGAAAAATTATGGGTATGCGGTACGCGTTCGCGCGGGTGTTAATAAAAAATATGTATCACGGTTTAGATATATAAGGTTAAATAAGATTGGACAACTGGTCGGCCATGTCAATATTTTGATATGGCCGACCAGTTTTGGGGTTTTCTTTTAATTTTTATTATTTTCAATTTCACACACTTTTAGCAGAAACAATTACTTAATTTTTAAAGATTAATTTGCAAAAATTAATAATTTTCAAAAAAATTACAAAAAATCACAAAATTTTCTTGTATTTTGAACAAATTAAAAAAAAAAAAAAAAATTGACAATTTTCACAATTCCTTTTTGGTTCGACTTTTTTATTTTTTTAGTACACACCGATTTCTGTCGTTCTTCTTCATCCTTTATATCTGTCATTCTTGATATGTATAATAAACATTAGAAAAGCAGATTAAATTATTACCACACAGAAAAAAATAAAAATGAATTTCAATTACGAAATTCGTTGATTCAATTAAAAAATTAATTGATTTCGGACGTATCACGAAAATGCGCATATTAATTACTCATTTTGTTTGAAAATAGTTTTAAAACTTAATTAAATTGTTAATTGAATCAATTAAAGTTTTAATTGAAAATAAAATGGAAAACCAATTAAAATTGTAATAAAATAAATTTAAAAAAAAATTAATATAAAATTGAAAATCAATAATATAGATTTATTGATTCACATAAAATTTTTAATTGAAAAAAAACCAAAACTCAATTTAATTTTAAAAGTTGAACTTCAAAAAATGTCCTAAAATAAATAAACATAGAATGTTTTTGTTTTACATTATTAAGAAATTTATTTTCTTTATTAAATATAAACACTTGGTATAGTTTTGCATAGAAACATTATAGTAGTATTTTAAAATATCAATAACTATTTAAAATTACATTTTTATTTTTAAATCTTGTTATTGCATGCATTTTTGACGTCTTAGTAAAGTTGAATCAAAAAAAATTGTATTATATTTCAATGTGCAAAACACAACTGTACACATTTTATTATCAAAACAATTTATCCGCAACGACCGCTCGCCTTAAAGAAAACAATAAAACTAAATTTTTCTGTTGCTTTTATGTATTCATTGGCTGCTACCACCAAAATATACAAAACAATAGTTCAAAAGTTTTTTTTGTTGTTTTTTGCATTTTATTTTTTCATTTGCTACTAACACTAATGCATACAAAACCGGTTTCGTTTGTTTATTTTATTTTTATTTTCAGTAAAGTTAAGAATTCAATTAAAACATTAATTGAATCAATTAAAATGTTTAATTGAAGTTAAATTTAATATCAAATCCATTTTTAATTAAAAAAAAAATCACGATATTATTTTCTGTGCATTTAATGACATTTTGTCGGGATTGAAGTGGCTTCAATGCTGAATGAATATGTTGATAATGAATATTATCATAAGAATGCAAATGAAATGACAACGATATTAAAAATTTATGAAAATGCAAATGAATTTGGAATGAAAAATATTGGTGAAAATATTCAAGAAACTATTCAACAAAATATTGAAGAAATATTCAACAAAATTAATTCGATGCTGAAGTGCTTCAATTGTACATGGATGATATTCCGTCAACATCCAGAGATGTATCAAATGCTCCAGCCAATATCTGTGAAACAGTTGTTTTGGGAAATACAAAACCGATAATTTTGGAAAATACTATTTTAAAATATGTTAATACGCAAGTTGTTTTGGGAAATACAAAACCGATTATTTTGTAAAATATAATTTTTAAAGAAGATGGAAAAGTGCTTGAAGAGATTGTGACAGACGGATTGTTAAGATTAAAGCCTTCGAAAATGTTTGAAATGGAATTATTTATTTACGATGTCCTTTTAAAAGGTTTGAATAATGAATTGAAACGTGATGGTAGCGATGAAGCATAATTAGTACCAGTGCTGTATGCTATGATTGAAATAACGAAACAAATAAAATAACAATATTTTTAAAAAATATTCAAATAAGCGATTATTCAAATATTTTGAAAATGAATAATATTTATTTGCTATTATTTGAATAACGAAAAATTTAAATAATTTTTTCTGATTGATTATTCAAACAAAAAAAATAAATTTTTTGTATTATTCAACAAAAATTTTTGAATAATTTTGGTTATTCACAAAAATATCAAATAAATAACGTATTATTCAAAAAAAAAAAAAAATAAATACTTTTGAAAATTTTGTGTTTGAAAAAAATTTATTTTATTTATTTTGTCATTTATTATACAGTGAAACATAAAATTATTCATACAAAATAGTTTTGTTTAAAACTAGCTTCTTTTAAAAAGTTTTATTTTTGAATTTTTAGGAGAATTGTTGTATAGAGAATGCTATTAAAACTCTAAAAAGCCCAATTGAATTTCAGAAAAGCTAAGTTGTAATTTATAAAAAGTCAATTGAAATACAGAAAAGTTATGTTGTAATTCAGGAAATTCCAATTGAAATTCCTCTTTTCTGTCATCCTTCTCTCCCACTCTATTTTTAGCTTCACTGGTGATATTATTTTAGCTTTAATTTGAGGCCCCCAATTCATTATTAATACTCCTTCGCCAAGTCTATGATGGAGCACCAGGGGAGGGAGCCGGGGGACATTGAGGGACACCTTCCCACTCGTGATAAATGTTAGCAAATTCATTTGTTATGATTTTTGCAATAAAGCAAGGATGTATACCAATACCCTTTAATAACAATTTTAATTGAAAACCAATACCGAAGAAAAACTAATACCTTTATTTGGGCGATACCAATACCAATACTGTTATCCCACTACCAAGATCTCACTCAGATGAAAAACTCTGTCGAAAAATCTGTAAAAGAACTATCAGGTAGAATTAGCTAACTTTTAGCAGATTTTTCTTCTGGAATGGATATGTTTACTAAGTTCTCTGACAGACAGAAATATTTAGTTATCCTGTTTTCAAGAATTTTTTTTTTTTTAAACATATAATTTTTTGAAAATCCCAAACAAAATTTTATAAAAAACATAAAAATGTCTAAAAAAAATAACACTTTAAAAAAAACAAACTAAGAAAATTTTCTATGAAACAATTAAAATCGCTGTTTTAAAAGTTTAAAAAAAAAAATGATGCTCAAAATCTTTTTTAAGTCTTTTTTACGTAAATAGGATACATTTAGGGCTGCCAATACCGAATTCGGTAATACCGAATTCGTCGAAATTCGAGGCCTTTTTTCAAATTCGAAATACCGATTTTTAGTCAATTTCGATTTCGGTATTGTATACAACTTTTTTGATTTTAATTTAAATTTATATGACGATTTCAAAAAAATGTTTAACAAAATAATTTTTATGTTATCAGTTAATTGTGAAATTTCCTTAGTTTCCAAGTAAAGTATAATTTCGAAATCCTTTTTTAACACAACTCTGATTTTTTAATATAAAAGTTATTGTTATTCAAAAAAGGGCAAAATTAAACTTTGAATAAAAATGTGCTAATTTGCAAAATATTTTGGCCACTTTTTTGAGACTTGCAAAATTTGAAGAACTATTGTTGGTAACACTTGAGGACTTGAAGGATACACTTTTTAAGGATTTAAAGGACATAATTTAGTTTTTTTTTTAATTTTTTTTTTATTCCTGCCAATTGATGCAGTAGTTATACTATATAACACTAAATACGTTTTGAAGAATTTTAACATTAGCCCGTTACTGCATATTACGCAGTAACATTGCAAGGACATAACAAAAAAGTTTTTTTTTTAATTTTTAGCCGGAAGATAACACATTGTTTAAAATATTATTTTAATAAAAATATATATACAGTGCCGGTCAAAAAAATAGCACCAATGACAAAATCTCTATTCATCCAATTAAAACAAAATATTATGTGTGTATTCGTTTAAAGTAAATATGTAATACTCTTATACTAAGTATATACCCCTTAAATGTTTTTACTTTTTCCAAAAATTGTGGACGGTTCTTTTTTAATGATCGATATTTTAAAAAAACTCTGAATCAGTGCAGTCAATAAAATAGCACCGAATGACAAAATTTCATTAAAAAAATTAATATTGTTTTAATTATTAAAATAAAAGTGTTAAATACTGAAGGAAGATAGTTTTTATTTATAAAAAAATTAATTCATTACAAAATTTGATGTTTATTTTCATACAAATAGGACGTGGAAAGCATTACACTCCTCAAAAACGTGCTTTTGTAAAAAATATGATTTCTGAACATAAACCATATTCTGAAACAGGAAAATTGGTTGGATGCGATTATAAAATGATTGAAAATTCAACAAAATTAACTTTAGAGCTTGAAAAACTTAGGCACAAGCGACGTTTGTCACCATAAGTGGTTAGGTGTTTGTAAAGACAATGGAAGAAGGACCCATTTACGGCAGCTCTAGAGCTAAAAAAGGACAGCAAATGCCGAAAATGATCGTCGAAGATTACAAAACAGCAACATTTACGCTTGTAGATTCGGAAAAGTGCGCCTACTCTCACTTAAGCATGCTGCAAGTCGTTTGAAGTTTGCTAACAGTAACTCATAATGACCAGCTTAAATGTGGAACAATGTTCTATGGACAAATGAATCCATTGTTGTTTTATTTGGAGACATGGGATCACATACCTATGTCAGAAGACCCTATAACGCGGAATTCAATCCAAAATTCGAAATAAAAATAACTTAAAATGGCGCTTATGGTGTGGGGGATATTTCCCTACTGTGGAGTGGGGTTCATATATTGGACCATGGCTCACATATTGGACTAGGACAATCGTGGATATACACTAAACGTTTATATCCTCCAGAAAGTAATGTTACCAAAAGTTTCTGAGCACTTGCCACCAATTTAGGTCTTTTAGCACGTCAATTACCCAAAGTATGACGTGAAATTGGCAAAAAATTGGTTCTGGACAATAAAGTAAACGTGATGGAATGGACTGGTCAGCCCCCAGATCTAGATCAAATAGATAGTTAATGGCCAAATATAGAGAAGGGAGTGTCTCGAATACAACAAACTTGTAATGAAGCCCTTTGGGTGGCTGTTCAGAAAATCTGTAACTCAATTTCGAATTAAACATCCCAAAATCTCGTGAATTCGGTAAAATAACGTTGTACAGATGTAATTGTCAACAATGAGCACTCGACAATTTTTTTTTTATATTTAAAGATATCACAACAATACTGAATTCATAACCCATTCGTTTTTCAAATTTAAGAATTTAATTTTAATACAAAAAGTTCTGTGGTGCTATTTTTTTGACTGAGTCTTTTTGAAGTTTTTTTAATAACTCTGAAAATTTTTTATAAAATAAAAAACCAAATTAGCCTTTTCTTATGTAATATTGTTTCACACTTTTGTAAGTATCTTATGACACGTTTTCAGTGGTATAAGTTGAAATTGTTAAAAAAAAACCAACGAAGAAAATTTTGTTTTATCCTGGTGCTATTTTTTTGACCGCAGCTGTATATATAATAGTTTTTTATGTAAATATGTGCATTTATTTAAAGTAAATAAATTTATGAAATAAATTAAAAAATACTTTTTTATGAATACCGAAAATACCGAAAATTCGGTATTGAAAATTTCCCAATATCGAAATACCGATTTTCTAATACCGGTCCGGTAAATTGAACAAATATTTTAGAAATTACATATAAAAACTATTTAAAAAATGTTTAAGAAAAAATATTAAATTAAATTAAGCGCTGAAGTTTCCACTTTTCTAAACCAAAGAGCATTTTTAAAAAAAAATTTCAAAAATTAAAATTTGATCAGATCTTCTTAAATTTGGATTTTATGTGGTCTTGGTAATCACATCTATTTAGATTTAAAATATCAGCTTTATAGGATATCGCTAACCTCCAAAAATCAGAGGTGGAAAAATATGCATACATTTTGGAGAAGCCCGAAAATCACCTTTTTTCAATAATGTAAAAAAACTAAAGAAAATTAAGAAACGTGTAAGCAATAGGTGTTGGGATTCGAAGAAGAAATCAACACTTCATTCCCCATTTCAGGTATTAGGATTCTTTGAAGAAATCAACACTTCATTTTCATAAGAAATGCCTAAAAGTATTTAAAATATTCAGCGTACATTTTGACCATTAAGGTTTAGTTAGCCTAAAAACGTAAACTTAACGTTAACTCTATGCAATGTTCATTAAGCAAAATAGTACAGAACACACTTTTCTCAATTCAAAACCATATATAACAAATCAAAAAATTATAATACATAATTATAATTAGAGCCTGAGCTCGACTGTCTTTATAGAAACAATAATTTAAAAATAACGACTATAAGTCGCACTTGTCAACAGGTGAACTCGTTCAACTGTTGACAAGTGTGGACGTGTTTTAATTTATCTCCGTGCTATTAATTGAATTTTTGAAATTGTTCGTAATAGGTATTTTTGTAATATTTTCATGACCACATCCAGGAAAATGAAAATATGGACACAAATGATACCGATTTAATTCGAGGCTCTGCCTCACCGACTGGTGCTGGTCCTAGCACTGGTCTTAGGGTTGCGACCTTGAAGTCCGACCTTGATTCTGGTAGGGGTGCTCAGCCTAATATTGGTGGTAAAAAGAAAAAGAAACTTAAACCATCAAAGGTCAGGCACAACCAGAGACGGCTTTGTTTGAAAATAATTAACAGACTAAGCCAACTTGATGGAACGAAGCTCTCCGAACGTGAGAGGGCGTCGCACAGTGGTCCCCTTTCATATAAAGCCCGGCATTAAATACTTGTAGTTGTCCTAGATCAATGAAATTTGGTGAATTTGTGTTTTTTGATATTAGAAAGCTTTGCTGAAAATATGAACAAAATCCGCCCACAAATACGCCCACTTCCCATACGAAGTGAACTATAAAGTGGAACATTTTCTATAAAAATAGATCTAGAATCATGAAAATTGCATAAGAAGCTTTAAATTAACTTATTCTTTCTAGATATCAAATATGAAAAAAATCTGCCTACAAACACGCCCACTTTCCATACAAGTTCAACGTAGAAATCAGTTATTTCGGCTAATTTCATAGTTATAGAAATCCAAAAACCAACGAATTTAAAATAAAAAAAATTTTAAAATCAATTTTTTATAATTTTTAATCACATAATAAGTTTTTAACATCTTCATGCATTTCTAAATATTTTTTTTTAGGCTTTGAACGTAATTTATTTATGTAAGGATCCGAAGAAGCTAATAAATGATTCATCACGTCTACATTTGTAGACACCCTATCACATTTTCGAGCATGATGCAAGCGGTATTTTTTGTAATCCTTGTTCCGAGCTTCTTGGGCTTCTTCCGATAACATTCCTATAGGCAGGATCGCTGCTGCTATTATTTTACAGCCATGGACTAGCACTTTGTGTACCGAAATTGGCATATAGTACCAGCTGTACAAAGAAATATATAACTGTGCAGTGTCCATACAATAATCATGGAATTTTTTACTATCGATTGGCTCATTACAATTAATTGTAGCCAATATTATTTTAAAACGATGAATTAGGTTTTCATCAACCCCTACAATTTCAGCAGTTATGCGCGGATTTTCAAAAAATCGTCTAGATGTATTACCATCATTTGTGCTGCCTACACCTTGTTTCACTACGTCAACATTTATTCCCAAAACAGCTTTCAAATTTCTTTGGATATTTCGCTTTTCTTCTTCCATTGCAGTTCTTGAATTTGCGTTTGTTCGCCAAGCTTTGAAATGCTTTCTATATGCAATATGTAAAATGCATTCCATAAATTTAATTCTCGCGTGAAGTGGAGAAATGCCAAATTTAAGTGCGTCTTCTGACTCAGTCTTTGTTTTTAAAATTTCCAAATCGTTCATTTCCGTAGGCTTAGCATTGCAAATGAAGCATACAGCCATGGATGAAGTCTGTGTTAATGTACTTGCAATTTTTCCATCAATCATGGTCAATAAAAGTGTATGGCTAATACTAAAAATTTTGTTATGAACTTCCACTACAGTGTTTACTAAATTCGCAATTTCATCTTCCACTCTCTTGACTTCCTCATTGATGACAATCGCCGTTTCCTTCACGAATTCAAATTTAATTGGACGGCAAAGTCTGGTGGAAGATGGTCTGGAATTTTTCCAACACACCAACGATGAATCATGTTTTTTAATTAAATTTAACGGCACAAGTGAAGTTAAGAACATACCTGTTAAATAATAATTAGTAATTGTAAGTATTACTGAATACATAATTAAAAAAAATAAATTTATATGTTTTAAATTACTAATTAAGAACCTGATTATATTTTTCAAAAGTGTAATTCTTTTTAATTATTTTAATAGTTATTAATGAGAAATTGAAAATATATAAATTAATTTTTTTAATCACTAGGATAAAAAACATACTTTTATCTGTTGTATTTTCATCTGTGAATTTTTGTTGATATTCACTATGACCAGAAGAACCATCACATCCCCATTTCGAAATTAATTTCAAGTCATTAGGCATATCACGGATTTCACTTAGCGGTTTTGACTTCAAAATTCTTTCTGCCGTATGATCTAACAAATCTTGAAGATCGACTTGACTTAAATTTTCTTCAACTTTAATGTTCTGTGGATAACATTCTTTTTTTGCAAGTAACACCTGGTGATTAAAACAAATTTAATAATAATAATAACGCAACTTACTTTGTAAAACAAAACAAGAGAAAACAACACACACAATAAATGTTTTGAACAATACACAGAACATTAGATACTCTACGACGATTTTTAATACAAAACATTAAAACACATTCTATTAAAAGAACCTTTTTATATGACGGAAAAATGTCAATATTAAGCTCCTTCGTTGCATTCCTCACTATTTCGTACTGAAATTTTGACAAATTTGCATCAAGAATAATGCTAAGCGCTTTTTCTGGTGTTAACTTTGTCAACGTGTTATCACCTTTATCAACTTTCTTTGCAGCTGACGTTATCAGCTCCGCAGAGGTATTGGCACACAATTGTTGCACTTTATAACGCTTCGATCTTTCTTGAGAGTCCTCAAAGGTCATAACAGGACGACCACGCTTTACTTTATTGGAACAGCTCGGTTCCTCAATATCCACATAATCTTCACCAAAAGAGTACATACTACAGGACAGCCAATTATCATTTTTCTCCAAAAACCTTGACTTCTTATTTAATACACTTTTCAATTTAGATTTGAATCTAGGCACAAATGTTTTCACTAAAAATCTTTTAAAAGAATCTATTTTATCCCGTGAGATATTGCTGTGATTTGTTGAAATAACATCAACAACAACATCAATATCGCTATCACAATCAAATAAAATGTCAACGATTTCTCGATATGATAATTGTAAACTATTCATATTTTAATATTTATTTTACACTTGATAATATTCAAAACACTTGCACTTGTATATAGAAATAAATTTGCATAATTAATATAAATAGAGAGTCAAGTGCAATAGAGATAACAGAACAGCTGATTAGCTTGCACATCTAATCAACAAAATAAATAAATAAATTTGAATAACTCTTGATAAATTTAAAAACTAAAATATATATATATATATATATATATATATATATCGGCCATTCCAGGAAAGACCGGCCAAAAATGTGCATTTTTTGACCTTGGGTAGTCTGAATATCACAAAACTTTTTTTGTAGGAACTCTAAGGAGTCATTAAGAGAATTCAGTTTTCAGTTTATATAAATTTAAAAAACACTCGATTTTATTCGCGTTTTTAATTTTTTGAAATATCAAAAAATTGGAAAAAGTGGTTAACTTTGTAAATTAATATCTCAGCCTATTCTTTATGGATTTTTATCGTTTAAAACGAGTTTAGTTGCCAATATCGTCTACTTTTACAATATTGTAGTAGAAAAAAAATTTTGAACTGCATAATGCATTTTTTATGCAATTGCATTTTTAAAATGCATTTTTTAAGTCTAAGGGCCTCTTCGATTTTTTTTATTTTTCATGTTTATTAAAATATAACATTTTTACTAAAGACCTGCATTTATAGTATTTTGGGTCTCGCAGTTAAAATAATTAAATTATTTTTTTTTAAAAATCACTTAATTTTTTTCCATACAAAACTTGAAATTTGTTCACAATTTTTCGATTTTTTTAATTGGATTGTATAAGTCGAAAATTATACCAGCAAGGTAAACCAAATTCGAGTATGCTAAATTTAATAATTTGTTAGCCTTTTCGTAATATCCGCGACTTTTGCAATTTGTATGCTAAAGTGTCATAAAAACGATATTTTTGTACTTTTGGGATAATTTTTAAAAAACTCGAATAAATATATTTAACATTAAAAGATGCCGTATTTTTTTTTTGAGAGAAAAAATGTTTTTTTCTGTTATCTTCCGTATTTTAGATATTTTCAAACATAAATATCAAAACTAAAAAATACAATAAAAAAATTTCGCAAAAAATCAAATTTCCGCAAATAAAAATTAGAGTATTATACTGTTATTATTAGGGATGAGATTTTCATGCAAATGCATGTTTTTTGTAGATAGTCTAAAAACGATATCGACCAATTATCTTTCCGAATCAAGAAATTTGCGTGAAAATGGCATTGATTTGTTTTTGCATATTTTTGCATATTTTGGGGAAAATGCATATTTTTACATATTTTGATTTTAAATGCATATTTTGTGCATATTTTCAACTTTTAAGTGGATATTTTTGCATATTTTGGCATAAATTAGCAAAAAAACAAATTGAAATTTATTTTTTTTCAAAGACTATTTTTAATTTTAAATTTTTTGTTTGGAAAATAAGAAAAACATTTTTTTTGTTTTTATTTTTTTTTTTTTGAAGATTTTCTTAATTGCTAAAAAAATCTTGCTAACATAAAGTTTTAAATGTTACTATTTAAACCCGACATTATTTTTTGCTTTTTAAGAAGTTTTTCCTATGAAAACAAGATTTTATTACACACATTTTATTTTTTAGTGCATATTTTAGGGTTTTTTAGTGCATATTTTGAGTTTATTAGTGCATATTTTAAGCGCATATTTTCTATTTTTTAGTGCATGAAAATCTCATCCCTAGTTATTATACATTTAAAAAATGTAAAAAGGTTCTGACCCAGAAACCAGATCCACTAATTTTTATATATTTTGACCTCCTGTATTCGCCATCAGAATTGAATTCAATCGTTGGGTTTTCCTGTACTTTACAAGGAAATTCCGTAAAGTGTACCTACATAATTTGTAAATTTGACCAAGTTAAAAATTTTTTCGCGAATACGTAGTAATTTTGCTGGAAGATGTCGTAAATACAAATAAAAAAAACGTTCACATAAAAATATATTTTTCGCGAAAAAAAAGTAATTCTGCAAGTGAAAATTACAGTGTTTTATTACACCGTCCGACACACTTTTGTACACATGGACCAAACCGAAAAATTCTGACAGTAGAGCTGAAATTAAAATACACGTGTCTCCCAATTTTTATAGATCAATTCGCGTTTTCGCGAAAAACGCCAATAAAAAAAGTTGTGTTTTTCCAAAGTAGTGTGAAATAAGTTGAAAAATTTAAAAATGTCTTTAGTCAATTTTTTTACAACAAAAAAGTTTTTTTTTTTTGAAAATGCACTAAGATTGCAATCTTTAGCTGTTCGTGGCCAACTGGTTTTTTTGTCCAAAATGGTTTTTGTTATTTTTCCCGTAAAAGGGTCCTAAATCCCCATCATTTAGGGGGGCAAGTATTTTCAAATTCGAAAAAAAGCCGAATTCGGGACGCGCAAGTGGCCAGCTTGCTAAAAATAGTTTAAAATTCAAACACAGTGTTCATAAAGTACTTTAATTTTTTTGTCGTTCGTACTAATACAATCAAACTAAAAAATATGGAAAAAACCACAAAAATTTCAAAATATTTTAAATATTTGTGTGAAAAAAATCTAAGCGTTTTCTTTAAAAAAATTTTAAAAATATGAAAACTGCAAGACCCAAAAAAGTATAAATACAGGTATTTAGTAAAAGTTACATATTTTATTAAATATAAAACAGAAAATAAATCGAAGAGGCCCTTTGAACTAAAAAATGCATTTAGAAAATGCAATTGCATACAAAATGCATTTTTGAATTTAAAATATTTTTTGTAAAACAATATTGTAAAATAAGACAATATTGCCTTTCAAACTCATTTTCAATAACAAAGATCCATTAAGAATTGCCCAAGATATGCATCTACAAAGTTGACAATTTTTTTAAATTTTTTGATTTTTCAAAATATAAAAAACGCGAATAAAATCGAATGTTTTCAGAATTTTTCTAAACCGCAAACTAAAATCTCTTAATGGCTCCTTAGAGATCTTGAAAAAAAAGTTTTATAAAAATCGGATGACCCGAGGTCAAATTTTGGCCGTTCTTTCATGGAATGGCCGATATATATCTATCAAAACAAAACAAAACAAAAAAAAAATGTACGCATATTGTATTTCTGCATAGAACAAAAACAAAACAAAACAAAACAAGAACTAAGCAAGAAACAACAACAACAACTAAGCGAAGAACAAAGCATGTATGCAATCATTGCAATGCTTACTACAAAGTACTACGCATATGCACATTTTTAGCCGCTCATTTTTTGGTTTTTTGTTAATATTTTTAAATGGCCATGCAATGTCTCACTTTTTTTTTTTGCATTGTTTAGGTGAGACTTCAGGCTTTAATTCCATATAGACTTCCAGGGTGCGCTTGCCTGCGCAAGGAAGATGCAGTCCAATGAAGTTGATGAATGTTCTTTTTTTTGGACCAAAAATATATCGATAAAAAATTTTTTTTTTTTTTTCAATATTTTAAAATTTTTTTTTCATAAATCTTATCTATGACATCTCTTTTAATAAAAAAAAATACTCAAAGTTACATACGTGTCGTACTTTAACAGTATAAACCCTTTAAATATAACATACATAAATATCATATTCCAAACATTTTCGCATTGCTTGACTTTGAGTGGCTCTGGACAGTAAAGTAAACAAAATATCGGCCTAATATTTTAGAAACACGATATTCAAGGTGTATTTTCTTAAATTATGAAAAATCATCAAGATCGGAGAACATTTAAAAATGGAATTATTGCCGCCGCGGCACCATTGTGCGTCGCTATCATGGGCGAAAGGAGTCATTGAAGAACAGGACAAACTTTCGGCAATGCGCGCATCTGACAAACAGAGCGCTGTTTCGGCCTCGTCATCGAAGTCTGGTAAAAGGTTGCGCTCGCCCGACGAGAAACCTTTACCTAAGAGATCTAAGGTGACCGGCAACGTCTGGACTCAGTCTTTTAGTGAAGTGGTTAAAGGTAACTTCGTTAGGGCTGTGATAAACAGGCAAAATGGGGATTGTAGTATTCCAAGGGACAAGTGGAGTTTAGTTGAAACTAAACTAAATGAAATCTACTATAGGCTCCTTGAGAGTATGCCTGATTTTCTACCTACTACTGTCAACGCAGGTTGGTATCAGGGGCGAGTAAAACTCGTTGCTTTTGGGAACGAAAGATCCGCAGCCGTGTTTAAGGTTGCCATTAGCCAAGTGGGAGAGTTATGGCCTGGAGCCAGACTGGACGTTGTGGAAAAACATGATATCCCCTCGCAACCCAGAGCTCATGCATGGATCCCAATGGCTACAAATGACACTGCGGTGATTCTTAAGATGATAAAAGTCTGCAATCCTGACCTTCCAACTCAGAATTGGCAAATTGCCAGATTGGGTGAGATGGAGGGCGCTCGTCGTCAAGCAGTGGTCTTGGTTAATGAGGAATCGCTTCCGCTTTTAGCCAGGACTGACGGCATTATTAGATTTGGATTTTTTCATATAAGAGTCAATGTCTACAAGGGCGACCAGAAGACTATTTTGGACGCAGACAAGCCAGTGGCAGAGTCGGCTGGGGAGGAGAATCTGGAAAAGGTTGATATTCAGCTGGCCGATTCTAGGCTGATGGGAGATGCATCTGGCATTTTTGAAACCAAATCTGGTAACGAATGCGACCTCTGTGATGGCATGGAGGATAAAGCCGATGCCACGATGGGTGACATTCAGGACGAGGCCCATGCAGTGAGGAATTCGGAGAGTTCTGTTGCCTCCGATTCAGAACAGATGGGATATATATCTGGCTTATTCGAAACCGAATCTGGGGACGAATGCGACCTCTATGATAACACGGAGGATGAAGCCAATAACACGGTGGTGGAAAGGATGGTGGAAAAAAAGCAAGATGTTGCGGTTCCTACAAATAAACCTCCATCACTGTAAGGCAGCTGCACTCTTGCTGCGCCTGACGACAGGAGCAGTTGACTTGGTTTTTATCCAAGAGCCCTGGGTGCGGGGTGGCAGGGTTTGCGGATTGAAGACCCCTGGGTTTAAGTTGGTGGTTGCCAAAGGTGAGGGCTCACCAAGAGCCTGCATCTTGGCAAAAAATGGCTTAAATATATTCTTTGTATCAACTTTTAGTGATATGGATGTTACAGCGGCTAGCTTAGAGCTTCATGGGAAGTCTATTTGGCTCGCCTCTGCGTATTTTCCTAATCCGGGGTCAATACCCCCGGAGAAGGTTGTCGGTCTAATTCGGGAGTCTGAATCTAGGGGACACCAGTTAGTAGTGTGTTGTGATGCTAATGCACATCATTCGATATGGGGAAGTACAGACACAAATGATAGAGGCGAATCACTTTTGGAGTTTTTGTTAAGCACTAACCTCTATATTTGTAACAAGGGTGGTGAACCAACTTTCGTTACAAGTACGCGGCAAGAGGTTCTTGACGTAACACTTGTATCAGATACATTGTCTGATAGAATTGATGACTGGAGAGTTTTGGAAGAGCATTCTTTCTCAGATCATCGCTACATTGAGTTTTTACTCAGGGAGCGTGCCCCGGTTGAGACAGTCTCTAGAAATCTGAGGAGAACAAACTGGGTGAAATACAGGGAGACTTTTTCTTTGCTTTTGGATGAAGTACCCTTATCTAAACCACATAGTTTGGCGCAAATTGACTGTCTGGTGGACCATATAACAAATGTTTGTAATAGGTGCCTGGATGCGTCTTGCCCTTCTGCAAAGCCTAGAGGGAAAAAAAAGCCACCTTGGTGGTCAAATGAGTTGCAGACGAGCAGAGATTCCTGCAGAAAGCTCTTTAATAAGGCTAAATTTTCAAGAGCGGACGAGGACTGGTCTGCATACAGGCTGCAACTTAAGAGTTATAAAAAGATGATCAGAAATGCAAAATGTGATTCTTGGAAAAACTTCTGTGGAAACATAGAAGACGTTTCTGAGGCATCCAGGCTGCGCAAGGTTCTGGCTTCTTCTCCTTGCACCCTGGGATACCTGAAAGATCCTAATGGGGTGTGGTCTTCCTCCAGTGGAGAGTCGCTGGATCTCCTTTTAAGCACGCATTTTCCGGGCAATTCCATGACGCCGTTTCAAGCTTTGGAACGTTCTGACGCCCAAGCATCTGAAATTGCTTCGGAAATAATAAATATGCCAACATTAATCTGGGCGATAAAAAGCTTCAGGCCCTATAAATCCCCGGGACCTGATGGTATAATCCCGGCTGAGTTGCAGCAAGTGTCGGACTATATAGCCCCGTTGCTTTATAATCTATACACAGCATGCATCAACTGGTCGTACATTCCTTTAAAATGGAGGGATACCAGAGTCGTATTTATCCCGAAGGCTGGGAAAAGTTCCACACAGCTCCGAAGGATTTCAGACCAATTAGTCTGTCTTCTTTTTTGTTAAAGACAATGGAACGAATGATAGACTCATATTTGCGTAGAGTGATTGACCCGAGGTTGCTTTCGACAAAGCAACATGCATACAGCAAGGGACGATCAACGGAAACAGCTCTTCATGAGCTCGTTGGTACCATCGAGAGATCGCTTTCGGTAAAGGAGTACACTATGGTGGCCTTTCTTGATATTGAGGGGGCTTTTAATAATGTCATCCCAGAATCGATAATATTGGCATTGTCTGGTCTGGGAGTAAAGCGCGAAATCGTTTTAATGGTGGAAAGCCTACTTGCCAGTAGACGTATAACGTCTGAATTGGGAGCGTCCGTCATATCTCGATTTGTCAATAGGGGCACACCACAAGGAGGTGTTCTTTCGCCGCTTCTTTGGAACCTGGCACTGAATTCAATGCTACTATCTCTAGAAGCACGTGGTTGTCATGTTGTCGCATATGCTGACGATGTCGCGATAGCGGTAAAGGGGAAGCATCTGCCAACATTGCGGGACATTCTTCAGGGTTCTCTGAAAGATCTGTCTAAATGGGCAAGAGACTGTGGTCTAGGAGTTAATCCTAGTAAAACAGAGCTTGTTTTATTTACAAGGAAAAATAAGATTCCTGCTTTTGATCCTATTTCTCTGGACGGTACTGAAATCACCTTCTCAGATGGAGCCAAGTATCTTGGAGTATTTCTAGATAGGAAGCTGAATTTCAGGCGTAATATTGAGGAACGGGTGAGAAAAGCAACGATTGCTTTGTATTCCTGTAAAAGGGCCATTGGAAAACGATGGGGTTTTAGCCCTCAAGTCGTTCATTGGATCTATACAGCAGTGGTGCGTCCAATTTTGCTGTATGGAATCATTGTCTGGTGGCCTGCTTTAGAAACAAAATCGAACTGTGTCTTTATCACGAAGGTACAGAGAATGGCGTCAATGTGCATCACTGGTGCTCTTCGTACTACACCTACGGCTGCATTAGAAATCCTCCTTCACCTGATACCCTTGGACATATTGGGTAGGCAGTATGCAGCTGCGTCGGCAATTCGACTTAATAGCACGCTGCAATGGAGGAGCAGCGATTGTGGCCATAGCGCGATCTTGAAAAAGATAACAATACCACAAAATGTGGATTGTGCTCCCTCTTTGAGCCTCTTTGAGCGCCACTTTACCACTATGATACCATCCAGGGAGTCTTGGATGGGGGATACTCCGGGAAGTGGAGCTACCATAAATTTTTACACAGATGGATCGAGGCTGCACGAACAAGTGGGCTTTGGGGTCTATTCGGAAGAGCTTGGATTGAGCCTAGCTCGTAGATTGCCAGATCATTGCAGTGTCTACCAGGCAGAGATGCTGGCAATAAAGGAAGTGGCTGACTGGTTGAGCTGCAATGTCTTGTCTACAACCGCAGTCAACATCTATACTGACAGTCAAGCCGCGGTCAAGTCCCTGGATTCAATGTTTCTGAAAGCGGGATCTGCCCTTAACTGCCGCACGTCTTTGAATGAGATGGCCAAGCAGTTTAACATACGACTCATATGGGTCCCAGGGCACAGAGACATTCCAGGGAATTGCAAAGCCGATGAGCTTGCAAGACTAGGAACTACCTTACAGGTTCCAACAGAATTGGAATGTGTTGGTATGCCTCTAGAAACTTGCAAGCAAAACCTACGGCTTTGTTCTGCGACGGAGACTAATCAAAGATGGGCAAATGGATGGACGTGTGAGACAACACGACTGATTTGGCCTTCTCTTAATAAGGGGCGCACAAGTGAGCTGATATCGCTTCCAAGAGGAGAGATTTCAACGGTGGTTTCTATAATTACCGGACACTGTCTTATAGGGAAGCACGCAGAGCGGTTAAATGTGCCGTCGAATGACTTTTGCCGAAGTTGCATGGATGAAGAGGAGTTGGAAACCATCGAACACTTTATTTGCCATTGCCCGGCACTTTCTGGTCAGCGACTTGCTTCACTGGGATCTAGGGAGCTGTACGATCTTTCAGATTTGTCGGATGTCAAAATTCAACATCTAAGGAGTTTCATAAGAAGCTCAAACTGGTTTAACGACAGGGACTAGTAGGGAAACCTATTACGATCCCGTGGTATCACAATGGACCTCAGAGTCTACGTGTGTTGACGTAAAACGTCAGCAGCCACTTACAACCTAACCTAACCTAAGTCGCCCTAAGTGACAATAATCAGTATCTTTGGAAAAATGGCAACACCTAACATTTGTGTCTAAAATATAGACCATGTCTGGCAATGTTTGCAAAAATAAGTACATATTGTTAGATCAGAATTGATGAAGGAGAGGAAGAAGAATAATGATTACTAAAAATAAAAGATTGTTTACACATAATTACAATAACAACCCTTCTGTTAGAAAAAACCACAGCAACAACCACACTCGAATTGAAAAAATCAGATTTAGTTGATACTTGCTTAACAGCCTACTTGGCGTATCGGTCTAGAGCAGTGGTCGGCACCCATTGCACGCAGGTGCATAATGAAATTGGCTATTTGCACGTAGACAACGCGAATGTCAACGAAACTCACAGCTGAGAGCATTAAAAATACAAATATTTTATTTAGTGTCGTGGTAGCATTTAAAAAAGCGGGTAGGTGAAGCTATGTTTTAGAAAAATGTAAAAATGTTCCCTCTTTCTGCCGACCCCTGGTCTAGAGTGATTGTACGTTACAAGCAGTTAATAGCAAAGTATTACAGATGATGATTAGTTCAATCCTTGTCGGCTGCGATCTGTTAATAATTTTCACATATAGAGTTCTATTGACTATTAACTAAATAAATTTGACATTAAAAGTTTTTCTGAAGATTATTATAACTGGATAATATGAAGCTAGTAAGAAACAAACCAGGATGTCTTAAGTTTTTAGAAAAATTAAAATTTTTCTTTCACACTTTTCTCAATTCAAACCCATATATCGAGAACCTATATTCAAAATATGCGAACTCAAATTTGACGGAAATGAGTTTCCGATGGCAAATAGCTCCCCTATGTAATACCTATCTGCCAAAAAAATTTCAGAGCAAAAAAATAATTTGTTGTCGTTTATTCTGCTAACTCAAAGTACATATTTTTTTGGTGGAAATAAATGCCAACTCCCATTGTAAATTTCCAAAAATTTTTCAAAAAATTAAAAAAAAAAAATTAGACCACATATCTTATTGCATTTGCCATGCTAAATACGAATCTTGTAAAGATTTTGATATCTAATGACTGGTTCTCGAGATATTGCCATTTTAAAAATATCGGTAAATAGTGTTTGCAAAAAAAAATTGCTTATATTTATGTAACTTTCAAACTATTTATCAGATTGAAACATTATGAATGGGGCAAATAAAGTCAATGATATAAGCTTTCAAAATAGCTGGTTTGGAGTGACCCTATTGCAATACAGCGTGAGTTACAGAGTGCCAAAGTTGACCGCCCTGAGATTAAAAGGCTTTCGGAGCTAGTAACTTTTAAAAATATGCAAAGATTTTAAATTTTTTGTTTAGTTTTTGCAATTACCGTACTAAGGATAACAAAAACCAAAAAAAAAAAAATTTTTAAATTTTTCCAAAAAAAATGTATTTTTATTTTCCGACAAAATATGCCAACTCTAAAAAAATATTTGTTTTTTGATATAGTAATAAATGCCATCTCTGAAAAATATGCAAACAAGTGCAAAATATGAAAATTTTTGCATAGGTAAAAATTGTTTAGAATATTTAAACCATCTTGTGGAAGGTACATTGTTTATTTTTGCAATAATACGCGAAATAACTAGTTTTTTAGCTCTCCTGAACAGTAACAGTAAGCTTTTTCGAGTTGGCATTTATTGAATATAGTTCGACGATATAACAAATCAAAAAATTATAATACATAATTATAATTAGAGCCTGAGCTCGACTGTCTTTACAAAAACAATAATTCTTATTTATGTTTAGTTTTTTATGTTAAGTTAGAGAAATTTTATTCCCAACAAAACTTCTTTACGTTTTTACTTGACATAGAAGTAAGAAAAATGATAAAGACTAGGTTAGCTACCCGTTACCGTCACCTAACGTAGCGGTCAAAATCATATACAAAATCCCGTAACCTTCTGCAAAGAAGAATAATTGCTCTCACTTGTTCCCATCTAACAAAAACCTCTCTACGCTACGTTAGGGTACGGTTACGGGTGCATTTAAAAATAGAATAATACATTCAAAAATATTTTTTTTTTCTATAGGAAAAATTTTTAATTGTATACATATGCATTTTTTTTATTTAAATAAATTTTGTGTAGTAGAAAGATTTCAGAGTTAATACTAAAGAATATTTTCTTGAAAATGTCACCAAAGCCAAAAACCTTGAAAATCTGAGTAAATATACATCCTCACAGGACGTTCTGTTGTATTTGAAACAAGTAGAAAAGTTAAATTCGACTTGGCCGAATCTATGAATACCCTCCACAATGCCCTTTTGAAGTGATAGTAAATTTTCTAACGTGAAAAAAATAACATTTTTGGTTAGAAATATTTTATTTTCTGTAAAAAAACTTTTTTTTATTAACTTCTGAAAAAAAAAAAAAAAAAATACAAATTTTTTTTTTTGAGTGTATTTTTTTTGTTTTAGTGTAAAAAAACTTTTTTTGTTAATTTTTGAAAAAAAAAAAAAAAAATAATTTACCAATTTTTTTTTGAGTGTAAAATTTTTTTTAAGTGTAAACTTTTTTTGGTTAGAAATATTTTATTTTCTGTAAAAAAACTTTTTTTTATTAATTTTTGAAAAAAAAAAAAAAAATGCTATTTTTTTTTTGAGTGTATTTTTTTTTTTGTTTTAGTGTAAAAAAAACTTTTTTTGTTAATTTTTGAAAAAAAAAAAATAATTTACCAATTTTTTTTTTTTGAGTGTAAAATCTTTTTTTTAAGTGTATTTTTTTTTTGGTTTAGTGTAAAAATATTTTTGTGTGACAAAAATACCTTTTAAAATATTTTTCTGACTTACAAATGTTTTTAAAACATGTTTAACGGGTTTTCAACACGTGAATTTAAGGTGAACTAATCTGAAATTTACGGTTTTGCTAATAAATTTTGAACCGCCAGACCGATTTGGCTGAAATTTAAAACGGACCGGACCAGAGGAACGTTAAATATATTTGCCACACTTCAGCACCCTCAGAATTGCCGTTCGAAAGTTACAGTGTGTTTTATCTCGTAAATTCCAGAAAACCTCTTGCCGAAATTCACTCATTTGCTTATAACTTTTGAACCACTCGACCGATTTCGCTGGATTGCAATACCAACCTGACCAGGTAAATGTCCAACATATATGCCAAACTTCAGGAGCCTCCGTAAAGTCTTTCAAAAGTTAGCGTGTTTTCAACAGACAGACAGACAGACGGACAGACGGACGGACGGACGGACGGACGGACGGACGGACGGACGGACGGACATCGCTAGATCGTCTTAAAATCGATCGAGGATCATGAATATATATACTTTATGGGGTCCTAGACCAATATTTCGAGGTGTTACAAACGGAATGACAAACTTATATATACCCTCTATCACTAGAGTGGAGGGTATAAAAATCTGAAAGTATTTTAAAAACTTCAGTATTTTCCATAGGAAAATGTTTTAACAACATTTTAAAATAGTAAAAATCTAAAGATTTCAGTTCGGGAAAATTTACAAAGAATATTCTAATTAATGTTTAAGTAAAAAAACACTTTGTTATGAAGTTTACTATTAAACAATATAAGTTTGTAAAAATAATTTTATGTTTCACTGTATAATAAATGACAAAATAAATAAAATAATACATTTCTTTTTCAAACACAAAATTTTCAAAAATATATGTTTTTTTTTGTTTGAATAATACGTTATTTATTCAATTTTTTGTGAATAACCAAAATTATTCAAAAATTTTTGTTAAATAATAAGAAAATTTATTTTTTTCCTGTTTGAATAATCAATCAGAAAAAATTATTTGAATTTTTTGGAAACAAATATTATTTTATTTGTATGAAATTGAATAAAATAAAATTTATTTTATTCAAATCAAAATAAATAAAATAACCCCAGCAAAACTTTTCGGAGTCATTCAAAAATAACTAGTTCTATAAGTACTTCAAAGCTTGTCACGATAGGTTCTCAAAGAGCATCCTGGAACTAGTGATGTCACAACTACTTCTAGAAGTGATCCAAAAGGGTAATATTGTGATTCCAAAGAGCTTTTTTGGAGTAGTTTGGGAACTAGTGATTTGGAACCATTGGCGTAGGAAGCCAACATTTCTGGGGGGGGCTAAAGCCCCCCTAGATTTTTTTTAATTTTTTGGTATTTTTTTTAAATAGAAAAACCCAGACCTATTCCTGAAGCGTTCCCTTTAATATGGTCTAGATATCCTAGAAACGAATGGCCCCCGAAAGCGGTTAAAAATTCATATATTTTTTTTTAAATTTTGATTATGTAGATTTTTCGGAAATTTATAACTCCTAGATATGTTTTGAGAATGAAAGATTTTTAATGTTTTTTCTATAGTAAAATCACTAGATTACTATGATTTTTTCAAGAAAAAGTTCTGATGATTGCAAACGTTGATGATTATTAGTCAAAATTCTCAGATTCTTTCTTTCAATAACTTTTGTCTATAAAAAAACCCCTTAGAATTTAGAAACTTCTTTAAATCAAAGAAGTTAAAATGTTTTCCTGAAGGTAAAACCCTAAGATTCGATAAAGTTTTTATTACTGACAAAAACATCAGATTCAGATAAAAACTTTTTTCAATAATTCAGACTATTTTTCAATGGGAAAAACTATTAGATCTTATATAATAATCATTACGAGTCCTTAAGACTCATTGAATAATCATAACGAGTCCTAAAGACTCATTACATATTATTATTATTATTTATTGTTGCAAAAATTAATGAAATTATTAAATTATTAAACAAAAAATTTTTGAATGATTAAAATTCTGGGGGGGGCTAAAATTATTCTGGGGGGGGCTAAGCCCCCCCCAGACAGGGCTATCTACGCCTATGTTTGGAACTAGTCGTACATGACTTATGCACCACTTCCATGAAGCAAATACTGGTTCTCAAATAACATCTTGGAAGCTGTTTCAAAAACTTATAATTTTTTTCAAAAAAGAAAAAAATATATATTTGATTACGCATTTCTCTGTTGCATCTTCTATTTGGAAAAAGTCAAACTTTTTGAAATATGTACAGAGGGTATTATTAAGTATTAAGGCATTAGTGCAAATAGGTTTTTATAGATCCATTCAATTACTTTACTACAATCTGCAATATACTACTTTATTTTATACAGCTGGATTTTTTTATTACAAAAAGTAAACAAAACTTTCCAATTGTAGCAAAATTAATAAGCAATTTGAGTAATCCAACTAAGCATATAATATTTTTTTTCTTCAAAAATTGCTTATTTTCCTTCTAGATAATTTCCAATTGCATTAATGAAATAATAAAAATAATACGGAAACAAAAAATACTACTAAAAGGGCCTTAACATTGTTATACTTTGTGTGTTGAAATGTTTTATTCAAACAAAAATTTTGTTTAAATTTTAAATAAACATAATAAAATTGAAAAGTCGAAAGCAAAATATTATTTTTTGAAAAATTTCAAAATATTTTCTGATATGTTATACATTAAAAAAAAAAAGTAAATTATACAAAATCCATTATACAAAGTGTGATAATGTTAAACCTGCTCAATTTTGCTCACTAAAGGGTACTTTTCACTATCACACATTTCCATTATACAAGCGTAATTTCACCATGTTAGCGAAATATTTTTTTAAAAAATTTGGCCAGAAATTGTTCACTGATTAGATACGACTAGGTTTCAATCAAAAAAGAATCCAAAAATCTTTAGGAAGTTGGTAAATTTTGATGTGTATAATGGAAAAGTGTGATAGTGGAAAGTACCCTTAAAGTGCTGATGTTTTTTTGCAAAAAAAAATTTACAAAATGTTCCTAGACTGCTTCTCTAGAACTAGTTCTGATGGTGACAATTTCAAACAAAAATCATGGGTTAAAGAATAGGATAAAGAATTTGTTCTAGAATGACTTAAAGAACCGTTCCATACATGGGTTCCTAGACTACTTCCCTAGAACTAGTTCTGATGGTGACAATTTCAAACAAAAATCATCACTCTGAGAACGAGATAGAGAACTAGTGACTAAGAAGTACTCGTACATGACTTCTACACCACTTCTATCAAACAAATACTATAAAACTAAAAAAAAAAAATTGTGTCAGGGACTTTTTTTCGGGACTTATAAGGAGTTCACAATTACTACCTTATACCCTGTTCTCACGTACAGCTAAAACCCGTTTTAAACAACAATATTTTTAGGATTTTTTTTGCCATCTTTAATTTGGAAAAATATGTATTGTTCATTATTAATATGTTACGACTATACCCTAAAATTTTACATTTCTCGTCAGTTAGTGGTTATCTTGTTTCTTGATTATACTAATTTGTTTCCGTTTTTTGTGACAACTTTTTTAAACTTAATTTGTTGTTTTTTAGTTTGCTATTTTAAAATTTGAATTAAAACTATTTTAATGAATTTGTTGAGAAAAAATTTAATGATTTTTTAGTATTTAAACTGGTTACACATTTATTCCCGAACTAGTTTTATATAGTAAAATTGAATTTGTGAATACACAACTTTTAGAAGGCATTCCTGAAGTACTTCCACATTCATGCCACAATAGCTTCTTGGAAGTTGTTCCTGTCGTGACCATTTCAAAGAAAAATCATGGGTTAAAGAATGGGATAAAGAACTGGTTCTAGAACTAGTTCTGGTGGTGACAATTTTAAACAAAAATCATGGGTTACAGAATGGGATAAACAATTGGTTCTAGAATGACTTATGGAACCGTTCCATAGAAGGTGTGATTGTTCCTAGACTACTTCCCAAGAACTAGTTCTGAGGGTGACAATTTCAAACAAAAATCATGACTCTGAGAACGAGATAGAGAACTAGTTGAGCTAAAAAGAAGGACTCTAGCACTAGTTCTGGAAGTCCTCCAAGTTTTGCTGGGACAGAGCATTTTATTTTTTGATAACCAACTAAAATATTAAAGTATTTTATTTTTTTCAAAAAATTCAAATAAAAGTATTCAATAATACAGCTTTGATTAGTACCATCACGTTTCAGCAAATTATTTTTAACTTTTCAAATGATGTCAAGAATGACTAATACGATTTCTTTCATTTCTTTAGGATTTAATCTATACACTCCACTCCGTCTGTTACTAACTCAGCAAATATTTGTCCACTTTCCACTTTGTCTTCAGCTAGCTCCTTTTCATATTCGTTTTTTTGTTTATAGCCTTTTGTTGTAACATTAGCCCTGTTTTTGCAGACCGGATTAAAATTAGGATTAACTTTATTTAGTTAAAAAATGGGTCAAGTCAAGTCCAGAATTTTTTTTTATAATTTTTTTCTGAAATATTAACAGAAAATCAAATTTACCTTTGTCCAAAATGTAAAGAATAAAAAATAAATTTAGTTAAATCCTAGGATTAACTCAGATTTATTTATACCATTTTCATTTTTTCATTCTGGTTATTGGACATATGCTGCATCTGCTGCATTTGTGCTTGCATTTTTTCATTCTGGTTATTGGACATCTGCTGCATTGGTTCTTGCAGTTCCTTTTTAACTAGTTGAATTTCGTTTGGCTGCAGCCCTTGTGCTTCTTCCATATGTTTACTACAACTTGCTTTTCAATGAAGCAATTCCCGAGCCTCTTTAATGACACTCATTATGTAAGGATAATAACCGTTTTTAAAATAGTCTTCGGTTGTTACTCCAAGATTATGGAGCTTAGTGTCGTTGGTTGTAAATTCTGACTCTGCTTTGTTGAGACTTGTTTCTATTGATATTAAAGACGCAGTTCTGACTTCGCTGTTTTGTAATTTTGAAAACAAACTGCTTACAGTCTCCCCCAATGCATTTTGCTGCTCATATAATTTGTGTCTTTGAGCCATTTTATTTATTTAAAGTAGATAATTTCACACAAGGTCTCTTTTTTAGCCAAGACCGACGCTTCAAACTATTTAAACACTTTTTTTTTTAAATAACCCAGGTAAAAATCGTCACATATGTACACATATGAACATGTATGGATGCATGTATAAACATGTATGAACCACGTATGAGCACATATGAACATGTGATAGCATATATGGAATCATACATTCGTCCAAAGGTCGAATATATGGTAGTGTTTTGAGCCATTATGAAGGCATGTGATACACCTTCTCATATGTGTTATTAATAACTATAAAAATATTCATATTTCGCATATTTATGTATATGGATGATTGTCATAAGATACGATTTTATTCTGGTCTTAATAAGATCAACAGGGGCTCAATAAAATGTTGTATCAATTAAAAGGGAATTTTGATGGACACACCTTAAGCCTAAAACTTAATAACCAAATGTTTGCTTTAGTTTGGGTTTACTTTCCAAACTCAAATTAGGACGAAGGACTCTATTATTATTATATCATCTCATCTAAATAACAAGCGTTATTTTTGAAAATCATTCACGTCTACGAGAACAAAATAAAAAAATAAGATTGAAAAATCTATAATTCCTGTTGGTAAAAAAATTGCAATATTGTTTGAGCAATTCCTCTTTTATAAACAATTTATGAAAACAATTGATATTTTTTATTTTTATTTGCTTTTGTGTTATTTGCTTTTTTCTTCGTTAATGTTGTCAAACTTTTTATTATTTTTTGTTTTCAAAATTATAGAAAATTAAAAAAAAAAAAAAATTCTTCACATATTTTAAAAGCTTTTCAGCAAAATTTTAATGGATACAGGATTTGCGGATATTAAAAGGTAAAATTTATGGTAATAAAATAAAAATTAATCTTTTAAAAACTCTATATCTTATTTACAGCTTTGCAAATTTTGATTTGACTGAATGTGAATGAAACTACATCAAGATTTAAACATTTGAAGAGGCCAAGTCTGAACAAAATAAATTCCCGATAAATCTTTTGACATGATGTGTGAGATACGCCAAAATTTCGTACAACGCAAGGATTCCGTCAATACAAAACATTTGTTTCATCATATTAAATCATCTAAGTTTGTAAAATGTTCAATTTATGAAACAATAATATAAATAAACTATTTATTAAACAAAAAATAATATTTTACATTTTTTATCGCCTGCAAAATAATATAAAAGTATATGAAGAAATATATTCGAACATGTATGATCATGTATGCTCATATGTCTACATATTACCTCAATTTTCGTCCATGCACATATATGAGTGATCATATATGTTCATACGTGTACATATGTGATGATTTCTAACCGGGAACACAAATTATATTTCAGCCGTTTTGTCTGGTTTTATCCGGTTCGAAGGACATTTGGTCCTCGGAATTACTTTTAGAAATAATATACGCACGACGAATGTTTGTAAGACACTGATTATTTTATTAAAATTAAAAACCTTAAGAACTATGTAACTACAATAATCTTAAATTTAACCTAGAACTTGAATATTCCCTACCTGCCGGGCGCATGTGTGCCAGCAATATCTTTATTAAATAAACATGTGTTATGTTATCTTTTTCCTATCTACATCCTTAAGTATTAACCTAGAAAACATGATAATAAAAAGTTACATACCACAATTTGGGAATTTTGGTCATTATATGAAAATAATAAAGAGAACACAATTCTATTTAAACAATACTAATCAGTTTTGTAGAAAATCCAAAACTAGATTATAAAATATCGTGTTCATGTGTGAACACCGTGGGTATTGGCCCCGTATTAGAAAAATACGCTAGCCGTTGTAACATTAATATCACTAAAATTTGATAAAAATAATGTATTTAATTTTTCGCCAAGACGCAGGCTCTTGGTGAGCCCTCACCCTTGGCAACCATCAACTGAAACTCAGGGGTCTTTAATCCGCAAACCCTACAACCCCGCACGCAAGAATCTTGGATAAAAACAAAGTCAACTGAAGGAACACCAACATCTTGGTTTTTTTTCACCACTCTTTCCACCACTGCACAGTGGGGTTGGCCAAGTACAAAAACATGTTTGTTGTCGTTAACCTGAGAACAACTTAAAGTATTTATCTTCGCGAATCATCGAATTTGCTTAATAATGTTATTGATTTGTAAGTGCATATTTTTGCATATTTTGACGAAAATGCATGTTTTTGCATATTTTGCTTTAACTACATATTTTCTTGGACATTTTTTAACTTAAAAAAAAATTGATTTTACTGTTGTTTTTGTGAATATTGTGATATTTTTGTTTTCATGAAAATGAAGAAATCGGTTTATAACGGTTGAGATACTTCCCTTGTCACTGCATTTTGATAAAAAAAAAATATTTTTTTTTTGTCGAAAAATTTATGCAAAAAGTTGCCAATATGTATAGTAGAGTGTCCCTTATTTTGGAAATGTTGGAAATGTTGAGACGGTACCCCCTAATTTTTTTCCTTTTGACTAAAAAATAACTCAGGAAAAATTTTACGCCCCTACGACCACGCCTTCTCTACGCGACGGGGCCGTAAAGAGCGGGGCCTTAAAAATCATTTTTCCATACAAAGCAAAAACATTTTTTTTTTGATTTTAAATTTTTTTGTTATTAATTATAATATTACTTGGTTAGCTTATTCACGACAAAAAATTTGAATTTGGTGGGATGAGGCTTTCAGTTCTACTGTTGGGGTCCAACAGTAAAAATTTTTTAAAATTTTTTTTTTTTAGTTTTGACAAGCAACGGTTTTAGTTGTAATGTTCATGTAAAATTCATAAAAAAATATTATTCATATCTGTGACATCTTGATCGTGTATCGAAAAACATCAAAAATGCATTTTTTACCCTTTTTTAGATCACGATAAAGATGTCACAGATAGGAATAATATTTTTTTATGAAAATATATCATTAAAAGCAACAATTCAACTAAAACGGTTGCTTGTCAAAACTAAAAAAAAATATTTTTTAAAAAATTTTTACTGTAGGACCCCAAAAGCTCTAAATTTTTTTTTTCGAAAAATTTTTTAGAACTGAAAGCCTTATCCCACCAAAATAAAATTTTTTGTCGTGAATAAGCTAACCAAGTAATATTATAATTAAAAACAAAAAAATTTAAAATCAAAAAAAAAAATTTTTTGCTTTGTATGGAAAAATGATTTTCAAGGCCCCGCTCTTTACGGCCCCGTCGCGTAGGGAAGGCGTGGTCGTAGGGGCGTAAAATTTTTCCTGAGTTATTTTTTAGTCAAAAGGAAAAAAATTAGGGGGTACCGTCTCAACATTTCCAACATTTCCAAAATAAGGGACACTCTAATGTAGATTTAGATTTAGATTTATTTAGTTTTTTCATTATTAGAACAATAAGAATAAATTCTTTTATAGTTCAACGGGTATTACATAAAGATTGACATAATTAATTAGTACAATAAATAATTAAAAAAAAGCAGTAAAATAGCAATAATAATAAAACAGTAATTAAAATATAAAATGATTGCAATAACAATATATTAAGTCAAGACAAAATAAAGTAAAGAAGCTATAGTTTATAATATAGTTTTTTTTTTTTTTTTTTTTTTTATTTTTTAACATAATAGTTTATTTATCGAAACAAATATAAGTTTAAGTTTATGCATTTCTATTTGTATTTGTCAGATGATAAAAGAGTTCATTTTTAAACAAATTTTTTGATGAAATGAATTTAGTATCGTTGGGCAAATCATTCCAGAGTTTTATGGCGTTAATGAAAAAAAGTCTACTAGTGTTTAAAAAATTATGTCTGGGCACAATTAGAGTCATGTTTCTTGTTGATTGACCAAAGGTAATTTTCTCATAAAGGTAGGGTGGGGTTTTTTGGTATATAAGTCTATGTAAGAATAGCAAATTTCTCATGTCAAGGTAATTAACAATGTCACAGCCAAGAATCATAGTTCTCCACGTAGTCATACTACTAAAACGGCGCAGACCATAGACATAGCGAGTTGCGTTATTAAAAGAGACCTCCAATTTATGAAGGGAGTGCGAATCAAGTTTACTGTAGACCTCCGCAGAGTAGGTTATTAGTGGAAGAATCAGTTGGACAACAAGACGCCTTTTTAACTCAATCGGTGTAAAGTTTGACGACATTCGTAGATTACGTAATGTCAGGTAGACTTTACGAATCACATTATTGATATGGTCACCACAGGATAACGAGGAGTTTATATAAAAGCCTAAATATTTAGCTTTCTTAACATAGTTAAGAGAAGTATTCCCCAGGCTTATTGTAGGAAAATGTATATTCATACTTACTGATAGGCAAAACTAAAGATTTACAGGGATTTAGTGTCAGATTATTTACCTCAGCCCATCTGCTAATCGATCTTAAGTCCTCGTTTAGTCTATAGCACGTATCTTCTAAAAGACCAATCCGATTTGATATATACAGTTGAATGTCATCTGCGTATGCATGCATCTTAACATAATTACATACACTGAACACATCATTTACAAAAATACTAAATAAAAGAGGACCAAGTACAGAACCTTGCGGAACACCAGAAGTTACTTCTTTAAGATAAGACTCTCTTCCATCAACTATGACCTTCTGAAGACGCTCAGATAAGTAATCCCTAACAAGACCAACAGATGCTAGTTCAAACCCAAACAAATTTCTTAGTTTCCAACACAGTATCGAGTGATCCACCTTATCAAAGGCTTTTGAAAAATCCAATAAGCACATTAATGACAAGTTTCCCATGTCATACTCTGATCTAATGTCATCGAGCACCTTCAACGC
Source organism: Pegoplata infirma (assembly GCA_963921195.1). Taxonomy (NCBI): domain Eukaryota; kingdom Metazoa; phylum Arthropoda; class Insecta; order Diptera; family Anthomyiidae; genus Pegoplata; species Pegoplata infirma. The sequence goes on from CAWUER010000018.1 coordinate 114,660, forward strand.
TGCAGTTGAGCAGCTGTGACCCAATCGAAACCCTGATTGTAGCGGAGATAGTAAATTATTCTCACTAAGATAATCCGTTATTTGACGGGACATCAAACACTCAAATACTTTTGATAAAACAGAAAGAATACTAATCGGCCTAAAATCTTCAGGGACAGACGCATTAGTTATTTTGGCTATCGGTGTAATCCTCCCAACTTTCCATAGTTTCGGAAAGGTAGATGTAGTAATACAATGATTAAAAATATGGGTAAGAGGACCAATTAAATATGGCAATACTATTTTCAAAAATTTTATACAAACACCATCCTCACCTACAGCATTTGATCTAATGTTCATCACAGCCAAAGATACATCAACTTCAGAAACTGCACAAAACTGAAAGGTACTACGACAGACAGCCGAAGGCTGGAGGCTAGGTAAATCTGAGTTTGCCATCCCTTCTCCACAAAAAAATTCGATTAGCGCGTTAGGATCTAAACAGCAGTTAGATACTTGACGAGAATGAACACCTAAACTCCTAATATTCTTCCATAACTGCCCAGAAGTCAGGGACGTATTCAATTTCCGAGCAAAGTACGTTTTCTTGGCTTCTCGGGTTACTAGACTGGCACGATTTCTAGCTCTTGTATACAGGACCCGATTAAAAGTAGTACGCCGCTTTTTCCATACATTATAACACCTATTACGTTCCTGAATTGATTGCTTTACATGCGAAGTATACCATGGACATGAGCTGTTCCTAATTTGAAAGCTACGCACGGGAACATTCCGATTATAAACATCTTGCACTGAGGATAGAAAAACATTAAGTTTACCATCCACTGTAGGCTCATACCAACAATCAGATAAATTGAGATTGGAAATATCAAAAAACAGTGCAGAGTAGTCAATTGAATTATAATCTCTATAAGTTATTATCTGTGGAGTTTCATCTCTATTGAGGTTTACATTTACAGAGCAAAATAAAAGGTCATGATCAGATACAAATGACATCTGGTCAAATAAGAGAAGAGATCTCATATCTGACAATAAGAACAAATCTAGTAGACTAGGATTGTCGTTAGGGGAAAAGCGAGTCGGCATTTGGCAATTAACAAATGATAATCCCACAGAACACACCAAATCATGCAATTCACTGCTATAGGAATCATTCAATAATAAATTGACATTAAAATCACCACAAGTTACATAAAAATCATAATCTATTATGTAGCTGTCAAATTTAGTAAAGAATGGTTCAAGGCTAAAATACCTGCTGGGGTTATACACACAAGATACTAACATTCTAGTCACGTTGTCATATATTTCAACATTAATGAATTCAACATCAGAGTTTTCTGATTTGGAAACAAGTTTTGACCTGAGATTTGATTTACAATATACGGCAACACCACCACCCTTCCTATCCGCTCCCCTACTATTGTGATATAGATTATACCCATTTATCCTGTAATTATATGTCATTACACATTAAACATCCTTGTTGAACCAAGTCTCAGTGACACAAATCACATCAACTCTTGAGTTTTCAAAGGTGTTTCTAACATCATCAAGTTTCAAACCATTTAAGCTTCTTGCGTTAAAATGCACAACGTTCAGTCCGCATCTCTGTTTACACAATATATTTAGTAAAGTGGAGTTTCTTAAATTAACACCATTACTCCTGTTAAAGCCTGCCATGATAATAATGAAAAAAAATATAATAAAATAAAAAGAAATAATTAAATAAAATAAATATCATAAAAAAAAAAAAAAAAATGTTGTTGCTAGCTCGTTTCTATTTATTTTGATATTAACTCCTCCAGATCCTTTTCATTGGCAACGTGAATAGCATCAGATTTGTTTTGGACTCTGACATAAACTTTTCCTCTTACTGAGAATACACTGCAGAGATTTGACTCGAGTTTATGTTTTAAAGCAATTTGAAGAATTTTTCTATTTTTAATGTCCAGACTTTCATATATACGGAAAGTAGTATCCCACTCAAAACCAGCTGAGCGCATGGATACTGTACTCTTGGTCCGTTTACGAAATTCAGAAAAAGCCTTTAGAGTGCGATTTCTATCAAAAGGTGTGTAAAATTTTACAATTACAGCTGTATCCCTATTTTTCTCAGATTTAGGTGGAACTCGAAATATGTCACGTATTTGAGGTGTCAAAAAGTCAATTGAGAAACAGACTTGATTAAAAATGCTTTTAAGATTTTCGCTTTCATTAAATTTAATTCCAAAAATTAGTGCGTCTGATGAAATATCCTTGACTGTATTATTTGTTTGTTTATCTACTTTTTTTATGTCATCTATTTCTTTTCTTAAAGCATTAATTTCAGCTGTTAATTTGTCAACAACATTCAAATCACTTTCAATAACGGCAATTCGATTTTCAATCTCATTTGCTCTCTCAGTTATAAGTTTGATCTCACACTCAATTTTATCTATGAGTTTAGTTTCCAGTAAAGTAATTTCATTAGACAAACGATTAAAAATTAATTCCGCATGTGTCTGCATTCTCTCCTCCATAGATCTCATTTCATTTAAGATTGACTTTAACGTTAAATTTCCATCATCCAGCTTTATTGTTTTTAATGCTGGAGTTGACAGAGTGTTGTTCTTTGTATTAGGAGATTGTTGTTTTCGTTTCGACATTTAATTTTCTTATTTCCTTTTGTTTTGTTGCTTTGTAAATGTAGTTTTAAAATTCGGTTTATAAGTATGTACGAAAGTTTTTATTTTTTTTTATATTGTAATTAAATTGTAATTTTAACTTTTGTTTAAAAAATTTTGTCACTACTAATATGTTGTTTTCAAAAATATTTATAGCTACGTGTAGCTGTTGTGTTGTGGTTTTTTTTAATGTAATGCACCGATTTTAATTAACATTACTTAAAGAACAATTTATCGAAAAAGACGGAGCAAAAATTATATGCGTGCGTTTGTAAGAAATAATCTGATTAACTATGTATAGTGTAAAAACCGGAAAAAATATTAATATAATTTTCATGGAGTAATTTTTGTCAAGGGTTGCATCTACAACACGGAAAGGAGTTTTCCTGATTTGTATTTATTAAACTGCGCTGACAATGATATAAAAAATAACTGAATTTATTTAATTTTTTTCTTATTTTCCCCGTAAAAGGGTCCTAATTGCGCATCGTTTTGGGGGCAAGCATTTTCAAATTAGAAAAAATCCGAATTCGAGACGTACATATTTGTAAATATTTACACTAGTGGAACAAATTTAGCTTTTTTGCGAATTTTAAAAACGTCGGAGTCGGAAAAGTTTTCTACAGTCGATAAGAAGCTAAATTTGCTCCATTTTGTGAATATTTTTTACAATGGGACTGAATTTTATGTTTTACGATTTTTAAAGAATAAATATTAAAATATATCAATTTTAAAATGCATATTTGTTTAGTTTTTACTGCATATTTTTAAATTTTTGATACATATTTTAAGCGCTTATAACGCGATTTTTAGTGCATGATCTTCCTTGCCCTGCTAATTTATATCAGAATTGTAAAAAAAAGAAAATATTGCAGCAGTGAAAATACTTTTCGCAAATCGCTGAGGTCCAAATTCGAATACTCAACCGTAAAATATACTCAGGGTGCAAAGGGGGATCGCCAAACATGTATTTGAATGTGACAATATTTTATGCTAAAAACAATATATCTATTTTTAATTTAAATACAAAGATAATATTTTATTAACCTTTATTTTACATATTAACCAATTATTTCTATGTAATTGTGTAAACAAGTCCATTTAAATTCTATAATTAAAAAAAATATGTTCGAGCAACGTTGAAAATCTAAAAATTTTGTTCTACAGGGCACGGGGGCGGCAAACAACTACCCAGGCAGAAACTGCCAACCGTTCCAAAGAAAAAGTCTCGGCAAAGCACTTAATTTTTTGTGTAGAAGGTAGTATGAATTCGAAAAAGTGCTCTCCAAGCGCTTTGCCAATGTTTTTCTATTTAAATCCGTTCAAAGTATAAACTTTTTATTAAAATTTATTAATTTTCATAACAATTGGAATTTTTTTTATTTCCCTGCAGGATAAGTGGCCGGTCCTTGATAGTTCTCGTGATATACCACTTATACACAATGACCTACATATTACAAACTTGACACCTTTTATAGAAAAACACCTGTTTCTTTCGTGAGGAAGTGTCTTAAACTTCGGATAAATCACTCTTAAACTCCGGATACATACCTGTTTCGGTTCAATACACCACTTTTTTCGGGAATTTTACAAAACACAAAGAAAACTGCAAACAATTTTTTTCCGGGACTTGGAAAATTGTTCAAAGTTTGTTCAAAATTTTTTTATCCTAATAAATGAGTCAATAAATTTTTTATCCTAATTTAATAAATTTCTTTATTCAAATAAATACCAAAAAAAGTTATGTCTTATGGGCTTATGTATACAATTTAGATACGCCCCATTTTTTTGTTCTAAAAGTGCTATAATAGTACCAAATTTTTTGTTTTGTTAAATATAGCAACGGCCTACCGTTTACCGTGGTTATCATTTTGGACGCTGGGCGAGTACTAAACTGTGGTGCTTTCCCAGCACACAAGCGACCATAAAAGGTACTTTGCCAGCGCTCTCCCGTTTGTATTTTTCTGCCTGGGTATTAACATATAATAACCAAATTCCCTAAATGTGTTTTGTTGCTTTTTTATTGTCTTGTTATCAAGGTTAATATGTAAGAATATGGATAAGAAAAAGATAACATAACTCATATATATTAAAGAAGATTATGGCTGGCACACATATGACCAGCAGGTAGGAGATATTGTAGTTCTAGTTTAGATTTAAGATTATTGTAGTTAGTTCTTAAGGTTTTAAAATTTAATAAAAAATTAGTGTCTTACAAACATTCGTCGTGCGTCTATTATTTTTACAAGTAATACCGCGTACAGTTGGTCCTTCGCACCGGATCTTGTGGGAAATACTAGTCCAACAAGCGTTCCATCGACAAAACCATTGTGGGTTTTGAGCACAGGAAGCAACAGCAGTAACTTGGTTAAAGAAGACTATTTTGTAAACGGTTATTATGCCTACATAATGAGTGTTATTAAAGATGCTCCGGAATTGCTTTAAAGAAAAGCAAGTGGTAGTAAGCCTGTGGAAGAAGCACAGAAGCTACAGCAAATCGAAATTCAGCTATTTAAAAAGGAACTAGAAAAAACAATATGTCAATTTTCCAATAACTTCGATGTGAAAATGAACAGTTGTTTAACAGATTAATGTTAGTATTGAACTCTGGTGAACTTCAAACAAAGAACGAGGAAACAGTTTCAAATGTGGGGGAACCACAGAAACTTGATGAGACTCAACAGGAACATCAATGTCTTCAATTGAAGAAGTGTCTTCATTGTTTCCACAGAAGTTTTTCTGCAACTCATTTGACCACCAAGGTTGACACATCCAGGGACCTATTACAAACATTTGTTGTGTGATCAACCAGACAGTCAATTCCCGCCAAACTATGCGGTTCAGATAAGGGTACTTTATCCAAAAGTAAAGGAAAAGTCTACCTATATTTCACCCAGTCTGTTCTCCTCAGATTTCTAGTGACTTTCTCGACCGGGCCACATTCCCTTAATAAAAACTCAATGTAGCAACGATCTTGGCTGCGTCCAAAATATACTCTTATATGAAAAAGCCAAATCTAATAATGCCGTCAGTCCTGGCCAAATGCAGAAGTTATTCACCAATAACCAAGACCGCTGCTTGACGACGAGCGCCCTCCATTTCACCTGCTGATCTTTCGTTCGCCCTTGATACCAACCTGCGTTGACAGTAGTAGTGAGAAAACTAGGCATACTCTCAAGGATCCTAAAGCAGATTTCATTTAAATAAGTTTCCACTAAACTCCACTTGTTCCTCGGTTGATCACAGCCCTGTTGATCACATCTCTTATGAAGCTACCTTTATCTTAACAAAAACTATAAATTTTGTAGGGCAAACACTGATATAATAGTTTTTGTTAAGATAACTATTGCAAATAAAAACTTTTTTGGACAAATTTTAGGTGAGGTAAATTATCTCGTAAAATGTTGCTGCCATATTCAAAAAAAATCGGTTTTTTGCGATTTTCATCATGATGGTCCATCCCGGCAAAAAAAGTCATTACCACTTCTCAGTGGAGTGCTTTAAAACTATAACAAATGTAATGAAATACAACAAAAATAACAAAAAACACAAGACAAAAACACACAAACAGTTTTTTCTACTCCAGAATACATAGATATTCAGCACTTAACTCATTACCTATCGCGACACCTCCATGTAAATGTAAGTAGATATTTAGTAGATAAGAACTACTCCAGGGAAGTAGTTGGAAGTTGTTTGAAAGCTCGGTGTACTTCTTATCTACTGAATATCTACTTACTTTTGTATGGGAGTGTCGCGGAAGGTAATGAGTTAAGAGCTGAATATCAACTTTTTATGGAGTAGAAAAGAATGCCTTTGCGTTTTTTTCTTGTGTTTTTTGTTATTTTTGTTGTATTTTATTAGATTTGTTATAGTTTTAAAGCACTCCAAATAGAAGTACTCCGCACTTTTTTTCTTCTTTGGTTGTGCTTGACATTTGATTCCTTAAGTTTCTTTTTGTTTTTGTCACCAATATTGGGCTGAGCACCCTTACCAGAATCAAGGCCGGACTTCAAAATCGCAACCTTTAGACCAGTGATAGGACCAGCACCAGTCGGTGAGGCAGAGCCTCGAATTAAACCGGTATCATTTGTTTCCATATTTTCATTTCCCTTGATGTG
>CAWUER010000019.1:0-446574 GCA_963921195.1 Pegoplata infirma
TACACTCAAAAAAAAAAGTTTGTAAAATGACATAAAATCCCCGTGATTTTACGGGGCAGGTTTTGTAAAATATGTACTAGCAAGAATCCCCGTAAAGTTACGGGGATAATTTGTAAATTGATTTAACAAAGAAAATGTAAATTTACAATTTTTTTTGTTAAATATCATCTTCGAGGTGAACATTTTTTTTTGTAAATTTGCAAAAAATTTGGTAAATTTACAAAACAAAATTGTAAACTTACAGAAAAAGGTTGTTATTTTACAAGGAAAAATAGAAAATGAAAAAAATAAATTGTAGATTAACAAATTATTTGGTTAAACTACTGTTTTTTATGCAAAAAACTTGTATATTTACAATAAAAAGTGGTAAATTTACAATTTTTATTGTATATGTACCATTTTTCCTTATTTTTTTGCCGTAAAAACAGTAGTTTAACCATAAAATTTGTAAATTTACAATATTGTTTTTGTATTTTCTATTTCATTTTTGTAAAATTACAACTTTTTTCGTAAGTATACAATTTTGTTTTTTTAAATTTTCATATTTGTTTTGTAAATTTACAAAAAAATTGGTTAATTTACATATTGGTTTTGTAAATTTAAAGGTTTTTTCCATTGGTGCATCTTATTTTTCCTTCTTCGGCAGCTGGAGTAGCACTTCAACAACCTGAAAAGATTTTTTTTCACTTGAGCACTTTTAACAAACTTTTTAATGTATAACACTGCACTTTTTTATTTTTTTCGACATTTCGTTTTTCTTAAGTAGAACATATGAGAATTGCGAAGGAGGCTACACAAGAAATTTCTTATATTTTCAGGAAAAATTAGTCAAAAAATAACAATTTTTTTTTGAATTTTTAATTATTTTCACAAGTATTTTTAAAAAATCGGAAAAAAATTTTTTGGATATTGTATGTAGATTGGATGTTTAAGTACCAGTGAAAATAAGAAAAATTTGATTTTTCATAATTGGCAGCTTTCTATTGACATTTTAGGTACCAAATTTAAAAAAAAAAATTACCAAAAAAAATATGGTAAAATCACCAAAAAAATGGTAAAAATACAAAAAAAAAACTAGAACAATTATATAGTAGAAACACATAAAAATTGTGGTATTTTACTTAACGCAACTTACCAAAAAAAAATGGTGTAAAAATCATTTATAAAATATTATTTTTAACTAAATTTTTTATTCCAAAACGCAAAAAAAAATTTTTGCGTGTCCTATTGTTGAATAATTATTTTTTTTTTGTAAAACAACATTAATTCTAGTAATAAAATAAGTTTTGTAAAATTATATTGAAATTTTGTACTTTTCAATACATATGTACATTTCAAACTGAAAACCTTGTAAACGATTTAAAAAAAAAAAAAAAAAATTTTGTAATAAAACATTTTTTTGGTAAAAAGACTAAATAACATCAAGTAAAATTATGTTGTACAATTACAGTTTTCTTGTGTAAAAAAACTAAACACCTTGTAATATATTTTTAATTTGTAAAATAATTCACTTTTTTGTAAATTTACCTAAAAAATTTGTAAAATAAATTTACCAACATATAATAGTAAAATTACAAAGCAAACTGTAGTTTTCGTTTTATTTAATATACAACAATTTTTGTAAAATGACAAAAATATTAGTAAAATAGAAATACAAGACCTTTTACTTGTAAATTTACAAACTTTTTTTTTTGAGTGTAGTTAAACGAAATTGACCATGTCGGTATGTGTTTTATAAAGTTTTACCTTCATCTATGAACAGCTACAAATACAGGAATGGAAATATGTATGGCAGGCAATAGGATATATTCCATTTAATCATAAATCAAATATTCTAACAAGTCTTACAGTAAAATAATTATCCGATTATAATCGGAAAAATAATCAGATTCTAAGAATTTTTTCTATGGAAAAAAAACTTCAGATTCTGAGAGATTTTAGTTATTAAAAAAAACTTAATCTACTTGTAAGATATTAAGTTATTTTTTCTTTTTTGTATTTTATCATCTTTACACTGAAAAAAAAAACTGCGTGAAAGTAATACAAGTTGACATAAGCTTAGTGAAAAATGACTCACGTTTTCAAACGAAGACAGGTTTCATTTGATCAATAAAAATTGTGTCATTAAAGTTCGTTTCAATGAAAACTTACATGGAAATAGTAAAAATATTCGTAGAATCTTTTAAAACCGTTTTATGAAGTGTTTCATGATATTAATGAAAGTATTAATTGATTAAATGTGGAATAGCAGTAGGTTAGGTTAGGGTGGCGGTGTACGATTTACACCTCGCATAGACCTTTTGGTCCATAGCGATACCACAAAACTTTTTTTTCTTTTTCGCTAGCGGCGCAAGTTAAACACGTTCAAAGTCATTGCGAATCTCTTTAATATTCTAAGATCCATTCGCGTTATATCCTACAAAGTATTAAAGCTTATCTGACCAGTAATCGATCGGCGACTTCTTGCCACCGCTGGACAGTGACAAAGTATGTGTTCTATCGTTTCATCCACTCCTGGTGAGCCGCATCTTTTACAACTGGCGTCCGGGATGAGTCTAATATTCTTAGCATGAATGCCGATGAGACAGTGACCAGTTATTATTCCCGTCAGAGCTCGACATTCCCTTCTCGTAAGTGATAAAAGGTATTCAGTTTTCCCTTGGTCATAAGTTGGCCATAAAGTTCTGCTGATTTTGCATGTTGTTAGTTGTCCCCACTTCCTGTTCGCTACTGCAACCCAGCAAAAAAAGTGCGGAGTACTTCTATTTGGAGTGCTTTAAAACTATAACAAATGTAATGAAATACAACAAAAATAACAAAAAACACAAGAAAAAATCGCAAAGGACTTCTTTTCTACTCCATAAAAAGTTGATATTCAGCTCTTAACTCATTACCTTTCGCGACACTCCCATACAAAAGTAAGTAGATATTCAGTAGATAAGAAGTACTCCGAGCTTTCAAACAACTTCCAACTACTTCCACGGAGTAGTTCTAATCTACTGAATATCTACTTACATTTGTATGGAGGTGTCGCGATAGGTAATGAGTTAAGTGCTGAATATCTATGTATTCGGAGTAGAAAAAACTGTTTGTGTGTTTTTGTCTTGTGTTTTTTGTTGTATTTCATTACATTTGTTATAGTTTTAAAGCACTCCACTGAGAAGTGGTAATGACTTTTTTTGCAGGGAACATTTATGGAATCCCGTCTTTTTTTGAAGTGTTGGAGCGATGGTAAAACTAGCACCGTGGTACCTACACCATCAGCTCCAATTTTCGCGAGTTCGTCTGCCCTTTCATTTCCCTGTATTCCGTTGTGTCCTGGTACCCATAATAAATTAACCTGGTTGTGTTGACACAACGTCTGCAAGTTCTCTTAACATTGTAAAACTATTTTAGATTTGATATAATTACCTTGAAGCGCCTTTAAAGCGGCCTGGCTATCCACGTAAAAATTTATGGTTGCTCCCCTGGTTTCCTCGATATGTTCCACAGTCTTAGTTATTGCAACTATTTCAGCTTGAAATATGCTCGAGTCCAAAGCCAGATTAAACGAAAAGTTCTGGTTTAGCTCCACGTTTGTAAAACCAGCTCCCACTCTATGTGTTTGCTTCGATCCATCGGTAAATATATTCATGGTGTTTGCAGGGGTGTCCTGCCAGTTAGACCAGTATTCTCGAGCCGGAAATTTTACTTCATATTTCCGGTCGAAAAATAGTTTGGGCACTATGTAATCCGAGTCAATACTGTTTATATTGTTCATGTTACTGTGTCCAAAGTTACGAAACTTGAACCAATTTGATTCTTTGAGTCTGAGGCAGGCCTTATAAGCCTCACCTTTTGCAAAGACGTCAATTGGTATAAAGTGCAATAACGCATCAATAGAGTTGGCCGATGTTGTTCTCAAAGCGCCTGTGAAACTACGTCCCATAAGCCGTTGAAGTCTTTGGAACTGGTTTAGTATCGCATCCCTTTCAAGTGCCTTATACCAGACTAACACTCCGTAAAGTAAGATTGGTCTTACCACTGAAGTATAAATCCAATACGTAACTCTACGCTCTAATTCCCATGTCATACCAAACATTTTCTTACATGCGTAGTAAGCATTGTTAGCCGTCTTAATTCTCTCAACCGTGTTAGTTTTCCAAGAGAGCTTACCGTCCAAAATCACTCCTAAAAATTTCGCATGAGGTAATAGTGGAATTTCAGCACCCCCGATTCTAACCTCCTAAAATTTGGGATCTTGTATCTCCTAGTAAAAAGTACTATTTCCGTCTTTTTCGGGTTTACGTTGAGTCCGTTATCTGATGCCCACTTCCACATCATCTTCAATGACACCTCGAGTAAATCAGGTATCGTGTCCGGATACTTTCCGCAAGACAATATCACGACATCATCCGCATAAGCGATGGTTGAAGTTCCCAGTTCCTTCAGGATAGGGTCTACCACTAAGAGCCAGAGTAAAGGTGACAGAACTCCGCCTTGTGGTGTACCCCTTGTCGCGTAAAGTGAGTCCTTAGCGTGACCCGATTCAAAAGCATTCGCTTAACACACATTATTATGCAGTGATTAATCGATGCTTTGTTCATCGCACCTATTATCGACTCCGTACTTACATTATTAAAAGCTCTTTCAATATCCAGAAACGCTGCCATAGCATATTCTCTATATTCAAGGGATGTCTCTATTCTCTGTACCAACGAATGGAGTAGCAGTAGGTAAGTTAAGAAAAATTGCAACATTAAATTCAAATTAATTAAAATGTTTAATAATAAAAATTGTTGGTGAGTCACGTGTGACCGCCACTGAAAGCCTCCTTAAGGACTGGAGATACGGAGTAGTTTTGCTCAGAAAAAAAAATGTTAGGGCGTAAAAATTGATTGGGGTCGGTCTTACATTGCACCCCTCTAGGAGCGAATCCGAGGCAATTGTGTTGATTTTTGTGCTTCTTTTACCCCTTTACCTCCACCTACACGAAGCTTCGCTCGGAGGAGTAGCCATTTGCCGCACAATTGGCTCGGTGTCTCTCCTAGACGAGCAATGTGAGACGGACCTTTTATTTTTAAACCCCTTTAATTTTTATAACCGCTACTGAAAAAACCTACTCCCTATATTTCCACTCCTTAAGGGGGCTTCCATACAAAATGAAATTTTTATGAAATTAGCTTCCATCGCTCTAACTGTCCGAAAGGAGTCAAATGTATGAACGACCCCCAATATTTTTTAAACTTACTGAATTTTTATTTCCAATTTTTTTTATATTTTTGAAAAATGAATTATTTTCAAAAATAAAAAAAAATCCGGTATTTTTCAAAACACTACTTGAGTATTTTTTTAAGATGAATTTTTCTCGGAACTTGGCAAAACATTCACTAACACACACAAAGAAAAACAAACAGGTGTACAATAAACACAAACAAACGTATAAATTGTCTTTCATATGTGTACCTTAGTTTATTGGAAAAAGAAAAGCTTGTTTTCTTTTTATATCCTAAGCTATGCGATAGATGGTATATATTAGTTTGTCATTACGTTTGTAACATACAATAGGTGTATATCACAAAATCATTTTTAAAGGTTTTTTCTAGCCCGAGGTCATTATTTTCTTTCCTAGTTAAAACTATGATATTTTCATGGAATAATTTTCAAGAAAATTATTTTTCGGTTTTAAATTTATTTGTGTTTGTCGTGTTTGTCAGATTCCATTGTCAAGACTAGTTAGCAAATATAAAAACCCTATACTACAAGTAGCAAAAGGGAATTTAAATGACAAATCGCTAATGTTCAAACAAAATTCCCATTGCTACTTGTAGTATAGAGTTTTTATTTTTACTAAATCGCCTTGACAATGAAATCCGACAAATTCTGAAACACGCGTTGACTAATTCTTGCAAAAATTACCAACATAAATAAATTTAAAACAGAAAAATAACACTGTGACACAATTGAAGGGTCATTTCTTAGGGCCTCAACCAAACCAAGACAGTTTGAAAGTACTTGTGTGTAGTAGTAAAAACGCCAATGGGTTTTGCTCTGTAAAGTCTCAATTTTTTTTTATAGCCCACTCAATTTTTCATTTTTTTTTTAAAGGCGTTTGAAAAAAGTCGAAAAAAATAATGTAACTGTTCTTTTGAGCTTAAAATAGTGTTTGGATGACTTCAATAGAATTTGATGGGGAATTTTTTTCTAGAATATATTAACCCTCTATCTGGTCATTTAAGTACTTTTCTTAAGAAATGGCTCAAAATTCTACAACGACTTGCGTTTAAAGGGTTAAAATGTTTTACGAATATGTTCTGCATCATATTTCACTAGGGGTTACTGGAGGCAGAAAGTTCGACGGGTATAAAGAAAATGCAGAAAAAAGATAAATTGTAAAGTGTCATTAATTTTTTTATATTTTTGCCAGAAACTGTATACAACTGTAACTAACAAATTTAGGAAAAAATATAAAAAGTTAATGATACTTTACAATTAATCTTTTTTATGCATTTTTCGTATACCGGTCGAACTTTCTGCCTTCAGTAACCCCCAGTGAAATTTGATGCTGAAAATAATCGTTGAACAATTAAACCCTTTAAACGCACGTCTTAGTAGGTTTCTGAGCCATTTTTTAAAAAAAATGACGTAAATGACACATTAAAACGGGAGATATAGGTTTAGCGTACTCTAGAAAAATTTTCCCCATAAAATTCTATTGAAGACATCCAAACACTATTTTAAGTTCAAAAGAACATTAACATTAGTTTTTTCGACTTTTTTTCCAACGCCTTTGAAAAACAACTGAAAAATTCAGTGGGCTATAAAAAAAATTTGAGACGTTACAGAGCTAAACCCTTTGGGATTTTTAATACTATACATAAGTACTTTCAAACTGTCTCGGTTTGGTTGAGGCCCTAAATGTGCTGTTGCACTGTGTAATTTTCTTGAAAATTATTATTTGTGAATATTGTGGTTTTATTTAGCAAAAAAAATAATGACCTTGAGCTGGAATAATCCCAGCAAAACTTTGGTAATGGGTAGTGATTATATAACACATTACCAGGTAATGCATATAACTTATTTGTAGCATTATTTTATGATGTCTTACCAAACATTTGTTCCACAAAGTATTATTTTCAAGTGAAAAATAATGCATTACTAATAATTTGCTACGTAATGCATGATTATTGGAAAAAATGTATTTCATATTTGTTATTTCTAAACATTAAATCATGGATGACTTATATTTGGTTACATTAGGTCTGTTTGTTTACTTTTTTTGTAGTAAAAGTAGTAAAAGAGATTTTTTTTTAAATTTTACTCAATATGTCGAAAACCCAAAAAAGTAAAAAAACGGAATGTAGTAAAAATAGTAAAATTTATTTATCATCCAAATTCTCAAAATATATTTTAAAATTTTATTTTGAAGAAATTTTTAGAATCTATACATAAAAGTGGAAGAAATTTCTATAAACGCTAAAAATCACATTTTTTTTAATCCACTTGGTAAAAGTTCAGGTCGATGAATTTCATATGTTTCACTTATTAAACAGATGTAAAAAAAAAACAAAAAAAATTAAGTTTTTCTGGAGTTTAGTTTTTAAAGGTGGAACTTTTTTCCAACTAATCCGATTTTATCCATCTCCGAACCTCACTCAGATTCTGATACATTTTTTGTATAGAAAATGTCCCCGATCCTTAGACATTTTTTCTATAAAAAAAGATTTAGATTCTGAGACATTTTTTCTATAGAAAAAGTCTCATATTCTGAGAAATTTTTTTCTATGGAAAAAATCTTAGATTCTGAGACATTTTTTCTAAAGAAAAAGTCTCAGATTCTGAGACATTTTTCTAAAAAAAAGTCTCAGATTCTGAGACATTTTTTCTATAGAAAAAATCATAGATTCTGAGAATTTTTTTTATAGAAAAAGTTTCTGATTCTGAGACACTTTTTCTAATAGAAAAAATCTCAGATTCTGAGACATTTTTTCTATAGAATAAGCCATAGAATCTGAGGCATCTTTTCCATAGAAAAAATCTTAGATTCTGAGACATTTTTTCTAGAGAAAAAGTCTCGGGATCTGAGAAATTTTTTCTGTAAAAAAAGTCTCAGATTCAAAAACATTTTTTCTATAGAAAAAGTCTCAGATTCAAAGACATTTTTTCTATAAAAAAAGTCTCAGATTCAAAGACATTTTTTCTATAGAAAAAGTCTCAGATTCTGAGATATTTTTTCTAAAGAAAAAATCTCAGAATCTGAGACACTTTTTCAATAGAAAAAGTCCCAGATTCTGAGACATTTTATCTATAGACAAACTCTTAGATTCTGAGACATTTTTTCTATAGAAAAAGTCTCAGATTCAGCGACATTTTTATACAGAAAAAGTCTCAGATTCTGAAACACATTCTGAGACATTTTTTCTATAGAAAAATCGTTGATTTTGAGACGTTTTTTCTATAGAAAAATTCTCAGCTTCTGAGACATTTTTTCTATAGAAAAAGTCCCAGATTTTGAGGCATTTTTTCTATGGAAAAAAGTCATAGAACCTGAGAAATTTTTTCAATAGAAAAAATCTTAGATTCTGAGATATTCTCTTGTTATTCCGTATGTTACGCATCGACATTTCGGTCTAGGACCTCGCAGATTCTGAGACATTCTTTCTATAGAATAAATTTTAGATTCTGAGAAATTTTTTCTATAGCAAAAGTCTCAGATTCTGATACATTTTTCTACAAAAAAAGTCTCAGATTCTGTGACATTTTTTCTATAGAAAAAATCTTAGATACTGACATTTTTTCTATAGAAAAAATCTTAGATACTGACATTTTTTCTATAGAAAAATTTCAGATTCTGAGACATTTTTTCTATACAAAAAGTCTCAGATTCTGAGACTTTACCTATAGAAAAAACGTCTCAGAATCTAAGATTTTTTCTATAGAAAAAGTCTCAGAATCTAAGATTTTTTCTATAGAAAAAGTCTCAGATTCTGAGACATTTTTTCTATAGAAAAAGTCTCAGATTCTGAGACATTTTTTCTATAGAAAAAGTCTCAGATTCTGAGACATTTTTTCTATAGAAAAAGTCTCAGATTCTGAGACATTTTTTCTATAGAAAAAGTCTCAGATTCTGAGACATTTTTTCTATAGAAAAAGTCTCAGATTCTGAGACATTTTTTCTATAGAAAAAGTCTCAGATTCTGAGACATTTTTTCTATAGAAAAAGTCTCAGATTCTGAGACATTTTTTCTATAGAAAAAGTCTCAGATTCTGAGACATTTTTTCTATAGAAAAAGTCTCAGATTCTGAGACATTTTTTCTATAGAAAAAGTCTCAGATTCTGATACATTTTTTCTATAGAAAAAGTCTCAGATTCTGAGACATTTTTTCTATAGAAAAAGTCTCAGATTCTGAGAAATTTTTTCTATAGAAAAAGTCTCAGATTCTGAGACATTTTTTCTATAGAAAAAGTCTCAGATTCTGAGACATTTTTTCTATAGAAAAAGTCTCAGATTCTGAGACATTTTTTCTATAGAAAAAGTCTCAGATTCTGAGACATTTTTTCTATAGAAAAAGTCTCAGATTCTGAGAAATTTTTTCTATAGAAAAAGTCTCAGATTCTGAGACATTTTTTCTATAGAAAAAGTCTCAGATTCTGAGACATTTTTTTTATAGAAAAAGTCTCAGATTCTGAGACATTTTTTCTATAGAAAAAGTCTCAGATTCTGAGACATTTTTTCTATAGAAAAAGTCTCAGATTCTGAGACATTCGTTCTAAAGAAAAAATCTCAGATTCTGAGACATTTTTTCTATAGAAAATATCTTGGATTCTGAGTCTCAGATTCTGAGATATTTTTGCTATGGAAAAAGTCATAGAATCTGAGACATTTTTTCTAAAGAAAAGTCTTAGATTCTGAGACATTTGTTCTTTAGAAAAATTCTCTGATTCTGAGACATTTTTTCTATAAAAAAAATCTTAGATTCTGTGACGTTTTTTCTATAGATAAAGTCTCAGATTCTGAGACATTTTTTCTATAGAAAAAGTCTCAGATTTTGAGAAATTTTTTTCTATAGAAAAAGTCTCAGATTTTGAGACATTTTTTCTATGCAAAAAGTCATAGAATCGGAGATGTTTTTTTTTATAGAAAACATCTTAGATTCTGAGACATTCCTTTGTTATTCCGTGCGTTACGCATCGACATTTCGGACCTAATAATAGCGATAACCGTCTGTCCGTCTGCGGAAGACTTGATACTGTCTAAATAAAAGCTTCGAATGTGGGAACTTTGTCGAATTGTTCCGACCATGGGTTGATGTTAAGCGGGTTTTTATGAAGATGTGTTTTTATTTAAACGTTCCAAAGATATTCCTATTAACTTATTTACATAAATCACTACATATTTATTTAGATTTTTGGTTGTTATTTCATCTTGGAGATAATTTGCACATAGAATTAGCTTTTTTTTATTTTTTGTTTTAAATAATTCTTTTGTAAATAAATATAAAAATTTGTCAATAATTTTTTTTGACATAATTTCCATACTTACGCATTGAAATTTTGCCGGTAAATTGTAGTAAAAATAAAGCAAAAGAGAAATAAATTTTCTCTTTAATTGATTACTACATTTACTATTTTTGTGTGTACTCGAACGGTTTTTGAGCAAAAGTAGTAAATTGAGTAAAAAATAGTAAATTGTAGTAGGTAAACAAACAAAGCTATTATGTATTATTTGAAAGTTTGAAATAATGTATTATTTATAATTGGATTCATAATGCATTACAATAACATAAAAATAACTATTTTATAAAAAAATGCATAAGCTTAAACTAGAGATGGGCTCACGACAGGAAATTTCTAACGACACACACTCACGAGCATATTTTATCTACCTACACTCACTTGAGTAAATTTAATACAAAATTACTTTTTCACTACTCGTAACACCTTATATATTATCTTCTTGTATGCTATATTATTTCATTTCTGGTAACCTATAAAATATCATATATTTTACACCTTACTCGTATTCTTCGTTATAAATTTATGACTTATTTTATACCTTACTGGTATTCTTTGTGATAATGTGGATGCATTACTTTGAGTCTCATCGCCTGTTAAAATCATCAATGTTGCAATGTATAAAATAAGAGATCCTATACCTTATTTTATACCTTATTTGGTAATCTAAGTTTTGCTGGGTATCCTTTAAACTTTGAAAAGTGAAAATATCACCAAATGAAAAACTGAGAACGCTGTTTTTTTTTATATTATGCCTGTAGTTTCAAGTGTATGTGGTCTGGTTTAGGTCCAATTTTGACTGTCGCACGGACAACATAGAAAACCACTTAAATTTAAAATTGTCGCCATATTGTATCCGCCATTTTGAATTTTAAAAGTCTGAGCTCATATTCGTTATTTACGACCCCAAATACATAGGAAATGATCTTAAATACAATAGGCAAAGAATAAAAACCATGTCCGCCATTTTGGATCCGCTATTTTGAATTTGGAATTTTTTTTTGCAGAATCGTGATCTGCGATCCATTAACATCCTTTTGTGATACTTTTTTGACATATACGTTCAGCGGTCTATTTATGGCCAAAATTCAGGGATGGTGGCCCATAGTGCACTGGACCGATTTCGCTGAACTGCAATACCAACCTGTTCCGATAAAGTTTTTCAAAAGTTAGCGTGTTTTTATGGGACAGACAGACGGACGGACATTGCTAGATCGACTTAAAATCGATCAAGGATCATGGAGTCCTAGACCAATATTTCGAGTCGTTACAAACTTAATGACAAACTTATATTTGAGGCGCTCAGCGCCAAAACGGCCTAACCCTCATTTAAAAAAAATCAAACTGACTATGCTGATCTAACCGGAACCTTTTGAAAAAAAAAATTAAAAAACTCCCTATTGCATAGTATAACACCAGTATAACACCAGGTTATACTATGCAATAGGGAGTTTTTTTTTTAGTATTTATTTAAAAGGTTCCGCTTAGATCAGCATAGTCAGTTTGATTTTTTTGAAAATGAGGGTTAGGCCGTTTTGGCGCTGAGCGCCTCATTTACCCTCTATCACTAGAGTGGAGGGTATAAAATAATAAATTAATAAAATATATAGAAAAATAAACCTAATACAGCGCCCAAGATTTCTGCAGAATTTTAGAGAGTATTTTTGAGTCGGCTTCACCGCATATTAGCATTTTAACTTGTTAATGTTTGTACTTACTCGCATGTGTTTAGAAAATATTATTTGTTGAATTTACCTAAGGTGCACTTTTTCACTTTGTGTATTTTAGTTTGCAATAGACTTTGTTGCCTTTCTTCTATATGTGTAGTAGGGTGGCACGAAAAATTACTTTTCGAATTTCCTCGATCGCCGGGCTAATTATGGTTCGTTTTGGTATAAAATCTTTATGTTTACTCTTAATGATACATATTCATAAAAAATATTATTCCGATCTGTGGCATTTTCATTGTGCTCTTAAATATTGTGCGACTTGGCCAAAAATAAAAAAATAGAGTTTTTTGACAAAAACAAACCACGATTTGCCTGGTGATTGAAGAAATTCAAAAAAAAAAAACATTATTTGTGCCACCCTAATGTGCAGTCGTAACATTTATCATTTTCAATCTTGTAAAATATTCAGAAGAAGTTGACATCTGAAACAACATTGTTTACTTTGTAAAAAAAACACAAACTATTGAAATCAAGAACAAAAACTAAAAGACTTTCTAGGCAAACCATCATATGCCATTCACAGGTTTTCAATTTATAAAATATGCATGCTAGAACATGTTACTTTTTCTACTTTTTTCAGGAAAAAAAAAAAGTTTAAAATGAAATTTTATGCAAAATGTTTACTGCACAGGAAACATAGTTAAGAGTTGTTGTGAGTTCTTTAAAAATGAAAATTTTCTGAACAGATAATTCTATTGACACGAATAACACAAGCAAACAGGAAATTTTTGAAAGTAGTTTTCAAAAACAACAAAAAATATAAAAATCTATTAAAAAATTAATAAGTTAAGTGATGATGTGAAGCGATACCAGCTCAATTGATTTGGCATTACGAGAATACCAAATCTGTTGTGTAGTCGCACACGTCCATCCATGTGAACAGCTCTGATTAGTCTCGGTCAAAGAACAAAACCGTAGATTTTACCTCCAATTTTTTAGACACATTTCAACTCTGTTGAAACCAATTATCCCAATTATATTTAACAGTTTAATCATTAAACATTTCAAAAATCAACTAATTATGTATTTTTTCCAAAAGTTGTAATACTCACAAATATTTTCATTGATTCAATTATAAACGCAAATTTTTTTTTAATAATAAAATTTTTTATTCACTAAAATTTTTTCTGTGGAGTTTTTGTGTCTTCTATTCCTTAAAGATGAGCTTGTTTCTCTTCCCCCAAGGAAACCTTTCCATAAAACAAATGCACAATTTCTATATTATTTAAGTGAACTAAAGTTTTTCATCCATGTTAAGTTTTTTATAAAAAAAAAAACTTTGTCAACCAGTGTAATTGATTACACACATTAAAAAGTTTTATTTTAACAATCATGTATAAAAACGTATGTAGGTAAATTAGGTTTCCACCCATATATTATACTATTATAACACAGGACCAACTGTATCGATTTAGAGAAGGGTCGTTTTGGAGAAGGCTCGTTTAACGGACTCCACTGGACAAAAATAATTCATCAGAAAATTTCATGCATCTTAAATCCATGAAAAATATGGCGGATTTTTGTAAATAAAATTTAAAAAAAAAATAAAAAAAGTAAAAATTTAAAAACAATTAAGAGTGTTAAATTCGGCTGTGCCGTTTTTCGGCTGTGCTCATTTACGAACTTAACCTGCCTAGGAACATAAGACATATTCGTGCCAAATGTCGGGAGTCTAGCTCTTTTATTTTAGACTGCATCGTGTTAACTACAGACGGGCGGTCGGACGGACGGAGAGACGGACGGACAGACGGACGGACGGACACCGCTAGAATGTCTTAGAATCGATCACTGATCATAAATATGGGGGTTTTCGTGTCAACTGACACAACTTTTGAAACCGATGTCTTCCGATCGGGATGAAATTTGTACCAAGATTAGTCCTATTGGATAGTAGTTCAGACACAATTTTTCAACGAGATCGGTCAAGAACTCTCTGAGTTAGAGGGGGTCGAAATTTGACATTTTGGCCAAAGAGGTGTTGATTCTCATCCATGTAACTTCTTACCTATTGTTTTTAGCAAAATGTGTCCCAAAGAGTTTAGATAGCTATTTCTTCAGTCTTTCGAAAAAAAAATATAAAAAAAATAAAAAAAAAAATTTTGATTTTTTTTCTTAAAAATCCAAAACTTTTTTGACTTTTTCCTCAAATTGGGCCCTTTTTTTTTTTTTTTTTTTTGATTCAAAAGAAAGCTTAGGTGATTTCCTTTAAGAGCTGTGGGGTCGCTTAGTGGGATGCGAGTGGGATATCTATGCAAAAATTTTTTTTTTAACTTTGGAACACAAAAAACGGTTCTTCAATTTGCACTATTAGGCGTGGGATAGCTAACCAGTTTTCGATTTCGATCCGCGATACCCTCTAATTTTTTTAGGTTCGAAAAAGAAAGCACGAGCCTAAAAATGGGGGCGGTGGGGAGGGGCCATATGGCCCCTCATTGGGGTCAAAGTTGGGCGTAAAGAGGTAAAAATCCTCAAAAAGCCCCAAAACTCCCCTAGAAACGCCCCTGGAGGGGTGCAATGTGAGACCGACCTCCAATAATTTTCTGCCCCCAACATTTTTCTTGAACATACCTTACCCCTATTTCCACTTCCTAAGGGGGCTCCCATACAAAATGACATTTTTATAAAATTTGCTCCTACCGCTCTAACTGTCCATAGGGTGCCCCTAGAGATGTAAAATGTATGACCGACCCCCAATATTTTTTCAACTCCAACATTTTCTTAGAATATACCTACCCTTTATTTTCATCTCTTAAGGGGGTCCCCATACATTTTTTTTTATTATTTTATTAGTTTTTAAAAATACATGTTTTTATAATGTATGGGAGCCCCTTAGGGAGTGGAGATAGGGTGTTATGATGTTCGGACAAAATGTTGGCAACTAAAAAATAATGGGGGTTGGTCGTAATTTTTGCCTCTCTAGGAGGCACGGTAGGGGCGGTAGGAGCTGGTTTAATAAAACAAATTTATAAAAATTAAAAGAAATGTATGGGGACCACCTTAAGGGTTAAAGATACATTGTAGGTATGTTTGCAAAAAATGTTGGAATTAATAAAATAATGGAGGTCGGTCATACATTTGGCCCCACTAGGGGCACTTTAGGGTAAATTAGAATGGTAGGATCAAATTTTTTAAATATGTTTTATATGGGAGCCCCCTTAGGAAGTGGAAATAGGGGTAAGGTATGTTCAAGAAAAATGTTGGGGGCAGAAAATTATTGGAGGTCGGTCTCACATTGCACCCCTCCAGGGGCGTTTCTAGGGGAGTTTTGGGGCTTTTTGAGGATTTTTACCTCTTTACGCCCAATTTTGACCCCAATGAGGGGCCATATGGCCCCTCCCCACCGCCCCCATTTTTTTTGGCTCGTGCTTTCTTTTTCGAACCTAAAAAAATTAGAGGGTATCGCGGATCGAAATCGAAAACTGGTTAGCTATCCCACGCCTAATAGTGCAAATTGAAGAACCGTTTTTTGTGTTCCAATTTTAAAAAAAAAATTTTTCATAGATATCCCACTCGCATCCCACTAAGCGACCCCACAGCTCTTAAAGGAAATCACCGAAGCTTTCTTTTGAATCAAAAAAAAAAAAAAAAAAAAAGGGCCCAATTTGAGGAAAAAGTCAAAAAAGTTTTGGATTTTTAAGAAAAAAAATCAAAAAATTTTTTTTTATTTTTTTTATATATTTTTTTCGAAAGACTGAAGAAATAGCTATCTAAACTCTTTGGGACACATTTTGCTAAAAACAATAGGTAAGAAGTTACATGGATGAGAATCAACACCTCTTTGGCCAAAATGTCAAATTTCGACCCCCTCTAACTCAGAGAGTTCTTGACCGATCTCGTTGAAAAATTGTGTCTGAACTACTATCCAATAGGACTAATCTTGGTACAAATTTCATCCCGATCGGAAGACATCGGTTTCAAAAGTTGTGTCAGTTGACACGAAAACCCCCATATATATACTTTATGGGGTCCTAGAGCGATATTTCGATGCGTTACACACGGAATGACAAAGTGAGTATACCACCATTCTGTAGTTAGAGGGTATAAAAAGGGTCTCTATGGTTTGAATTGAGAGGGGTGTAAAAGAAAAAAATACTTTTTTTAAAAATTAAAGACATCCTGGTTAATTTTTACTAGCTTAATAAAACAAATATCAATATTATCTTCAGAAATTGGCTTTAAAGTAGAGATGGGCAAATGAGCAGATTAGAGCGTGATTCACGCGTGATCTCGCGTGAGTGTGACTGAATTCAATTTTACTTACGTGATTGTGAGTGAGTGTGAGTTGAGAAAAAAATTGCGTGGGTGAGTGTGCGTGAGTAAGATTTTTGCATGAGTGAGTGGATTTTTTTGCGTGAGTTTGCGTGATTTATCTTCTCTTCATATTTCCTTTCATACTAAAAAAAGCAACAAAAAAATGGTAAAATTTGGCTTAACTTGGGCTTTCGTCCCGAAAAAAATTTAAAATTTCGCTGAACTTTAAATTTTGCTGAAAATTTTTAAAGATTTTTGAAATTTTAGTTTTTGCATTTTTTTTTGTATAAATAAGAGTTTCGTTAGTGTGAGTCAACGTGAGTGTGAGTCAACGTGAGTGTGAGTCAACGTGAGTGTGAGTGAAGCTTGCGTGAGTGCTCGTGAGCGTGAGTTGTATTAAATTTACTCACGTGATTGTGAGTGACTGTGAGTAGAAAAAAATATGCTCGTGAGTGAGTGTGCGTGATTCAAAAATTCCTGTCGTGAGCGTGAGTGAGTGTGAGTCAAAATTCACTCACGCGCCCATCTCTACTTTAAAGCTTTCATTTAAAATTAATTTGAGCCAAATCATTTTAACCCGTGGCGCCTTTCGATCAAAGTTTTGATTTTTTAGAAAGCTTTCACCAAAAGCTTTAAGTTTTAAGCTAAGGTCGCCATGGGTCAAAATGTTCTGATTTGGCTCAAATTAAGTTTAAATGAAAGTTTGTCTCAAACTCTACGAAACAGCCTGTAAAAAAATAGTAATTTTTAGAATTTTTTAATTTCAAACGCCGATATCTGGAAAACGGATCGACCGATTTTAGAAAATGTTTTATATTCATATTCAGCATGCCAATATTAATAAAAAAAATGTATCGCAAAATAGCTTTTTTTTTATTTTTTCACTTTTAAAAATATTCAAAATATTTGCGTGAATTTTCTTAAAATCCAATACTTTGATCGCAGGACGGCACGGATTAAAATAAACGGGATTTGGCTCAAATTCCCTGTGTTTGTTCGCAATCAAAAAAAATCTTCAAATTCAAAATTACAAACAAAAAAAAAACTTGTCAAATTACAAGAAAAAGTCTCGTAATTCAATTTTACCAATAGTTTACAGTTTTCCTTGTTTTTTAACAAAAAATTTTCGATAGACATTTACATTTTTTTTTTTGTAATTTTACAAATTTCTTTTTACAAAAAAATCTAGTAAATTCACGAGAATTCCTTGTAAGTTTTATTGAGCCAAAAAAGTTGTGAATTTACAATTTTATTGGTAAAAAGCTTGTAAATTTATTACAAAAAAAATTTAATTTTTACTAGGAATTCTCGTATAATAAGAGGTAGCAAAAAATCTAGCAAAGTCACGAAACCTCCTTGTAAATTTTATCGCCCCAAAAAAATTGCTAATTTACAATTTTATTGGTAAAAAGCTTGTAAAATTACAAAATTATTGGTAAAAATCTTGTACAATTACTAGGAATTCTCGTCAAATAGGAGGTATCAAACAAAAGTTGCAATCTTTTCTTGTCGTTTTACAAGTTTTTTTTGAGTGTATTTGTCAACTAAAAGAGTGTCTGGGTAGCAGGTCTTTATTTTTTGAAATTTTCAAACAAAAATTGATTTTTTTTTTATGATTTTTTGCAACAACCACATGGAAAAAATTGATTTATGATTGAGTTATGACTATTTTCTGTGAATTGGCCCCTTAACTTTTAGCCAAACTTAAATCTCACACTTGTATCTATTCTTTATAACCCTTCAGAAATATAACAATTTATTAAACTTTCTTCCATTTTTTTCTTCTTTCAGGTAAGTTTTAAAATTTTCCAATATTTGTAAGTACAAAAAATTTCTAAATTTATATTATTTTTAAAACGGCTTTTTTATTAGATCCAATAACATTATTGTATCTAATTGAATAAAAATTGATACAATGCTATTAATTTGTATACATGAGACCTTCGTCGTCAACTGCTACATTTGGATGGCTCATCGTCGTGGCCGAAAATTTTGTTTGCTACCTCCTATTTGACAAAAATTCCTAGTAATTTTACAAGCTTTTTACCAAAAATTTTGTAATTTTACAAGGTTTTTACCAATAAAATTGTAAATTTGCAAATTTTTTGACACGATAAAATTTACAAGGTGGTTTCGTTATTTTACCAGATTTTTTGCTACCTTCTATTTTACGAGAATTCCTAGTAATTTTACAAGCTTTTTACCAATAATTTTGTAAATTTACAAGTTTTTTTACCAATAAAATTGTAAACTTACAGTTTTTTTGCGCAATTGAAATTACAAGAAATTCTCGTGAATTTACTAGATTTTTTTGTAAAAATATTTTGGAAATTTGTAAAATTACAAAAAAAATTGTAAAACTACACAAAAAGAATGTAAATTTCTATCAAAATTTGTTTGTCAAAAAACAAGAAAACTGTAAAAAAAATTGTAAAATTACACAAAAAAATGTAAATTTCGATCCAAATTTGTTTGTTAAAATACAAGAAAACTTGATAAAATGGGATTACGAGACTTTTCCTAGTAATTTTACAAGATTTTTTTTTTATGTGTATGACTGGTTATGACCAATTTTATTTTTTTAAACTTCATATTCCCTGTGTTTGTTGTAAACACAATCATAAAAAGCATTAAAATATAAAATTACACACTAATAAAAGCCTTGTCAAATTACAAGAAAAGGTCTCGTAATCCCATTTTATCAACATTTTCCTTGTTTTTTAACAAAAAATTTTCGATTTACATTTACATTTTTTATACCCTCCAACCACAGTATGGGGGTATACTCACTTTGTCATTCCGTTTGTAACGCATCGAAATATCGGTCGGGGACCCCATAAAGTATATATATTATTGATCCATGATCGATTCTAAGACATTCTGTGAATGTCCGTCCGTCCGTCCGTCTGTCTGTAGATGGCACGATACAGTCCAAAATAAAAGAGCTAGCCTCCTGCAATTTGGCATGAATAGTTTATGGTTCTAGGCAGGTTAAGTTCGTAAATGGGCAAAATCGGCTCAGGGGGAAAAAAGTTCCCCCTTGAAGAACTGAACCAACCTCTGAAAAAATACACTTTTTTACATGTTTTTTTTGTATTTTTGTTAAATAAATGAAACATTTATCGGGATGGGAAGGTGCTCTCAACGTCCCCCACTGACCCTATCACCCCTCCCCCCCCCCCAAAAACAAACGCCGCTGACAATTTTTTTTTTTATTTTTTTTACATTTTGGAGGTTATAAAAAATTCAGCACAGCCGAATTTAACACTCTCACTTGTTATACCCTCCACTTAGTGATAGAGGGTATATATAAATTTGTCATTCCGTTTGTAACTCATCGAAATATCGGTCTGGGGCCCCATAAAGACATTCTAGCGATGTCCGTCTGTCCGTCTGTCCGTCTGTCTGTCTGCCTGTCTGTCTGTCTGTGGAAAATGCTCTCGCGGACAAAATATTGCACAGAGATGACTGAAGCTTAACATAAATATTGAAAGTTCTCCCGAGAAGTTTGGTATTGCATTTGAGCGATATCGGTTCAGCGGTTCAAAAGTTATGAACGAAAATGTAAGTACACCTCAAAAATTTCAGTACATTCAACATAACCTAAAAATACAAAATGCTTTAATTCGGCTTCTGGTTGACATATGTGAACATAATTGAACACCAAATGGTATTTAAACAAGTACGAACATATTTTTTGACAAAAAAAGAAAAAAAATCGCGAATTTTTTTTTACCAAAATTTTTTTTTTCGCTGAAATTTTTTTTCAAATTTTTTTTCTTTCAAAAGTAATTTCCTTTTAAATAAAGTTGTTTGCAATAATCTTTTTGAAATTGTTGAGGGTATCACTACATTCGGCAAGGCCAAATTTAACTTTTTTACTTGTTTTTTTTTTTTGTAATTTTACAAATTTCTAAATTTTTTATAAAAGAAAAACTATAAATTCACGAGAATTTCTTGTAAGTTTTATCGAGCCAAAAAAGTTGTGAATTTACAATTTTATTAAAAAAAAGCTTGTCAAATTAAAAAATAATTTTTACTAGGAATCTCGTAAAATAGGAGATAGCAAAAAAATCTAGTAATGTCACGAGAATTCCTTGTAAGTTTTATCGCCCCAAAAAAATTGTTAATTTACAAAAATTATTTGTAAAAATCTTGCAAAACTACTAGGAATTCTCGTCAAATTGGAGGTAGCAAAAAAAGTTACAAACTTTTCTTGTCGTTTTACAAGGTTTTTCTTAAGTTTATTTGTCAATTTAAAGAGTGTCTGGGTAGCAGGTCTTTATTTTTTGAAATTTTCAAACAAAATTTGATTTTTTTTATGATTTTTTACAACAACCACATATAAAAAATTGATTTATGACTATTTTCTGTGAAATGGCCCCTTAAATGAAAGACTGCTCTATAAAAGGGTCAAGGGAAAGGCATTTTGAGATTTTTTTTTTTTAATTTCTTGAAAGTAGGAAAAAATAGCGATATCTCGAAAGCCGTTCGACAGTTTTAACATATTATTTTATTTTTTTTTTCTTGTAATTTTTAAAAATCCAAAATCCGAGCGCCATTGAATCCGATTGGCATAAAATTTTTACCACAAAGTTTTTGGCCTAGGAGAATACAAATTTGCCGGAAGTTCAAAATCGAAAGAAAAACTGTTTTGCCATACAAGAAAATGCCAGTCTAATGTGCCATACTACACTCAAAAAAAAAAAACTGTAATGTTAGCAAAAAAAGCTTGTAAACCTACAAGAAAATTTGCTGATTTTGAACCCACAATTTTTTTGCTAAAGTTAGCAAAAATGTTTTGCCAATAATTAGTTAACAAAAAAAAATTTTTTTTTGCCACATTTGAGGACCCCATTGGGTTCGGACCCGATAGGTCCAGACCAAGATGGGCCTAGACCTATTTGGGTTCCTTAAAAATCGTCATAGTTTTTGATCCAAAATTTGTGTCCGTTTCGCTCTACCTTGCTTAGTTTTTGAGATACGTGATTATAGGGGACCACTGGGGTCTTGAGAATTAAAACTCGATAACTTCAAAAATATTACTCGGAGAGCTTTTGACTATTTTGCGGTCTTGTTCTACGTATTGAGGGCTACAAAAATGCTTTTGGACTTTTTGTTGTGTCGGCAATATTTACCGAGATATGAGCATTTTTAAATTTTCGGGAATGCTAACTTTTTTGGATCCAAAGTTAGGGCCCATTAGGGTCCACACATGTGAAGAGGATCCGCGAAAGTATGGAGATTCTAAGAACCAAAAATGCCCTCCATTTTGCTCTATCTGGCTTAGTTTCCGAGATAGAGCCATTTTAAGTTTTCTGAAAATAAAAAAAAATTTACCATTTATTTTTGCTAATGTTAGCAAAAAATCTTGTAAAAATGTTGTCAACTCAATTTCAAATCTTAGCAAAAGAAATTAGTTCAACGTTTGTTTAAAATTGCTAATGTGCTAAATGAAGTTTACAAGAATTTTTTGCTAACATGCTAATCTCAACTAAAAATTTGCTAAAAGTTAGCTAACTAGCATTAGCAAAAAAAAATTAGTAAATCTACTAACGTATTTTTTTGAGTGTAGGGCACATGGCACTGTGCCATGCTGTGGCACATTTTATTTTTCACAATTGTACCAAAGGAATAGGAAATGCCATTCTATTTAAGCCGAACTTAAATCTCACACTCGTATTTATTCTTTATAACCATTCCGAAATATAACAATTTATTAAACTTTCTTCCTTTTTTTCTTCTTTCAGGTAAGTTTTAAAATTTTCCAATATTTGTAAGTACAAAAAATTTCTAAATTTATATTATTTTTAAAACGGTTTTTTATTAGATCCAATAACATAATTGTATCTAATTAAATAAAACTTGATACGATGCGATTAATTTGTATACATGAGACCTTCGTCATCAATTGCTACATTTGGATGGCTCATCGTCGTGGCCAAAATTAGCGTACGTTTAAATAAAATAATTAATTGCCTTAATGAAAATTTTAATTAATTTTACAAAATACTTTTAAAAAATCATTTCCATAGGTAAACAGTGAATATAATTTCCGTTTCTTACATCTAGGTTGGTAAAAAGGGGGTTTAAGGGGGGTTAGGGTTTTTTTGCTTTTTTTTTATCAGGTATTACTATAAGCATTGATTTATTTTTTTTTCATATAATGTTCATTTAATTTCATTCCTAATCTTCACCAACCTACCAATCCCTTTTGTAGGTTGCACACATGACTATAACATCAAAACAACAAAAACCGCAACGTAACCTAATTTAACCCTATCATTCTCAGTTTTTCTAACAAGTAATTCAATCATTTATAACAAATAAAAAAAAACAACTCATTGCCATTATTGACAATAAAGGAAATACACTTAAAGTAATAACTTTGTGTAATCAAAAGAATAAAAATTCTTTAACAACACAAAAATAATTAATAAAAATTGTCTTATTTGACCTTTAAAATATTCTATTTTTGTGTAGGTTTATTGTAGCTCAAGGTCATTATTTCCTTTTCTAATTAAAAATATGATATTTTCAAACAATAATTTTCAAGAAAATTATTTTTATGTTTCAAATTTATTTATGTTGGTAATTTTTGCAAGACTTAGCCGATACGTATTTCAGAATTTGTTAGATTCCATTGTCAAGACTTTTTAGAAAATTTAAAAATACTATACTACAAGTAGCATAGGGAATTTAAATGAAAAATCGCTAATGTGCAAACAGAAATACACTCAAAAAAAAAAGTTTGTAAATTTACAAGTAAAAGGTCTTGTAATTCTATTTTACTAATATTTTTGTCTTTTTACAAAAATTGTTGTATATTTAATAAAACGAAAACTACAGTTTGCTTTGTAATTTTACTATTATATGTTGGTAAATTTATTTTACAAATTTTTTAGGTAAATTTACAAAAAAGTGAATTATTTTACAAATTAAAAAAATATTACAAGGTGTTTAGTTTTTTTACACAAGAAAACTGTAATTGTACAACATAATTTTACTTGATGTTATTTAGTCTTTTTACCAAAAAAATGTTTTATTACAAACATTTTTTTTTTTAGATCGTTTACAAGGTTTTCAGTTTGAAATGTATGTATTAAAAAGTACAAAATTCCAATATAATTTTACAAAACTTATTTAATTACTAGAATTAATGTTGTTTTACAAAAAAAAAAATAATTATTCAACAATAGGACACGCAAAAATTTTCTAAGTTCAATTTTTTTTTTTTGCGTTTTGGAGTAAAAAATTTAGTTAAAAATAATTTTTTATAAATAATTTTTACACCATTTTTTTGGTAATTTGCGTTAAGTAAAATACCACAATTTTTATGTGTTTCTACTATATAATTGTTCTATTTTTTTTTTTTTTGTATTTTTACCATTTTTTTTGGTGATTTTACCATATTTTTTTGGTATTTTTTTTTTAAATTTGGTACCTAAAATGTCAATAGAAAGCTGCCAATTATGAAAAATCAAATTTTTCTTATTTTAACTGGTACTTAAACATCCAACCTACAATATCCAAAAATTTTTTTTCCGATTTTTTAAAAATACTTGTGAAAATAATTAAAAATTCAAAAAAAAAATTGTTATTTTTTGACTAATTTTTCCTGAAAATATAAGAAATTTCTTGTGTAGCCTCCTTCGCAATTCTCATATGTTCTACTTAAGAAAAACGAAATGTCGAAAAAAAAATAAAAAAGTGCAGTGTTATACATAAAAAAGTTTGTTAAAAGTGCTCAAGTGAAAAAAAATCTTTTCAGGTTGTTGAAGTGCTACTCCAGCTGTCGAAGAAGGAAAAATAAGATGCACCAATGTAAAAAACCTTTAAATTTACAAAACCAATATGTAAATAAACCAATTTTTTTGTAAATTTACAAAACAAATATGAAAATTTAAAAAACAAAGTTGTATACTTACGAAAAAAGTTGTAATTTTACAAAAATGAAATAGAAAATACAAAAACAATATTGTAAATTTACAAATTTTTTTTTTTTTGGTAAATTTACAAAACAAAATTGTAAACTTACAGAAAAAGGTTGTTATTTTACAAGGAAAAATAGAAAATGAAAAAAATAAATTGTAGATTAACAAATTTTATGGTTAAACTACTGTTTTTACGGCAAAAAAATAAGGAAAAATGGTACACACACAATAAAAATTGTAAATTTACCACTTTTTATTGTAAATATACAAGTTTTTTGCATAAAAAACAGTAGTTTAACCAAATAATTTGTTAATCTACAATTTATTTTTTTCATTTTCTATTTTTCCTTGTAAAATAACAACCTTTTTCTGTAAGTTTACAATTTTGTTTTGTAAATTTACCAATTTTTTTGCAAATTTACAAAAAAAATGTTCACCTTGAAGATGATATTTTACAAAAAAAATTGTAAATTTACATTTTCTTTTGTTAAATCAATTTACAAATTATCCCCGTAACTTTACGGGGATTCTTGCTAGTACATATTTTACAAAACCTGCCCCGTAAAATCACGGGGATTTTATGTCATTTTACAAACTTTTTTTTTTGAGTGTATTAATACACATTCAACTCTACCCTCATTGAGAATAATAAGAAGAAAATTGTGATCAAACTAAGAGACTATAAAATTTTCTTCTTCTAATTCTCAATGAGGGTAGAGTTGAACGTGTATTTTACTTTCAGTGTATAGTTTATATAAAATGAGGTAAATATCGATTAGATTCTGGTTATATTATGTGAATATGTATATAAAAGTGTGATAAAGAAAAACGCTGGACAACAAGTTATATTACAAGGATAACAATTTTTTACGAACAGAAATTAGACTCTAAAATTGTTTATACAATTAAATTAAAACCTCTGTTCAATTAGCAAAAAAAAAAATATGTTGAAAATATTTTCATTGTGTGTCATATCAGAAATTTGCTGATTTTAGCAGATGCAGTTTGCCAAATTTTGTATCTTGAGAATCACGTTCAAATCAAAAGAAAAAACTTTATCAATTTCAGGATAAACATTTTCTGATCTCTGGAAACTTGATTTCGAAATATCTCTCAAATTACAGAGGAAACTGCTAAAGTAACAAAGAGTTTGAAATATTATAAATCTACTGATTTTAACAGATTCTGTTTGGTACACAAACAGTCAATCAATGTTTTGATTAAATTTTTTGTTATTTTCTTTAACTGTCGAATTACAAATTTTCAACATAACTGATTTTTTTCCGCTTTAATTTATTTGAATAGATAAATTCAAAAATATACAAAATAATTGGGTTTTAATTTATTTATTGTTGGCAACATATTGGAAAGCAACAAAGATGAATATTTTGATAATTTTGTCATAAGTTAAATCAATCATTATTTTGATTGACTATAAATAAAAAATTAATCAAATTTTTGATCAAAGACGAACAAATTTTTGATTGAAAATAATTTCAATCAATCACCTACAATTTGATGATTGGTATAAAAATTTTTTGTAATTGGAGAAATTTCAATTAAAAAATTGATTGAATCCGCGTTTTTGTTGATTGAAATTCGTTTCAAATGTGTTTTTCAATAAGTGGATTTATTTTCTGATATATCTTATTTTGTTAAAAAAAAAATATTTTAACATACCAAAAGAAATTTGGAATATTTGTTTCCGTAATCTATGATAAATTTGCAATTGTAATCCGAAAAAAAAATTGAAAAATGAAAAAAGTTATAAATAAATCAAAATTAAACCAGAATGGACTTAATTAATCCTAAAATTTTGTTTTATTTATAACATTTTTCATTTTCAGGACTTTTTTTATTATTTTTTCGGATTATAAGTAATTGCTAATTTATCGTAGATTACGGAAAAAAATATTCCAAATTTGTTTTGGCATGTTAAATTATTTATTTTAAACTAAATAAGATTAATCCGAAAATTAATCCACTTAGTGAAAAACACATTTGAAACGAATTTCAATCAACAAAAACGCGGATTCAATCATTTTTTTTATTGAAATTCCTCCAATTAAAAAAATTGTTATAAAAATCATCAAATTCTAGGTGATTGATTGAAAATTTTTTCAATCAAAAATTTGATTAACTTTTTATTTATAGACTTTCAATTTCATTAAGCAAACTTCAGCAGATTTTTCTACTAAAATGGATATTTTCACTAAAATCTCTGTCATTCAGTTGTAGAAAACAACAAAATTTTACTGCGTTTTTAATGAACTGTTAATTTACAGAGTTTTTAGTAAAATATTGGTTAAATAAAACACCATTTAGCAAACAAACTCTGTAAATTTACATATATTTGTAAAATGCATTTGATGCAACCAAAATTTTACAGTAAAAAACTCTGTAAATTTACAGAGTTTAATAAAACACATGTTATTTTGTAAAATTTTTATAAGATTTTTGAAAAGATTTTTTTTTTGTACTTTTTTGAAATTTTCTTGAAAAAATACAAACAAAATTTTGGTGTTTTTACAAAAAAAATCTGTTTTTAACTTTGAAATTAAGATTACAAAGAGATAAGTAAAAATGCAGATAAATTTTAGTTTTTTTATTATAAAAAATACAAAGTATTTCGTTTAAATCTGTATTTAAGCAGAAAACTCTGTTGATTATTCTCGTAAAATGGGGGGGTAGGTAAAATTCTCGTAAAATTACAAGGATTTCCTCGTAATTTTGAATGCGCCAAAAATTGGTAAAATAATCAATTTTATTGGTA
Organism: Pegoplata infirma; assembly: GCA_963921195.1. Classification (NCBI taxonomy): domain Eukaryota; kingdom Metazoa; phylum Arthropoda; class Insecta; order Diptera; family Anthomyiidae; genus Pegoplata; species Pegoplata infirma. The sequence continues at coordinate 27,184 of CAWUER010000019.1, forward strand.
AAAATATTGTTTTAAAACCGCAAAAATAAAAAAAAAATGGTAAGCTTACAAAAAAAAAATTGTAAATATGTTTAAAAAAATGGTAAATTTACAAACTAAAATGGTAAATTTAAAAAAAATAATAATTTTTGTTAAACAACATAAATCCTTGTAATAAAATCATTTTTGTAAAATATGTAACTGTTTTTTTTTTTGCAAATTAACTGGGATCCTCGTAATAAATTTTTAAAAATTTTGTCAACTTTTTTTTTAAATATTTTTCAATAAAAAAAAAAAATTGTCCGGGACTTTTTTTTAAAAAATATAAAATTTACAAAAAAAAATTGTTTTTTTCTGGTAAACAACATAAATCCTCGTATAACATAATTTTTGTAAAATAACAGTTTTTTTGTAAATCAACTAGAATCCTCGTGATAAAATCTTTGTTGTAAAATTACAGTTTGTTTTGTAAAATAACCTTTCAAAACGAAAATAAATTTGTAAAATTACCAGTAAAACTGTAGTTCTCGTTTAAGCAAAGTACAAGATTTTTTGTTAAAAAACAAGGAAAATTGTTAAATATTGGTAGAATGGGGTTGTTTTGTAAAATAACCTTTCAAAATGGTAGAATACAATTACGAAAAAAAAAATTGTAAAATTACCAATAAAACTGTAGTTCTCGTTTAAGCAAAGTACATGATTTTTTGTTAAAAAACAAGGAAAATTGTTAAATATTGGTAGAACGGTATTACAAGGCATTTTACCAGGCGTTTTACCAGTTATTTTTTTTTAGTGTGTTCGAAATTTGCAAAAAATCTATCAAAAGGACCTTTCCGAGAACCTATCAAAAGGACCTATCCTAGGACCTAACAAAAGAACCTATCCTAGGACCATTCAAAATTACCCATCAAAAGGACCAATCCTAGGACCTATCAAAAGAACCTATCCTAGGACCTATCAAAAGGACCTGTCCTAGGACCTATCAAAAGAACCTATCGTAGGACCTATCCAGAATCTATGAAAAGGACCTATCCGAGGACCTATCAAAAGGACCTATTCGAGGACCTATCCAGAATCTATGAAAAGGACTTATCCGAGGACCTATCAAAAGGACCTATCCTGAACCAATCAAAAGGACCTACCCTAGGACCTATCAAAAGGACCTATCCAGAACCTATTAAAGGGACCTATCCTAGGACCTATCAAAAGGTCCTATCCAGAACCTATCAAAAGGACCTTATCCTAGGACCTATACAAAGGATCTATCCTAGGACCAATCAAAAGCACCTATCCTGAACCAATCAAAAGGACCTACCTTAGGACCTATCAAAAGGACCTATCCAGAACCTATTAAAGGGACCTATCCTAGGACCTATCAAAAGGACCTATCCAGAACCTATCAAAAGGACCTATCCTAGGACCTATAAAAAGGATCTATCCTAGGACCAATCAAAAGGACCTATCCTCAACCAATCAAAAGGACCTACCCTAGGACCTATCAAAAGGACCTATCCAGAACCTATTAAAGGGACCTATCCTAGGACCTATCAAAAGGACCTATCCGGAACCTATCAAAAGGACCTATCCTAGGACCTATAAAAAGGATCTATCCTAGGACCAATCAAAAGGACCTATCATGAACCAATCAAAAGGACCTACCCTAGGACCTATCAAAAGAACCTATCCAGAACCTATTAAAGGGAGCTATCCTAGGATCTATCAAAAGGACCTATCCTAGGACCTGTCAAAAGGACCTATCCAGAATCTATGAAAAGGACCTATCCGAGGACCTATCAAAAGGACGTATCCAGAACCTATCAAAAGGACCTATCCCGAACCTATCAAAAAGACATATCCTAGGACCTATAAAAAGAACCTATCCTAGGACCTATCAAAAGAGCCTATCCTAGGACCAATCAAAAGGACCTATACAAGTACCTATCAAAAGGACCTATCCGAGGGCCTATCAAAAGGACATATCCTGGGACCTATCAAAAGGACCTATACAGAATCTATGAAAAGGACCTATCCGAGGACCTATCACAAGGACCTATCCTAGGATCTATCCAGAATCTATGAAAAGGACCTATCCGAGGACCTATCATAGGGACCTATCCAGAACCTATCAAAAGGACCTATCCTGAACCAATCAAAAGGACCTATCCAGAACCTATCAAAGGGACCTATCCTAGGACCTATCAAAATGACCTATCCAGAATCTAGGAAAACACTAAGAAAATTATGTCATTAACTGTTTGTAGGTTATTTTAAAAAGTAATCAGTAAAGTCATTTAAAAGAAAAATCACTTATTTTATAAAGGATTTAATTTTTTTACTGTTTCTGTAGTTTAAAAAAAATTATTTACTGTATTAAAAACGAATTTTCTGTTACATTTAATTTCGGCAGTAAAATATTTCTTCTATAGTTTTACTGTTTTTCAATACAAAATAACAGAATATTCACTAGTTTTTTAATGTTTTGGTAAGTCATTAAATTAACATTTAAAATTGACTGTAATGTGTTTTCATTTTAAATGAAAAAACAGTGGAATGGTTTTTAAATAAAATTTCATTTGTTTTAAGTGAATATTCAGTGGAATTTACCTACATAATTCTTTGAGTGAAGGACCTATCCGAGGACCTATCAAAAGGACATATCCAGAACCTATCAAAAGGACCTATCCAGAACCTATCAAAAAGACCTATCCTAGGACTTATAGAGAGGATCTATCCTAGGACCTATCAAAAGGGCCTATCCTAGGACCAATCAAAAGGACCTATCCTGAACCAATCAAAAGGACCTACCCTAGGACCTATCAAAAGGACCTATCCAGAACCTATCAAAGGGACCTATCCTAGGACCTATCAAAAGGACCTATCCAGAACCTATCAAAAGGACCTATCCTAGGACCTATAAAAAGGACCTATCCAGAATCTATGAAAAGGATCTATCCGAGGACCTATCAAAAGGACGTATCCAGAACCTATCCAAAAGACCTATTCAGAATTTATCAAAAAGACCTATCCTAGGACCTATCAAAAGAACCTATCCTAGGACCTATCTAAAGGACCTATCCTGAACCAATCAAAAGGACCTACCCTAGGACATATCAAAAGGACCTATCCAGAACCTATCAAAATGACCTATCCTAGGACCCATCAAAAGGACCTATCCAGAACCTATCCAGAATCTATGAAAAGGACCTATCCGAGGACCTATCAAAAGGACGTATCCAGAACCTATCAAAAGGACCTGTCCAGAACCTATCAAAAAGACCTATCCTAGGACCTATAAAAAGGACCTATCCTAGGACCAATCAAAAGGACCTATCCTAGCAAAAGGACCTTTCAAGAGGACCAATCCTATTAAAAGGACCTATCCGAGAACCTATCAAAAGGACCTATCCTAGAACCTAACAAAAGAACCTATCCTAGGACCTTTCAAAAGGACCCATCAAAAGGACCAATCCTAGGACCTATCAAAAGAACCTATCCTAGGACCTATCAAAAGGACCTGTCCTAGGACCTATCAAAAGAACCTATCCTAGGACCTATCAAAAGGACCTATCAAAAGGACCTATCCAGAATCTATGAAAAGGACCTATCCGAAGACCTATCAAAAGGACCTATCCAAGGACCTATCAAAAGGACCTATACGAGGACCTATCAAACGGATCTATCCTAGGACCTATCCAGAACCTATCAAAAGGACCTATCCAGAACCTATCAAAAGGACCTATCCTAGGACGTATCAAAAGGACCTATCAAATGGACCTATCCTAGTAAAAGGACCTATCCTAAGACCTATAAAAATTACCTACCCGAAGACCTATCGAAAGGACCTATCCTAGGACCCATCAAAAGGATCTATCCAGAATCTATCAAAAGGACCTATCCGAGTACCTATCAAAAGGACCTATCCGAGGACCTATCAAAAGGACCTATCCTTAGACTTACCAAAAGGATCTATCCAGAACCTATTAAAAGGACCTATCCAAGGACCTATCCTAGGACCTCTAAAAATAGGTAATTTTTATTGGTCCGTGGATTAATCCTAGCAAAAGGACCTATCCTAAAACTTATAAAAATGACCTATCCGAGGACCTATCAAAGTACATGAGTAAATATATTTAAAATATCTACTTACAAGGGAAGTATCTCAACCCTTATGAACCGATTTGCCTGAAACCTAAAATATATATTAAAGAGTTAAGGTTGGGGTGTCTCGGCTTATCGGCCATATCGGTGTTTAAAAATTTCGTTGTCCCCTTATGAAACCATGTGGACCTTCGGGAAAATTTTGATAACTTCCGAACTAACAGGAATATCATCTAGGGCAAAAATACGGGTCGACTTAAATTTAATAAAGATTATTTCTTATCCATATGGATATCGTAGGTCTATGTCTTCCCATAAGTACCCCCCAAAATTTACACATTTTCCTGAAAAAAATATATAAAGAAGCCGAATTTTTACAAGGTTATGCCACCATTGGTAAGGCATTAAAAAAACCTTTCTTCTCATATGAAAACATCATATAGTTTCTTAAAAAGAAATGGCTGAAAAATCCAAAAAACGATTTTTTCGCCATTTTTTGACCCATGTTTTGAACCCCTAAATTCCCGATATGGCCTATAAGCCGAGACACCCCAACCTTAGAATTGTCTCTTTGATATATATTTTAAGTTTCAGGCAAATCGGTTCATAAGGGTTGAGATACTTCCCTTGTTAGATTAAAATATACACTCAAAAAAAAAAGTTTGTAAAATTACAAGTAAAAGGTCTTGTAATTCTGTTTTACTAATATTTTTGTCTTTTTACAAAAATTGTTGTATATTTAATAAAACGAAAACTACAGTTTGCTTTGTAATTTTACTATTATATGTTGATAAATTTATTTTACAAATTTTTTAGGTAAATTTACAAAAAAGTGAATTATTTTACAAATTAAAAAAATATTACAAGGTGTTTAGTTTTTTTACATAAGAAAACTGTAATTGTACAACATAATTTTACTTGATGTTATTTAGTCTTTTTACCAAAAAAATGTTTTATTACAAACATTTTTTTTTAAGATAGTTTACAAGGTTTTCAGTTTGAAATGTATGTATTAAAAAGTACAAAATTCCAATATAATTTTACAAAACTTATTTAATTACTAAAATTAATGTTATTTTACAAAAAAAAAAATAATTATTCAACAATAGGACACGCAAAAATTTTCTAAGTTCAGATTTTTTTTTGCGTTTTGGAGTAAAAAATTTAGTTAAAAATAATTTTTACACCTTTTTTTTTGGTAATTTGCGTTAAGTAAAATACCACAATTTTTATGTGTTTCTACTATATAATTGTTCTAGTTTTTTTTTTTTTGTATTTTTACCATTTTTTTGGTGATTTTACCATATTTTTTTGGTAATTTTTTTTTAAATTTGGTACCTAAAATGTCAATAGAAAGCTGCCAATTATGAAAAATCTAATTTTTCTTATTTTAACTGGTACTTAAACATCCAATCTACAATATCCAAATTTTTTTTCCCGATTTTTTAAAAATACTTGTGAAAATAATTAAAAATTCAAAAAAAAATTGTTATTTTTTGACTAATTTTTCCTGAAAATATAAGAAATTTCTTGTGTAGCCTCCTTCGCAATTCTCATATGTTCTACTTAAGAAAAACGGAATGTCAAAAAAAAATAAAAAAGTCCAGTGTTATACATTAAAAAGTTTGTTAAAAGTGCTCAAGTGAAAAAAAATCTTTTCAGGTTGTTGAAGTGCTACTCCAGCTGCCGAAGAAGGAAAAATAATGGAAAAAACCTTTAAATTTACAAAACCAATATGTAAATAAACCATTTTTTTTGTAAATTTACAAAACAAATATGAAAATTTAAAAAACAAAATTGTATACTTACGAAAAAAGTTGTAATTTTACAAAAATGAAATAGAAAATACAAAAACTACTGTTTTTACGGCAAAAAAATAGGGAAAAATGGTACATATACAATAAAAATTGTAAATTTACCACTTTTTATTGTAAATATACAAGTTTTTTGCATAAAAAACAGTAGTTTAACCAAATAATTTGTTAATCTACAATTTATTTTTTTCATTTTCTATTTTTCCTTGTAAAATAACAACCTTTTTCTGTAAGTTTACAATTTTGTTTTGTAAATTTACCAAATTTTTTGCAAATTTACAAAAAAAATGTTCACCTCGAAGATGATATTTTACAAAAAAAATTGTAAATTTACATTTTCTTTTGTTAAATCAATTTACAAATTATCCCCGTAACTTTACGGGGATTCTTGCTAGTACATATTTTACAAAACCTGCCCCGTAAAATCACGGGGATTTTATGTCATTTTACAAACTTTTTTTTTTGAGTGTACTATAGTGTAAAAAATCTTTTTTATTTATTATTTTTTTTTAATTTTTAAAAAATTAAAAAAAAAAAAATAAGTCTACAAAATATATCTTGTGTTCTTAAATTATTTTTAAGGGCAGTACATCGCCATGGATTTTACTTTGAAACCACTTATATTATTTTTTGCTGAACAATTGGTGCGGAATGCTCATTATGGTATATCGGTTTTAAATACAATGACAAACTCATTTTCTACGCAGAACAATATAGATAAAAAGCACATTATGTAAAATAGCAAAACTTGAAAATCATGTTAAATAGTTTTTTTTTTTTCTTCTTCCACACCAGAGAATAAAATAAAAATGAACACATTCAAGCGTAAAAATAATGTAACAAGGCCATAATGATTGTGTATATTTGTAACAAGTACTTTTTTTTAGGGTACGCCACTTTAAATATTCCGCTTAATTTTTTTTTTTTTGTTGCCAACATTCAGGGATTTTCCCCATACAATGTATTAAATTCGGCTGATATTATAAAATCGATGTAAGAAGAGAAGGAAAAAGGGCGTGGTCAAATTACTCAAAACACTTAAAATTTTTGCAAATTCTAAAAAATTTTTCAAAACAAAAAAATTTGCAATATAATACGACCAATTCTTCAATGTTTACTTAAGCCTACTTATTATTTTGCCAAATACAAATTTTCTTATAATAATTGCTTGGACATTTAGTGTGCAATGCTTTATATGCATGATTTTTTATTTTAACTGAGTAACAAGTGAGTATTAGTAGGTATATGTCGCTGTGGACTCTGTGGACTCATTGTTTGCTTGGCAATAAAGTTTTTCTTGCGATTTTGAATGTATGGAAAAATTTTTACTATACTAGGCCTAAAACTTATGTGGTACAAACTTGAGGCCAATCGGATTAATTAACCCGTGGCGCCCAATCAAAGTTTTGGATTTTTGAAAATTAAAAAAAAAAAAAACATGTCTTGCGATGTAAGATGAGCTGAACTACACCATTTCCAATTCAATTTGATCAATTTTATTTCAGAACTTATCAATTACACAGTGACACAATTGAAGGGTCATTTCTTAGCGCCTCAAACAAACCAAGACAGTTTGAAAATACTTGTGTGTAGTAGTTAAACCCCCAATGGGTTTTGCTCTGTAACGTCTAAAATTTTTTTTATAGCCCACTAATTTTTTCATTTTTTTTAAAGGCGTTTGAAAAATGTCGAAAAAAATAATGTAACTATTCTTTTGAGCTTAAAATAGTGTTTCGATGTCTTCAAAAGAATTTGATGGGGAATTTTTTTCTAGAATATATTAACCCTTTATCTGCCGTATTTATTGGTCATTTAAGTAATTCTCTTAAGAATGGGTTAAAATGTTCTACGAATATACTCTGCATCAAATTTCACTGGAGGCAGAAAGTTCGACTGATATATGCAAAATGCAGAAAAAAGATAAATTGTAAAGTGTCATTAATTTTTTTATATATTTTTGCCAGAAATTGTATACAATTGTAACTAACAAATATAGGAAAAAATATAAAAAGTTAATGAAAATTTACAATTAACCTTTTTTATGCATTTTTCGTATACCGGTCGAACTTTCTGCCTTCAGTAACCGCCAGTGAAATTTGATGCTGAAAATAATCGTAGAACATTTTAACCCTTTAAACGCACGTCTTAGTAGGTTTCTGAGCCATTTCTTAAAAAAATGACGTAAATGACCCGTTAAAACGGGAGATAGAGGTTTAGCGTAGTTTAGAAAAATGTTCCCCATAAACTTCTTTTGAAGACATCCAAACACTATTTTAAGTTCAAAAAAACATTAACATTAGTTTTTTCGACTTTTTTCCAACGCCTTTGAAAAAACTGAAAAATTCAGTGGGCTATAAAAAAAATTTGAGACGTTACAGAGCTAAACCCTTTGGGGTTTTTACTACTACACATAAGTACTTTCAAACTGTCTTGGTTTGGTTGAAGCCCTTAATGTGCTGCTGCACTGTGTTATCAATTGTTTTTCAGAAGTTATCAACTGTATTTCAGAAAATATCAATTGTATTTCAGAATTTATCAATTGTATTTCAGAAATTATCAATTGTTTTTCAGAAGTTATCAATTGTTTATCAGAAATAGTCAACTGTATTTCAGAATTAATCAATTTCAGAATCTATCAATTGTCCCGAGTAAAAATTTTAATATGGCGTCACCTTAAATTATATAACGTTTGATCTGTCCTCGAATACAATTAGATATAATTTTATCCCAAAAATGGTGGATAGAATTGCATTAAATTGGATTTATTAATATCTGATTTTATTCATTTGTATATAGTTTGATACAATTTTGTCCAAAAGTTGTCTAAGATCCAATTATATCTAATTTTATAAAATTTTATCGGGTTATGCTGAATCTTTTTTTGGTTGAAATAACATACATCACAGGTCAACTATACATACACCAAATAAAGTTTGTGTACGCTTCGAACCAGAAGATGTAGTTTATCAAACTGTAAAATTACTTGTAAAATTTTTAAACTGTAAAAAAAAACTTGGAAAAATTTCAAACTGTAAAAAAATTAGAACAATTTCAAGCTGTAAAAAAAAAATAATTTTAAAAGCATATATGGTTATATATGACATCAGTTAAGGAATATATAATTATATATTAAATGCTCTTGAAAAAATTTAAGTTTAGTTTAATATATAATTTTATATAATTAAAGGTGACGTAATATATATTTTTATATAAAATGAAGTTTAGATACTTGTGTCTTATATAATTCTATATAATTATATCAACCATATTTATTTATACCCGAGTAAAAAAGAAATGATATAATCATATATGCTATTATATAATTATTCATATTTATATATGGTTATGCATGAACTTTGATATGGGCATATAAGTTTATATATAGCATTGTATGTTTCCTTATTTTTTAATATGATAACATACATATTCCTATCTATTTATATACCGATCTATATGAAATTAGATATGACATATAAGGTCGGGAATTTTTAGATATGACAGATAAAAAGATATATGATTTTATTTATAATTATATCCCGAAAAAATTTTTAAAAATTTTTTAAATCCCGGACAATTACAAAAAATTAAAAAAATTTTAAGTCCTAAAAAATTTTATGAAAATTTTTAAAGTTCCGGACACAAAATTTTTTTGGCAATTTTTTTTGGAGTAAAAAAAATCATTGAAAATGTTTTTAGGAAAAATTTTGTTTTTTTTGAAAAATTTTTAAGTTCCAAAAAAAATGTTTTTAAATTTTCTACGCCACAGACATTTTTTTTAATTTTAAATCACTTATAACTGATTTAAAAAAAAAATTTACAAATTTTTAATAATTTGCTAAGTCCCGAAAAAACTCCGAAGAATGCAATAAAAAAATTCCGAAAAAATGTTTTTAAATTTTCTAAGACACAAACATTTTTTGGAAAATTTTAATCCCTTATAAATGATTTTAGAAAAAAAATGACAAATTTTTAATAATTTGCTAAGTCCCGAAAAAATTCCAAAGAATGCAATAAAAACTATTCTAATTGATAATGTATCCAATCTGATTAAATAATTTCTAATTTCTACGTTTAAAATTCCAAAAAATTTTACCAGATTTCATCCAATTATATAAAAATTTATCTAATTTTAACAGATAAGATATGCTTTAATACAATTAGATAGACCAATTTTTGGGATCAAACTTAATCAAATTTGATATTATTTTATCAAAAATAATAGAATTTGATATAATCGTATAATATTCGATCCGCCAATTTTCGGATCAAAATTAATATGGATTTACATAAAAGCATATCTGTTCATATAAAATTAAATATTGCGTCATATAACTTTTTTTACTCGGGTATCTGAATTATCATCAAATAATATGTTATTACATATAACTCCATATAAAAATTAAGAAAATCTGTTAACTTATATGTAATCATACATTATTTTATATGATTGGATAAAATTATATACGCCTATATATAATTATTTTTACTCGGGGTATTTAGATATTATCAATTGTATTTCAGAAATTATCAATTGTTTTACGAAGGTTAGTTTCTGAAATAAAATTAATAAAGCTAACACTTTGATGGAATTTTAAGATTTTTTTTAAAAAAATTTATTGAACGTAGAAAAAAACTGCCATTTTTAAAAATACTTAAAAAAAAAATCTGTGCCAAAACTTTGTAATTATAGCTATTTTTCTCAAATAGCTATAATTACAAAGTTTTATAATTAAAAGAAAAAAAAACAGGGAAATAAAATTTAAATGAATTCACTACAATATTTTTTTATATATTTTTTTATAATAAATAATAATGACAGAATTATGTGGAAAAAATGTGTCTGTTTTTATTTACAATTTTATAGAAAAGATGATTTTATGTAATTATGTTTTACATTTTATTTTACAAGATACTTTGTAAGAGCATTTCGTAAAAAATATTATAATTTGATAAATAACACTAGTTTACAAACCTTAAAAAAATGCGATCCACAACATTTCGATTAATAGCTTCTAAGGCGATTATCAGATTGAAAAATGTTGTATGAAGTATTGATGATGCATTTAATTACCTTTAATTTAAAACTATAAAAAATTAAATCCACTTATTTGTTCCGGAGATATTTTTATTTAAGTAAAACAACTTTTTCTTTTTTTTTTTAAATTTAACATTTGAAAAGTTAGCAATGTCTCGAAAACTGTTTTACTTTTGAAACTTTAGACTTCATTTTCGGATTCAGCGCGAGATTTTACATAGAAAATAAATGCAAAATGTTGTGGATCAAAATCTCTGTAAACTGGTGTAATCGTAATACATATAAAATTGTCATCTGAAGTGCAAGTTGCATATGAGACATTCCAAATCAAATGTTCAGAAAACAAAAGTTATGTCGTGTCAATATAAAATCAATTGCAAAGTATTCGCACTAAGTGCACTTGTAAATAATAAAAATTGTATGGCAATAGAGTGTAGATATGTTCTGCAAAAATGTTGAGGTTCAAAAACTATTGGCAGTCGGTCATTTGACTTCTCTAGGGGTATTCTTGGGACAGTTAGAGTTGTGGGAGCAAATTTTAGGGAAATTTCATTTTGTATGGGAGCCACCATAGGATAGAGAGTAAAAATTAATAGAGGTCGATCTCATATTTGACCACTCTTGGAGGCACCATGGAAGCGGTAGGAGCTGATTTCATAAAACAAATTTATAAAAAAAAATTGTATGGGGACCGCCTTAAGGGTGGGTTTTTGGATAGACAAAATTTTAAGGGGGTCGATCACACATTTGACTCCTCTAGGCGCACTTTTGAGGCAGTTAGAGCTGTAGGAGCAGTTGTTTAAAAATGTTATCTTTGTATGGGAGCCCTCTTAAAGAATGGGAACATTGCTTAGGTATGTTTGCAAAAAATTTTGGGGGGTAAAAACTAATGGGGGTCGGTCTTGCATTTTATTCCTCTAGGGGCGATTGTGCGGCGGTTGAGGGGCTTTTTGTGGACTTTTTTTAGTCAAAATCTACAATTTTTTAGGCATGAAGTGGTCTACATTACCTACTTAGGCTGCCTTCATACGTTCAGATTGTTTTGGTATGTTCATAAGAGTTGTTTAGCTTGACCCTGGAAACAATTTTGCCAAATATTGTTAGGGAAAAATCAACAGTCCCTGTAAATCTTGCTGAAAAAAGTAAAAAAACGGTATATTTTCCTATTAAAAAAAAAAAAAAAAATCCACACAGAAAATAATATGGAGGAAACAAATTTGAGTAATTCACTTGTTTAAATTTAAAAACAAAAATTGAGTAATTTTTTAATTGACGCAATTAAAAATTTACTTCAAAATTTTAAAAAACAATTTAAGTAAATAATTTTATAAAAATTTAATAGTTTTTTTAAATCTCATAGTTTTTTGAATTCTCGTTTAGTTTATAGTTTTTTGTGTATGTATATGGGTGAAATCAAAAAATGTCGGTGTTTTTGAGCCAAAATTGTACAAACAAAAAATTTTAATTTTTGGTAAATTTTTTTATTAAAATCGATATGTTACATCACTACTAAAATAACTATAAAAGATCTCTTCTACAAATTGTTTCAAACAAATTTTATCGACAATTTTATGATTTTTTTGGTGACGGAGTTTTTAGAAAAATACATTAAATTTTTTGAATTTTCTTTGAAAACATTTTATTGTAATTTAAAACACTTTTTTATGTAATTGCTAACAATTTTTGTAACTAATATCCGGATTATTGTTAGTTATGTAGAACGCCAATCTCTACGACGTTGTACATCAAAAAATATGCGAATACTTTAACCCATGTATGAGATATTACACGATTACATGGTTTGGTTGACATTTTTTGATTTCACCTATATGAAAGTTTGTAATGGTCTTTATAAAATTTTCCTATGTTTTTGAGACATAAATATGTTTGTTAAAGTTTGAAAAAACAAGTTTTTTGTTTTTTTTTTTGTAAAAAAATTTAAAACTTTTTTTAACTTTAAAAAAAAATTAATAAATAAATAAATTTTGAGTAAATTTTTAATTGTGTCAATTAAAAATTTACTCAAATTTTTTTTTAAACATTTAATAAATTTTTATTAACAATTTACTCAATACTATTAAATCGTTTACTGGTGCAAAATTGAGTAATTTTTTACTCAATAGTATTAAAAATTTACTAAAATCCCAGCAAAACTTAGATTACCAAATAAGGTATAAAATAAGGTATAGGATCTCTTGATGATTTTAACAGGCGATGAGACTCAAAGTAATGCATCCACATTATCACAAAGAATACCAGTAAGGTATAAAATAAGTCATAAATTTATAACGAAGAATACGAGTAAGGTGTAAAATATATGATATTTTATAGGTTACGAGAAATGAAATAATATAGCATACCAGAACGTAATATATAAGGTGTTACGAGTAGTGAAAAAGTAATTTTGTATTAAATTTACTCACGTGATTGTAAGTGAGTGTAAGTAGATAAAATATGCTCGTGAGTGAGTGTCGTTAGAAATTTTCTGTCGTGAGCCCATCTCTAGTTTAAACTTATGCATTTTTTAAAAAATAATTATTTTTTATGTTATTGTAATGCATTATGCATCCAATTATAAATAATATATTATTTCAAACTTTCAAATAATACATAATGTAACCAAATATAAGTCATCCATGATTTAATGTTTAGAAATAACAAATATGAAATACATTTTTTCCAATAATCATGCATTACGTAGCAAATTATTAGTAATGCATTATTTTTCACTTGAAAATAATACGTTGTGAAACAAATGTTTGGTAAGACATCCTAAAATAATGCTACAAATAAGGTATATACATTACCTGGTAATGTGTTATATAATCACTACCCATTACCAAGGTTTTGCTGGGATATTTTTTTTAATTTTTTCTGTGCAGAAAAAAAATGTTTTTTATCACAAAATGTTAAAAGAATTTGTTCAACAAATCATTAGTCACATTTTTGCCAAATATACTTAAGCAATAGCACCAACTCTGATTAAGGTGGTGGGCAAAAACTAATGACACCATAGTTTGAGGGTCTCACTGCTTTTATGAACTGAACCGGCACTGCGACCCTTATGGGTCTTTTGTGCCAAAAAAAAAATAAAAAAAAAAATTTGAATACTTTAAAATGTTTAAGCATTTTCTATATGCTGGACGAACTTTCTGTCTTAGACGTGCTCTAGTAAAATTTGATGCAGAAAATATTTGTAAACATTTTAACCCTTAAACTGCCTTTTTTATAGACTTTTTTGTATTTCTTTTAAAAAAGCACAAAAATGACCATTTAAAACGGGAGGTAGAGGGTTAATTTGGTCTAAGAAAATAATCATCATAAAATTTTATGAAACACATCAGAACATCATTTTTAGCTCAAAAGTATATTGGCGCTGTTTTTTGTCGATATTTTTTAACACTGCTTTGGCAAAAATAAATAACAAACATTGATTATTTATACTTGACCCTTTTTAAGCACTTTTCGCATGTCGCACAAACTTTGAACATTCGACAACCCCTAATGAAATTTTATGAGGAAAATATTTGTGGAAAATATTTGTGGAACATTTTAACCCTCTAAATGGACGTTTTATTAGACTTCTGTGTTTAGTTTTTAAAAAAGGACTAAAATGACCCCTTAAAATGGCAGTTAGAGGGTTAAAATGTTCTGAAAAAGAACCGCCATAAAATTTCACTGAAGACATCAAATCATATTTGGAAGCTCAGATGTGTTCTTATTATAGTATTTTTGACGTTTTCCAAACGCCTTTGATAAAAAAATAAAAACTTCAGTGGGCTTTAAAAAAAGAAATCCGAACTGACTTTGCAAAACGCCTTTGTGATTTTGTCCATTTGATTGTCTACTTTCATATGGCGTTGAAGACATTGAGGCTCAATGCGATGACCCAAAATTTGTTACACAGTGTTATTCAAAATGGAATTTACCACATGTGTTGAATGCACTTTCCTTTGTATATTTTTTTGTTTTGTATGAGTTTTCGAAATTTCTAAGCAAATTTAAAGTATGTCAGTATGTGTATTTCATTACAAGAATGAATATCCTTCAAATATAGCACAAGAATCATTCAAAAATATTATTTTGTTTTTATATTAAATTCAGGGTTACATTTGAATTACAAAGGGAGCATTCATATATTTCTAAAGCCCAAAAAAAAGAAATAAAACACTCATAAAATGCATACAGTTTGTTTGAAAGATGATGGTACTACGAGACATTTTTGTTACACGTAGAACTGAATTGAAATCAAAGCCAACAAAATTTTAGAAATATTACAAAAAAAAAATTTTAAAATAAAGCAAAAGCAAATTAAATTCAAAATTGAAACAGTGATAAAAGTCAACAAAGTAAAATTTTTCCCAATTTTACTTTTTATTTTTTTGTAGGAGTTACCCCCTTAGTTAATGAAAGAAATAAGGGTTTTTTTTTTGTTTTTTAAAAAAATATCTAGAGGTCGCGCTTGCGCCTTTTTAACGAAAATTATTTACATTGTTAAAATGCATTGAAATGGCCAAATGAAAAAAAAAACAATCAAAAAACAGAATTGCGCTAAAAATATGTATCGTCCATTTCATAACACCGTCCGACAAATTTCCAAATTTGGGTGTACAAACGAACCGGATCAAAAAATTCTGAGAATGTCGCCGAAAATAAAATACCCGTGTCTCTCAGTTTATCCAGATCAATCCGCGTTTTCGCGAAAAATGCTAAAAAATTTTTTGCACTATAGAAAAACTTTACTCCAGTCAGAAATTGGGTATAAAGATAACATTCCCATGTCTTTCAGGTTTTTAAATCAATTCGCATTTTTTGCGAAAAGTGCAAATAAAATATGGTGTTAAACTGTGTTTCACAAAAGAAGTGTGAAATAAGTCGAAAAAATGTAGTAAATATACTTCTGAGAAATATAGTGTTAAAAGATGTCTTCAGTAATATTTAATTACGTTTCTTTTCTTCCAGCATATTAACCCTCTATGGGTCAGTCTTAGTGAAATCAATCAAAAGTAGCTAAAAATTTTCGTGACCCCCTCCGATTTTGATGAAATTTGGTTTAGTTGTAACACTAACAAGGGAAGTATCTCAACCCTTATGAACCGAGTTGCCTGAAACTTAAAATATATATTAAGGAGACGATTTTAAGGTTGGGGTGTCTCGTCTTATCGGCCATATCGGTGTTTAAAAATTTCGTTGTTCCCTTATGAAACCATGTGGACCTTCGGGAAAATTTTGATAACTTCCGAACTAACGGGAATATCGTCTAGGGCAAAAATACGGGTCGACTTAAATTTAATAAAGATTATTTCTTATCCATATGAATATCGTAGGTCTATGTCTTCATATAAGTACTCCCAAAATTTACACATTTTCTTGAAAAAAATATTTAAAGAAGCCGAATTTTTACAAGGTTATGCCACCATTGAATAGGCATTAAAAAAAACCTTTCTTCTCATATGCATACATCATATAGTTTCTTAAAAAGAAATGGCTGAAAAATCCAAAAAACTGTTTTTTCGCCATTTTTTGACCCATGTTTTGAACCCCTAAATCCCCGATATGGCCAATAAGCCGAGACACCCCAATCTTAGAATTGTCTCTTTGATATATATTTTAAGTTTCAGGCAAATCGGTTCATAAGGGTTGAGATACTTCCCTTGTAAGTGATAAACTAATGCACACTTATTTTCAGCCCTCTAAGTTAACAGTGGGCGAAAACACGGAAGGTCAAAATTTCCCCCAAAATCTCCCAGTCGCGACACTTTGCACCGTAAAAACTTAATATCGTTGGTTCTATTATAGCTAGAAAGCCCATTTTTGGTTTGTTTTGAAGCTCATAATATGCTCTACAAGACCTACCATAAGCAAAAAATTTTCGAAAAAAATAAGGGTTACCTCCCTTATTTTAAGGTCGTGATATACGGAGGAGAAAATGAGGAGGATGGTATCCCCCGAATTTTTTTTTGCTTGATAATCTTATAGAGAAAGTCCTAAAGAATTTATTCTAAAATTTTTAAGTTGGGACAACAATGGGATCGCTCAAAATCAAAATTTTTCACAATTTTCCCCAAAATTTCCAAATCGAAACACTCTGAACCTTAAAATTTTAATAATAAAATAAAACAGAGTCCATTTTTGTTTGTTTTAAACCCTTTAGTACGTTCTACAATACCTACCTTAACCAAAAAATTTTAGAAAAAAAGGAAGGGTGCCCCCTTATTTAAAGGTCGTGGCAAAGGTTGGAGGAAATGGGGGGAAAGTATCCCCCGATTTTTTTTTACTTGGTATTCTCAATTGCATTTGTTTGTTTTTTACGTAGTGTAAGAACTTGACTAAATTTCATCAATATCGTAGGGGGTCAGAAATATTCCTGATTGATTTCACTAATAATGACCCCTATCTAAAATTTTTGGGGTCATTTATGCCCTTATTTTAAATACTCTACTAGAAAACCATTAAATCGTGCATTTAATAGGTTAAAATTTTCCATAAAAATGTTTTGTATCAATTCAATTTCATTTGGGGGTGTCAACGGCCAAAAGTTCGTGGGATGTTAGCAAATTCCTAAAAAAATAAAATCGTACGGTATCATAATTTATTTAATTAAGTTTCACCAAAGATACTTTACAATTTTAATTTTTTGAGCATTTTGCTCGCATCGCACAAATTATTGGCCTTTGACAACTCTAAGTGAAGTTTGAAGCAGAAAATTTTTATAGAACACGATTTTTATATATGCACGATTTAATGGATTTCTAGGAGAACATTAGGAGGACAAAAATGACCCTTAAAAGTGGGAGATAAAGGGTTAATATGTTTTACGAAAAGAACAGTCTTTAAATTTCACTAAAGACATGTTTAATCATTTTTTTTATCTCACAAGTAGATTTAATACATTTTTCGACTTATTTCACACTACTTTGGAAAAACACAACATTTTTTATTGGCGTTATTCGCGAAAACGCGAATTGTTCAACAAAAACTGGGAACAACGTGTATTTAATTTTCGGCCCTACTTTTAGAATTTGTCGGTCTGGTCCATGTGTACAAAAGTGTGTCGGAAGGTGTAATGTTCAACAAAGTTGTTTTTTCTTAATTAGAAAATATTCGTTAGAGTGCCCAGAATAAAACTTTTTATTTTGTTTAATTTTTTCCTTTTAATAAAAAAATTTCGTTTTTTTTAAAAAAATATATAAATAAAGGTTGCGCTAGCGGCTTTTTTACGAAAATTATTTAAATTGTTAAAATGCAATAAAATGGTCAAATGAAAAAAAAAAAATAAAAATTCATCAAAAAACTCGAATTACGCTTTAAACATGTATCGTCCATTTCATAATATATTGACCATTTCATGAAATATAGCCCATTCCTTTAGATATATCCCATCTATATATATAAAAGAGTTGGGTGAGTGAGTGACTGACTGACTGACTGACTGATTCATCATCGCCCAGCCCAAACCGCTGAAGCTAGAGACATGAAATTTGGACTGTAGGTTCATTTCCCGGAATATAGATCCACTAAGGCTGGATTTTTGCCAGTGTTGATTCTAAGGGGGTAAAAAGGTTAAAAAACTGTACTTTTGGTACTTTTTATATCTCTCGAAATAATGGTCATAGAGACTTGAAATTTGGACTGTATGTTCACCGCCCGGAACATAGATCCACTAAGGCTGGACTTTTGCCAATGTTGATTCTAAGGGGGTAAAAAGGGTAAAAAACTGTACTTTTGGTACTTTTTATATATCCTGAAAAAATGGTCATAGAGACTTGAAATTGGGACTGTAGGTTCACCTCCCGGAATATAGATCCACTAAGGCTGGATTTTTGCCAGTGTTGATTCTACGGGGGTAAAAAGGGTAAAAAACTGTACTTTTGGTACCTTTTATATTTCCTTTTATAATGTTCCTAGAAACTTTAAATTTGGAATGTAGGTTCACCTCCCGGAATACAGAAATACTAAGGCTGGATTTTTGCCAATGTTGATTTTAATAGGGTAAAAAGGGTAAAAAAATGTACCTTTGGTACCTTTTATATTTCCTTAGATAATGTTCCTAGAAACTTGAAATTTCGAATGTAGGTTCAACTCCCGGAAAATAGATTCACTAAGGCTGGGTTTTTGCCAATGTTGATTCTAAGGGGGTAAAACGGGTAAAAAAGTGTACTTTTGGTACTTTTTTTTATTTACTGAAATAAAGGTCATACAAACTTGAAATTTGAAATGTAGGTTCACCTCCCGGAAAATAGGTTCACTAGGGCTGGGTTTTTGCCAATGTTGATTCTAAAGGGGTAAAAAGGGTAAAAAACTGTACTTTTGGTACCTTTTATATTTCCTTTTATAATGTTCCTAGAAACTTTAAATTTGGAATGTAGGTTCACCTCCCAGAATACAGAAATATTAAGGCTGGATTTTTGCCAATGTTGATTTTAATAGGGTAAAAAGGGTAAAAAAATGTACCTTTGGTACCTTTTATATTTCCTTAGATAATGGTCCTAGGAACTTGAAATTTCGAATGTAGGTTCAACTCCCGGAAAATAAATTCACTAAGGCTGGGTTTTTGCCAATGTTGATTCTAAGGGGGTAAAATGGGTAAAAAAGTGTACCTTATATATTTCCGTAAATAATCGTTTTAGAGACTTGAAATTTGGACTGTATGTTCAACTCGCGGAATATAAGGCTGGATTTTTGCAAATGTTGATTCTAAGGGGGTAAAACGGGTAAAAAACTGTGCTTTTGGTACCTTTTATATTTCCTTAAATAATAGTCCAAAAAGCTTGAAATTTGCAAAGGCTGGGTTTTTGGTTAATGTTGATTCTACGGGGGTAAAATGGGTAAAAAAGTGTACTTTTGGTACTTTTTTTATACTGAAATAATGGTAATACAAACTTAAAATTTGGAATGTAGGATCCATTGCTAAAAAACAATATGGAAAGGTACTTTTTGAAAATTTTGATTCTAAGGGGGATAAAAGAGGTAAAAAGTTTACATTTGGTACTTTTTTTATTTCTTAAAATTATGGTCAAAAAAATTTGGAATGTAGGATCCTTTGGTGAAAAAAACATTCTGGAAAAAGTCCTTTTTGGAAAATGCGTTTCTTCGGGGAAAACTTTTACAAAAAGTACCTTTTATAAAAAATACCTTTTATAAAAAGTACCTTTTATAAAAAGTGCCTTTTATAAAAAGTACCTTTTATAAAAAGTACCTTTTATAAAAAGTACCTTTAATAAAAAGTACCTTTTATAAAAAGTACCTTTTATAAAAAGTACTTTTTATAAGAAGTACCTTTTATAAAAAGTACTTTTTATAAGAAGTACCTTTTATAAAAAGTACCTTTAATAAAAAGTACCTTTTATAAAAAGTACCTTTTATAAAAAGTACCTTTTATAAGAAGTACCTTTTATAAAAAGTACCTTTAATAAAAAGTACCTTTTATAAAAAGTACCTTTTATAAAAAGTACTTTTTATAAGAAGTACCTTTTATAAAAAGTACCTTTTATAAAAAGTACCTTTTATAAAAAGTACCTTTTATAAAAAGTACCTTTTATAAAAAGTACCTTTTATAAAAAGTACCTTTTATAAAAAGTACCTTTTATAAAAAGTACCTTTTATAAAAAGTACCTTTTATAAAAAGTACCTTTTATAAAAAGTACCTTTTATAAAAAGTACCTTTTATAAAAAGTACCTTTTATAAAAAGTACCTTTTATAAAAAGTACCTTTTATAAAAA
The DNA here is from genome assembly GCA_963921195.1 of Pegoplata infirma. Lineage (NCBI taxonomy): Eukaryota > Metazoa > Arthropoda > Insecta > Diptera > Anthomyiidae > Pegoplata > Pegoplata infirma. The sequence goes on from CAWUER010000019.1 coordinate 47,833, forward strand.
GTACCTTTTATAAAAAGTACCTTTTATAAAAAGTACCTTTTATAAAAAGTACCTTTTATAAAAAGTACCTTTTATAAAAAGTACATTTTATAAAAAGTACCTTTTATAAAAAGTACCTTTTATAAAAAGTACCTTTTATAAAAAGTACCTTTTACAAAAAGTACCTTTTATAAAAAGTACCTTTTATAAAAAGTACCTTATATAAAAAGTACCTTTTATAAAAAGTACCTTTTATAAAAAGTACCTTATATAAAAAGTACCTTTTATAAAAGGTACCTTTTATAAAAAGTACCTTTTATAAAAAGTACCTTATATAAAAAGTACCTTTTATAAAAAGTACTTTTATAAAAAGTACCTTTTATAAAAAGTACCTTTTATAAAAAGTACCTTTTATAAAAAGTACCTTTTATAAAAAGTACCTTTTATAAAAAGTACCTTTTATAAAAAGTACCTTTTATAAAAAGTACCTTTTATAAATAGTACCTTTTATAAAAAGTACCTTTTATAAAAAGTACCTTTTATAAAAAGTACCTTTTATAAAAAGTACCTTTTATAAAAAGTACCTTTTATAAAAAGTACCTTTTATAAAAAGTACCTTTTATAAAAAGTACCTTTTATAAAAAGTACCTTTTATAAAATATACCTTTTATAAAAAGTACCTTTCATAAAAAGTTCCTTTTATAAAAAGTACCTTTTATAAAAAGTACCATTTAAAAAAGTACCTTTTACAAAAAGTACATTTAATAAAAAGTACTTTTTATAAAAAGTACCTTTTATAAAAAGTACCTTTTATAAAAAGTACCTTTTATAAAAAGTATCTTTTATAAAAAGTACCATTGATAAAAAGTACCTTTTACAAAAAGAACGTTTTATAAAAAGTACATTTTACAAAAAGTATCTTTTGATAAAAGTACCATTAATAAAAAGTACCTTTTGCAAAAAAAAAACATTCTAGGAAAAGTACTTTTTGAAAATTCCTTTTCTTAAGGGGTAAAAATAGTACTTTTGGTACTTTTTATATATCCCGAAATAATGATCATAGAAACTTGATATTTGGAATGTAGGATCCTTAAGTGAAAACAAATTCTGGAATAAGTATTTTTTCAAATTTCCTTTTCTTAGGGGGTGGAACGGGTAAAACTTTAAACTTAAGGTACGTTCTAATTTCCGGTAGTAATGGGCCTAGAATCTTGAAAATTGTAATGTAGGATCATTCGGTAAAAAACATTCTGGAAAAAATACTTTTTGGAAATTCCGCTTTTTAGTAGGGTAAAATGGCTAAAAAAGTGTACTTCCTATAATTTTGATATTTTCTGACGTAATGGTTCTAGAAACTTAAAATTTTGGATGTAAAATTCTTCTGTGAAAATCAAAATTTTGGGAAAAGTACTTTTTGGAAATTTCGTTTCTTAACGGGGTTTAAAAGTATACTTTTTGTTCTTTTAAAATTTGCTGAAATAATATTCCTAGATAATTGCAATTTGTAATGTAGGATCCTTTGGTGAAGAAAAAACATACTGGAAATGGAACTTTTTTAAAAATTCCGTTTCTAACGGGGGTAAGTGTAATTTTGGTACTAATTTTTTTTTGTTCCTATAATAATTGTCTTCGAAGCTTGAATTTTGGAATGTGGGGTCTTGGAAAAAAAACCATCTGCTGTTCTTAAGTTTTTTTTTAAAGATTCCGTTTCTAGAGGTGTAGAAAAGTGTTTTTTTTTTTGAAATAATGATCCTAGGCAGTCAAAATTTGAATGCAGTATTGTTTAGTGAAAAAATATTTTGGAAAAAGTACTTTTTGGAAATTTTGTTTCTAAGAGTCGTAAAGGGCATAAAAAAGTGTAAGTTTGGTACTTCTTATATTTCTTGAAATAACGGTTCAGAAAAAAAAAGGTTTTTGGAAAATTTAATTTTAAGTGAAAAAGGTGGCAAATGGTTATTTGTACCTATCTAACTATTAAAGCCTAGAAACTCAAAATTTGACGTGCAGTATTCTCCAGCCAAATAACACACAAGAGATGGACAGGGTAAAAAGGTGTACCTAAATTGGTACAAGTGGTGTAAAATGGTATTTTTATATCTATAAGATAAATACAATAGCACTTTTTATTTCTGTAACGCATATTATATGGAGAGGAATGAAACTTGCATGGAGATTGAATTGGAAATGAAATGGAGTAGATCGGGGAACGAAATGGAATAGAGCGGGGAACAATATAGAATGATACTTTTAACTAAAATTTTTCGTACTAAACTTTTTAACTCCATATTTTTTCTCTATATGTTTTTTTACCCAAAATTTTTTTTATTCCAATTTCTTTTTTCACTGAAACATTTTTTCATTCAACATCCAAAATCCCGATATAAGGGCTCGAAAATTGTCAAAATCTTTTTCACCGGAACGTACATGACAACGTACCACCGAAATTATTCAAATTTTATTGTATAAGCTATTGAATGAAATATTATTTTATGAAAGACTTGAACGTCCACAATTAAATAAAACAAAGACGGCATATGAGTCATTTTTTGAAATCGGAAGGGTAATCCTGATTATTCTATTATCCGGTATTTAACATAACCGGTAACGAAGTTCCGGCGGGCGAGCTAGTACTATCATAAAATACTGCATGAAAACCCATGGAAGAATTCCTCGTTATTTAACAAGCTTTTTACCAATAATTTTGTAATTTTTACAATCTTTTTACCAAAAAATTTGTAAATTTACAATTTTTTTGACGCGATAAAACTAACAAGAATTATTTATTTATTTATTTATTTATTTATTTATTTATTTATTTATTTATTTATTTATTTATTTATTTATTTATTTATTTATTTATTTATTTATTTATTTAATTAAAAACTATATAATAATAAATTATTATAAAGTTATGATTTTTTGAGCACTAGCTACTTTGGCCATCAGCTCATATTTTTACAATGTTTTTTTAATTATTAGAAATTATATATCAAAATTAGTACAATTTATATATTTACATATATGCTTAAAAATAAATATTATTATTTCGTGACTTTACCAGATTTTTTGCTACCTTCTATTTTACGACAATTCCTAGTAAAAATTACTAGCTTTTTTGTAATTTTACAAGATTTTTACCAATAAAATGGTTCATTGACAACGTTTTTGGCGAAATAAAACTTACAAGAAATTCTCGTAAATTTACAAGAAAAACTGTAAGATTACAAAAAAATGTAAATTTCGATCGAAAAGTATTTTTTTTAAAAACAAGGAAACTGTCAAATATTGGCAAAATGGGATTACCAGACTTTTTCTAATAATTTGACAAGGTTTTTTTTTTAGTGTACTGACCGCCTTAAGGGTTCAAGATTTTGGGTAAGTAACCACAAAAAAAAAATCCAATGAACGACTTTCATAGTATTTATGAATAAATTCATAAAATCTATTAACTTTTTCATAATACTTATAAACTTGTTCATAGTATTTATGAATAAATCATAATATGTAAAATTTAAGAACTATTTAACATTTGTTCATAAATACTATGAAAAAGTTCAAAAATTTAATGAAGAAGTTCATAATTTTTATGTATGTTCTGCAAAAATTTTGGACTTGAAAATTTTTGAGCATTTAACTGCTCTAGAGGCAGCCTTAGGACAGCTAGAGGTAGGAGAAATTGTATCTTTGTATGAAATCCCCTAGGGAGTGGAGAGTTAGACCGACCTTCAAGTTAGGAAAGACCTTCAAGTTCGGGACAGTTGTAAGTCATTTTGTGTTGGGCATGAAGGTGGAAAAATTCCCAAAAAGCCCCACAACTGCCCCGAAGTCGACATAAAGAGGTAAACGATTTTTTTTTACCCAACATTTGTTTAAAAAATACTTAAGTCCTATCTACATTCCCTAAGAAGACTTCCATACGAAAAAAACTACATAAAAAATTTATCCTACCGCTCAAACTGTCCCAAAGGGTTCCTTTAGAGGAGTTAAATTTATGACCGACCACCAATAGTTTTTTAATCGCACATTTTTTTTTTTCAAAACATACTTACTAGGGCGTTCCGTCAAATTTAAATTTTTGAATTTCATGTCGTAATACCTGCCAAAAGATGGCCACATTAGAGCTGATTGTGGGAAAATTTATGAAAAAATTTTGCAAGGTCATCTTCAGTCGGCAACCAGTGGTCAAAGTTAAAAAAAAATTACTTATTTCAACCAAAATTCATGTTCGGATTTGTTCAACGAATCCGGTTCAAAATTCGGAAATTTTACGTACTTTATTGGAAAAATATTTAAAAAAATTCCAAACCGCGATTTTGGTTCACAGATTCTGATTTTTAAACATAAAAATTATTTTTTTATCCAAATTGGTCTCAATAGTTGGAAAATGTTAAGTGTGTTATCTAAAAAATAGAAAAACGTAATTTTGGTCCACAAATGATAGTCTGCGATTTTAATCCACAGATGCTGGTCAGTATTTTCATACCAAAATCGTGTTTTTATATTTTTTAATATTTTTTAGATAACAAAAGTTGGAAAATGTTAAAATATTTTAAGATATTAAAACGCGATTTTGGTCCAAAAATGTAGATCTGCGATTTTGGCCCACAGATTCTGACTAGCATTTTCGGACCAAAATTGTCTTTTTAACTTTTTTAGATAACACACTTAACAATTTCCAACTTTTGAGACCAATTTGGATAAAAAGAACCATTTTTATGTTTAAAAATCAGCATCTGTGGACCAAAATCGCGGTTTTGGAATTTGTTGAATATTTTTCTATTTAAAAAAAATCGGACATGAATTTTGGTTGAAATAGGTATTTTTTTCAACTATGACCGCTGGTTGCCGACTGAAGATTACCTTGCAAAATTTTTTCATAAATTTTTCCACAATCAGCTCTAACGTGGCCATCGTTTGGCAGGTATTACGACATGAAATTCAAAAATTTTCATTTGACGGGACGCCCTAATACTTACCCTCTATTTTCAACACTTAACACTGAAAAAAATAACCTTCCTGATATTAATGAAACGGATTTATTATTTTGTTTTCATTACTTAAATGAAGGAATTCATAAGCTGATTGAAATTTCATGCATGTTATGAACAAATTTTATGAAACTTGTTTCATTAGATTTCATAATTTCATTAAAAAATATCATACGATTTTTAGAACTAAATACAACTCTGCGTTGCGAATAAGAGAAAGAAAACAAAACAAAAACATACGACTTTTTATTACACCACGCGTTTTTAGTCTAATTGTAATTTTTACATGTGTGTTTTTTCTAATAAAATAAAATTATTTTATATTTTTTTGCTTTGTTATTGAAACCAGTGTGTGTGTTAATAATAAAATAAAATTATGTTCTAATAAAATAAAATTATTTTATATTTTTTTGCTTTGTTATTGAAACCAGTGTGTGTGTTATGCTGGTTATATCTAATTGAAATTACAAGTGAAAAGTTCCGTATAAGTGTTTCTTTCGACTGTTTCTTATAAAATATAATATAATTTGCAACAGAAAAATAGTTTTTAAAGTCATTAAAATTTTGTGATGAAATGTAGGGTCATTTGTGTTGTTCCATTGCTACGTTGTTGCTACGTTTTGGCAGCACGTGTTTTTAAAGTCATCGCGTTTTTGTTTTTTATAGTTTACCCTATATGGCAATTCAGACTAATTTAAGTTTGGAGTAAAATTTTGTTGTGTGTAAAAACTAGGTGAAAACCATAAAAAGTGTGCAATTAAGGGTCATGTCACAGACTCAATTCCGTTCGGAAGTGGAATAAGTGGTTCACTCGTAAAACGCAAAGCAAATACTTTTTTCGGAATGAAACCGCTTTTAGCAATTCAATTCCACTTTGATTTTTGAAAGTGATTTCATTCCGAAAAAAAAAAAATTGTTTTGCGTTTTACGATTAACAACTTTTTTTCAAATCCGATCAGAATTGAGTCTGTGACATGCACCTAAATAAAATGTCAGTGACGGTTACAGTGATGGTTACATGTGACTTACCAAAATTGTTATTAATACAAATTTTCACTTATGGGTGTATGATACGTGCTGTTTTTAGGTAACTTGTTCCTAACTTTATTAGGGGCTTTCTATGGAAATTTTGATAATTATAACCAACATGAGTTTATCGTAATTCCCATATCAAAACCTTAATAAAGTTAGCAACTAGTTACTTGTAAAAAGCAATTATCATACGCTCATTACCAACTACTATTCCACATTTAATCAATGGATATTTTCATACATTTTATGAAAAACTTCATAAAACGTTTTAAACAAATTCTACGAATATTTTCATTATTTATATGCAAGTTTTCATTGAAAGGAACTTTAATGACACCAGTTTCATTAATCAAATGAAACCTGTCTTCGGTTGAAAACGTGAGTCATTTTTCATTAAGGTTAACTCAATTTTCATTAATTTCACGAAGCTATTTTTTTCAGTGAAGTGTTCTGATTTAAATTTTTTACATTGGTTATTTTTGCAAGACTCAGTCGACACGTGTTTCGGAATTTGTTAGATTCCATTGTCGTGACTATTTAGCAAATATTCAAGTTCTCAATGAATGTAGAGTGGAATATGTATTTATATTTTGTTGAACATTAGCGATTTGTCATTTAAATTCCCTTTGCTACCTTGTAGTATAGGGTTTTAATATTTGCTAAATAGTCTTGACAACGGAATCTACCAAATTTCGAAACACGTGTCGACTAAGTCTTGCAAAAATGGCAAACATAAATTTTTATGAAAATTACAATTACTTGTGATTTTACTAGATTTTGTGCTACCTCCTATTTTGAAAGAATTTCTAGTAAAAATTACGATTTTTTTTTGTAATTTTACAAGTTTTTTACGAATAAAATTGTAAATTTACAATTTTTTGATGCGATAATACTTACAAGGAATTCTCGTGATTTAACTAGTTTTTTTTTGTAACATTACCTTGGTAATTTGCAAAAAAATTGTAAAATTACAAAGAAAAATTTAAAGTTCTATCGAAATTTTTTGTTAAAAAACAACACTCAAAAAAAAAGTTTGTAAACTGACATAAAATCCCCGTGATGTTACGGGACAGGTTTTGTAAAATATGTACTAGCAAGAATCCCCGTAATGTTACGGGGATAATTTGTAAATTGATTTAACAAAAGAAAATGTAAATTTACAATTTTTTTTGTAAAATATTAACTTCGAGGTGAACATTTTTTTTTGTAAATTTAACAAAATTGTAAACTTACAGAAAAAGGTTGTTATTTTACAAAGAAAAAATAGAAAATGAAAAAAATAAATTGTAGATTAACAAATTATTTGGTTAAACTACTGTTTTTACCGCAAAAAAATATTGAAAAACACATATATTTACAAAAAAAAATTGTAAATTTGCAAAAAAAAAATTTAAATTTACAAAAAAAGTTGTAAATTTACAAAATAAAGTAGAAAATCAAAAACCAAAATTGTAAATTGTTTGGCTAAACTACTGTTTTTATGGCAAAAAACTTGTATATTTAGAATAAAATTAGATTGGATGTTTAAGTACCTGTTAAAATAAGAAAAACTTAATTTTTCATAATTGGTAGCATTTTATTGACATTTTAGGTGCCAAATTTAAAAAAAAAAATATTACCAAAAAACATGGTAAAATTACCAAAAAATTGTAAAAATACAAAAAAAAAAACAAGTAGAAAAGTTAAGTTCGACTTTGCCGAATCTATGAATACCCTCCACAATGCATTTTTTAAAGGGTAGTACATTTGTTAACGTGAAAAAATTAACAATTTTGATTAGAAATATTTTATTTTGAGTAAAAAACTCTTTTTTTGTCATGTAAAAAAAAAAAAAATTACTATTTTTTTTTTGAGTGTAAAATTTTTTTCGAGTGTAATGTTTCTTTTACTGTAAAAATATTTCTGAGTGAATGCACGTACGTATGTACAAAAAATATTGTAATTTTTGTAAAAAAAACGAATTTTTTTTGTGTAATTTTTTTTTGAGTGTAAAATTTTTTTTGAGTCTAAAATTTTTTTTGAGTGTAAAATTTTTTTCGAGTGTTATTTTTCAGTTACCAATGCTTTTAAAACTAAACAAGTTTAAAAAGCATTGCTTTAAAATTAAACAAGTTTGAAAAGCATTGTTTAGTTACCACCAATGCTTTTAAAACTTGTTAAAACACGTGGCATTTTAGATGAACCTAATCTGAAATTCAGGGTTTTGCTTATAACTTTTGAACCACTGCACCGATTGAGCTGAAATTTAATACCAAACAGACCCGGGGAACGGCAAAGATATATCCCAAGCTGCAGTAGTCTCATTATTGTCTTTCGAAAGTTATCGTGATTTATATCTCGTAAATTCGCGAAATAACCTTGCCGAAATTTACTCTTTTGCTCATAACTTTTGAACCACTGGACCGATTTGGCTGGATTGCAATACCAACCTGACCAGGTAAATGACAAACATATATGCCAAACTTCGGTAGCCTCTGTAAAGTCTTTCAAAAGTTAGCGTGTTTTCTACGGACAGACAGACAGACGGACGGACGGACGGACGGACATCGCTAGATCGACTTAAAATCGATCGAGGATCATAAATATATATACTTTATGGGGTCCTAGACCAATATTTCGAGGTGTTACAAACGGAATGACAAACTTATATATACCCTCTATCACTACACTGATAGAAAAACGCATCATATCACTAATGAATGGAATTCAATAGCGTTGTTTTATTACAACAATGAAATTTTTCATATGCCGAATGAAATTTCATACATATTGTGCAACATTTTCATTAATTTTGATTCATTAGATTTCATAGTTTCATTAAAAAATGTCATTAAGTTTTGTTTACAAAATTTGCTGTTTTTGACACCTGTCGTGTCGCGTCTGTTAGTTTACGCACGCAAAAACAGCTGATCAGAGCGTGATTTTTTTTTTAGAATTTTTATACGAAATTAAAAATGAAATGTTGTTGATTAATTATAAGTTTTTATTAAACTCGCATTGTTTTTAATAATTTTTCGTGGTTTTACTTACGTATTAAAATTAAATGTTATAGTAAAATTTTGTGTGAGAAAACTGAGGGAAATCTATAAATCAAATAAAAAATATGTGAAAGTGTTTTTTAACTTGGTTATTTTGTGATTTTTTCAGACTTTTTTTATGAAATTGGAAAAAAGTAAAATATTAATTTTATGTTTACTAAATTTGTGCTGTTTTATATTAGTTCGTGGTTTTAATTATGTATTACAATTTAAGGTTGGAGTAAAATTTTGTGTGAGAAAACTAAGTGAAACCCATTTTTTATTATTTTTAATTCTATAAAAAGATCTTTACAAGTTTATACATATACTTCATTTTAAAAATAAAAGAAACATTTATTCAATGAAAGTATTTTATTTCAAAAATAAAAAGTAGGATTTATTCAATGAAAGTATTTCATAAGAACTAAATACTTTTTTCATTAAAGTAATGAAAAATTTTCATAAAATACAATTTATATTTTGTATGAACAATTTTCATTAATTTAATGAAACTTGTTCTTGCAATTACATTTTATGATACCTATTTCATTAATTCAATGAAACCCTGCATAGGTTCCTTTTTAACGTCATTTTTCATAACATTAATGTAGATTTTCATTATTGTCATGTACAAATTTCTATCAGTGTAGAGTGGAGGGTATAAAAAACAAGAACAGTAATATAGTAAAAACACATAAAAATTGTGGTATTTTAGTTAAGGAAAATTACCAAAAAATGGTGTAAAAATATTTTTTTTTGCTAAAGCTTACAACTAGTTGAAAAATGTTTGTATCTGGAACTTAAAAATTTTCAAAATTTTTTTCATGAAATTTCTTATTTATAAAAAATGATTTTTAACAAAATTTGTTTACTCCAAAACGCAAAAAAAATTCTTAACTTAAAAAATTTTTGCGAGTCCTATTGTTGAATAATTAAATTTTTTTTGTAAAACACTATTAATTCTAGTAATAAAATAAGTTTTGTAAAATTACACTTTTTTGTGTTAAAAAACTGAAAACCTTGTAAACGATTTAAAAAATCTTAAAAAAAAATGTTTGTAATAAAACATTTTTTTGGTAGAAAGACTAAATAACATCAAGTAAAATTTTGTTGTAGAATTACAGTTTTTTTGTGTAAAAAAGCTAAACACCTTGTATAAATTTTTTTTATTGGTAAATAATTCACTTTTTTGTAAATTTACCAAAAAAATTTGTAAAATAAATTTACCAACATATAATAGTAAAATTACACAGCAAACTGTAGTTTTCATTTTATTAAATACTAGCTGGCCCGGTCCGCGTTGCTGGCCCAAATATAAGATCAATGTTATATTTCGTCTCGCTTCAAATATATATAATTTTCTTGGCTTAGAAAAATTTATAGGCGTTGTTTTAAAGACCCAATTAAGCAGATAATAATCTTCAAATTATATTTGAGGAACTAAAAAAAAAACTATATCTTCGACTTTGCGAACTGTACAAATTTAAAGCTTCTTTAGTATCATTACGAACTACACAAAAATAAATTACGCATATCTTTCGTTTTTTTCGTGAGCTATTGTCTTGAGTTCAAACAAACCTTTATAGTTTTCCCGAATTTCCCATTTTTCCGGGACACTTCTCATTTATATTTTCTTAAAAACCTAATTAGAACTATAATTAACATAAAATAATCGATCCGGTCATTAGTAGTCGACATATTTAGACAAAAGTAGGTGTTAAAATTTTTGTGGAAGGTAAACTTGTACATACGTTAACAATTCCAAAGGATTTAAAATCATTTGTACCAAGTTGAAGCGGAATTTATTAAGAAATATTTTTTTAATTGATCAAATTAGAGTAAAAATAAATTTTAGATATATCGATGTGCGAGGACAATTTTTCTTTCCGAACAATTATAGGGACTATTACAAACATTTAAAACAAAAAAAAAAAAAATAGCCAAATCGGTATAGGCGTTCTCAAGTGTTTTAAGGATATCGAAAAATATGGGCTTTGAAGTGTTGGAGGACAATAATTATTTACCGGAGGACAATAAATACTAAAACCTTAGTTGTATAATCACGAACGTCAAAAAATACTTCTAATAGCCGAATCGGTCCTGCCGTTCTTCTATTTTATATATATCGAAAAAACGTGGATGTGAAAAATTTTTATTTTCCAACCTAAGTTGGACTATGACGAACATTTAAAAAAATGTTAGGTCAAATCGATCCAGCTGTTCTCCGATTTTAGATATATCGAAAAAAGGAAGCCTAAAAGTGGGCGTGATTAATTTTTTTTTTTGAAAAAACCTAAGACGAACATTTTTAAAAAATAAGACGAACATTTAAAAAATGATAATTTCGAAATCGGTCAGATCTCAAGTGATGCGATTAACAGCGAACTATATTTGATTTTTATTTGTATTTTATTATTCTATATATAATTTTTTTATAGAGAAAATTTTATTTATATCGAAAAAACTTTTCTTACCGTAAAAACCTTATTTGAATTTAACCAACTTGGTCCATCCATTCAAAAGTGGGCGTAGAAATGGAAAATTGTTCTTTCTGATAAGCCTTAGTTGGACTATGACGAACATTAAAAACAATAGAAGACAAATTGATCCAGTTCCATGATTTAAAATTTATATATCGGGAAAAGTGAGCGTAAAAGAAGGCCTTGACAGTTTTTCTTTCCTTAAAAATCTTTTGCGGACTATAACCAAATCGGTCTAGCCCTTATAGTTTTTTCGGTACATAGAAAAAAGTGGGCGTGGGAATATTTACTACTTAAAAATCTTAGGTGAATTATAACGAACATTTTCAACAAAAATTAGCAAAAGTGAGCGTTTCTTTTTTCGTAAAAATCAAAGTTGGAATATGATGAAAATTCATTAAAAAGCCATTCTCAGATTTTAGATAAATTGAAAAAGTGGGCGTAAAAGTGGGCGTGGAATATTTTTCTTTCAGTAAAAACTTAAATAAGATTACTACGAACCTTTAAATAAAAAATTACCTAAATCGGTGCAGCCGTTTTCCGATTTTAGGTATATTGAGAAAAGTGGGCGTAAAAGTGGGCGTGGTCAATTTTTCTTTACGTAAAAACCTAAGTTGGACTATGACGAACATTTCAATAAAAAAATTGTCCAAATCGGTCCAGCCGTTCTCAACTGATGCTGTTACCAACGGACGACAATTGATTTTTATTTATATAGAAGATACAAGAATTTTTGTAAAACGACAAAAATATTAGTAAAATAGAATTACAAGACCTTTTACTTGTAAATTTACAAACTTTTTTTTGAGTGAAGGAACACTGAAATATTGGTTTAATGGGATAACGGAACTTTTTTTAGTAATTTGACCAGGTTTTTTTAGTGTAGTCGTTATTTTTTAGTTACATGATTTGGGAAACTCTGATTGATAAAATATCCCATTAACAGAATATTTTTCTTTTAACTATTAGAAATAAAATTAAAACATTACGCGTATAATTACCGAAATATAGTAATATTATTAGCTATTACGAGGGAGGCAGGCAAGCGATACAAACAATCACAGAGCAAAAGAGGCTCTATAAAACAAATCAGCAAAATAACATAATAAAAACAAAGATATTTATACTGAAAGTAAGTAATTTGAAAGAATATAAACAATGTGGAATTATTTGTTCCAATTCCAGTCCCAGTAGTTTATTTTTAAATGATTCCATTTTTTTGATAATTGCGACCTGTATTGTGCTCAGACTGTTTCCATGGGAAGAAGGTAGGACGGACAGACGAACAGAGTTGGCTAAACTTAAAAAAAGTTTCTGAGTCGATCTATATATTAAAGGGGTTCGGAATAATAATGTGGAAAGTTAAAATTATCAGCATAAACTTTTTACACCCTGTATCATAGAGTAGTAGTTTTTCAAAATCGCTTGAAAAATGCTAAAAAAAAAAAAATAATATAATAAATGTATTTCTGAGATAGTTCGATCAATACCAAAATCCATATATAATTTAATCTTTACACAAAAAAAACTCGTAATCCCATTTTACCAATATTTGAATTTGGCAGTTTTCCTTGTTTTTTGACAAAAAATTTTCGATCAAAATTTTCATTTTATTTATTGCGCCAAAAAGTTTTTTTTTGCGCCAAAAAAGTTGTAAATTTACAATTTTATTAGTCAAAAGCATGTAAAATTACAAAAAAGTACACTAAAAAAAACCTTGTTAAATTAATAGAAAAAGTTTAGTAATCCCATTTTACCAATATTTGACAGTTTTCCTTGTTTTTTAACAAATAATTATCGATCGAAATTTATATTTTTGTAATTTTACAGCTTTTCTTGTAATTTTACAAATTTCCAAGATTTTTTTCAAAAAATCTAGTAAATTTACGAGAATTTCTTGTTAGTTTGATTTCGCCAAAAAAAGTTGTAAATTTACAATTTTATTGGTAAAAATCTTGTAAAATTACAAAAAAGTTTTTAATTTCTACTAGGAATTCTCGTAAAATAGAAGGTAACAAAAAATCTAGTAAAATTACGAAACCTCCTTGTAAGTTTTATCGCGTCAAAATAATTGTAAATTTACAATTTATTGGTAAAAATATTGTAAAATTACTAAATTATTGGTAAAAAGTTTGTAAAATTACAAGAAATTCTTGTCAAATAGCAAAAAAATAAAAGTTACAATTTTTTTTTTTTGTCATTTTACAAGGTTTTTTTTTTTTGAATATAGAAAACACAATTTTTTTCGTCAATCAAAAACACCAACAGTAAATTATCACATTTTTTTAAATTACTTTTCACGAAAGTATTGTTAAAAAACTCGAAAATATCGTGTATGTTTTAAGATTTTTTTTTAAATTTTTTTGAGCGTAGGAAAAAAACACCATTTTGTAAAATCATTTCACAAATTTCAAATGGCGATATCTCGAAAACTATTCGACCGATTTGAGAATTTATTAATATTCATATTTAAAATGTCAAAATTAATAAAAATATTGTTTTGCAAGATAATATAATTTCGATCGAAATTTACATTTTTTTTTTTTTTTTAATTTTACAGCTTTTCTTGTAATTTTACAAATTTCCAAGATTTTTTACAAAAAAATCTAGTAAATTTACGAGAATTTCTTGTAAGTTTGATTTCGCCAAAAAAGTTGTAAATTTACAATTTTATTGGTAAAAATCTTGTAAAATTACAAAAAAGTTTTTAATTTTTACTAGGAATTCTCGTAAAATAGAAGGTAACAAAAAATCTAGTAAAATTACGAAACCTCCTTGTAAGTTTTATCGCGTCAAAATAATTGTAAATTTACAATTTATTGGTAAAAATATTGTAAAATTACTAAATTATTGGTAAAAAGTTTGTAAAATTACAAGAAATTCTTGTCAAATAGCAAAAAAATAAAAGTTACAATTTTTTTTTTGTCATTTTACAAGGTTTTTATTTTTTTGAATATAGAAAACACAATTTTTTTCGTCAATCAAAAATACCAACATTAAATTATCACATTTTTTTAAATTACTTTTCACGAAAGTATTGTTAAAAAACTCGAAAATATCGTGTATGTTTTAAATTTTTTTTTTTAATTTTTTTGAGCGTAGGAAAAAAAAACACCATTTTTGAAAATCATTTCACAAATTTCAAATGGCGATATCTCGAAAACCGTTCGACCGATTTCAGATTTTTTTTAATATTCACATTTAAAATGTCAAAATGATTAAAAATATTGTTTTGCAAGATAATAATTTTTATAATTTTTGAAAAATATAAAATTTTGGTGGAAATTTAAAAAATAAAATCTAAAACTTTGATCGAAGGGCGTCACAGGTTAAAATGGTAGGATTTGACTCAAATAAAGTTTAAATGACAGAATGTATCAATTTCTATGAAAGGGTCAACGGATAGAAATCTTAAGATTTTTTTTTAAAAAAATTTCTTGAATGTAGAAAAACCGTAATTTTTTTATAAATTTTAAAAAGCAATATCTCGAAAACCCTTCGACCTATTTTTATTTTTTTTTGATATTTGTGTTCAGCGCATCAAAGTTAATAAATTTGATGTGTCGCAAGACATATTATTTTTATTTTTAACAATTTTCAAAAATCTAAAACTTTGATCGCCGGGCGCCACGGGTTAATTTATTCCTACACTCAAAAAAAAAAAGTTTTTAAAATTACAAGTAAAAGGTCTTGTAATTCTATTTTACTAATATTTTTGTCTTTTTACAAAAATTGTTGTATATTTAATTAATATTTTACAAAAAAAATTGTAAATTTACATTATCTTTTGTTAAATCAATTTACAAATTATCCCCGTAACATTACGGGGATTCTTGCTAGTACATATTTTACAAAACCTGCCCCGTAAAATCACGGGGATTTTATGTCATTTTACAAACTTTTTTTTTTGAGTGTAGTGGCCTTAAATTTGTACCACATAAGTTTTAGGCCTAGAAAAATACAAATTTGCCCGGACGTTCAAAATCGGAAGAAAAACTTTTTTGCCATCACAGTCTTATATTACATATTGGTCAACACACATGAAAAATTTCCATTAAACTATAAATTCCTTTCGAATTCTGCTTTATATTATGCGAAAAAAATGAATAAATAGTTGCCTAAAAATATTTGCAAAAAAAAAATCAAAAACAACGAAAAATAAACAAAAAATATGAAACTACAGTTTGCTTTGTAATTTTACTATTATATGTTGGTAAATTTATTTAACAAATTTTGTAGGTAAATTTACAAAAAAGTAAATTTTTTTACACAAGAAAACTGTTATTGTACTACAAAATTTTACTTGATGTTATTTAGTCTTTCTACCAAAAAATGTGTTATTACAAACATTTTTTTTTTAGATCGTTTACAAGGTTTTCAGTTTGAAATGTATGTATTGAAAAGTACAAAATTCCAATGTAATTTTACAAAACTTATTTTTTTACTAGAATTAATGTTGTTTTACAAAAAAAAAATTAATTATTCAACAATAGGACACGCAAAAATGTTCTAAGCTATTTTTTTTTGCGATTTGGAGTAAAAAATTTAGTTAAAAATAATTTTTTATAAATAAAAAATTTCATGAAAAAAATTTTGGAAATTTTTTAAGTCCCGGACACAAAAATTTTTCAACTAATTGTAAGCTTTGGCAAAAAAAAAATGATTTTTTACACCATTTTTTGGTTATTTGCGTTAAGTAAAGTACCACAATTTTTATGTGTTTCTTCTATATAATTGTTCTATTTTTTTTTGTATTTTTACCATTTTTTTGGTAATTTTACGATATATTTTTGGTAATTTTTTTTTTAAATTTGGCACCTAAAATGTAAATAAGAAGCTGCAAGTTATGAAAAATTAAGTTTTTCTTATTTTAACAGGTACTTAAACATCCAATCTACAATATCCAAAAAAAATTTTTCGATTTTTTAAAAACACTTGTGAAAATAATTAAAAGTTTAAAAAAAAAAATGCTATTTTTTGAATAATTTTTCCTGAAAATATAAGAAATTTCTTGTGTAGCCTCCTTCGCAATTCTCATATGTTCTACTTAAGAAAAACGAAATGTCGAAAAAAATAAAAAAGTGTAGTGTTACACATTAAAAAGTTTGTTAAAAGTGTTCAAGTGAAAAAAAAAAAAAAATCATTTCAGGTTGTTGAAGTGCTACTCCAGCTGCCGAAGAAGGAAAAATAAGATGCACCAATGGAAAAAAAACCTTTAAATTTACAAAGCAAATATGTAAATAAACCAAATTTTTTGTAAATTTACAAAACAAATATGAAAATTTAAAAAACAAAATTGTATACTTACGAAAAAATTTTTATATTTATAATAAAAATTGTAAATTTACCACTTTTTATTGTAAATATACAAGTTTTTTGCCATAAAAAACAGTAGTTTAACCAAACAATTTGTAAATTTTTTTTTTTGTAAATTTTAATTTTTTTTTTTGCAAATTTACAATTTTTATTGTAAATATACGTGTTTTTCAATATTTTTTTGAGGTAAAAATAGTAGTTTAACCAAATAATTTGTTAATCTACAATTTATTTTTTTTCATTTTCTATTTTTTCTTTGTAAAATAACAACCTTTTTCTGTAAGTTTACAATTTTGTTTTGTAAATTTACCAAATTTTTTTGTAAATTTATAAAAAAAATGTTCACCTCGAAGTTAATATTTTACAAAAAAAATTGTAAATTTACATTATCTTTTGTTAAATCAATTTACAAATTATCCCCGTAACATTACGGGGATTCTTGCTAGTACATATTTTACAAAACCTGCCCCGTAAAATCACGGGGATTTTATGTCATTTTACAAACTTTTTTTTTTGAGTGTAGTTATTTGTACCACATAAGTTTTAGGCCTAGAAAAATACAAATTTGCCCGGACGTTCAAAATCGGAAGAAAAACTTTTTTGCCATCACAGTCTTATATTACATATTGGTCAACACACATGAAAAATTTCCATTAAACTATAAATTCCTTTCGAATTCTGCTTTATATTATGCGAAAAAAATGAATAAATAGTTGCCTAAAAATATTTGCAAAAAAAAAATCAAAAACAACGAAAAATAAACAAAAAATATGAAATATAAAATCTATTTTTAATGAAATTAAAACTTAAAATTTTCACACACATTTCAAATAAAGATCTGCGGGAAAACAGACGTTTTCTGGTGTTGTTTAATTTGAAAAAAAAAAAAAAAAATATTAAGAAAAGAAAAGTGATGAGAAAAATCAAACGAAACGAAACTCATTTAAAATAAATTGTTTTTCATTAATCAATTTTTAAAATGAAAAAGAACAAAAGAAACTAATTAACTAAATATTAAATTGAAATGTACACAGAAAACATTGATTAAATATTTAATTATTACATTTTCGTTTGAAAAAGTGAATTTTTGGAAAATTTAAAAAGTTTAAATAATCCGGTGAAAAATATTCGTATATGGCTACTATTCCAGAATATTTGTCTAACAAAATATGAAGATTTTTGACCATCTACGGACACTGGAGTTAAATGTTTTGTTCAACTTTTGATTTTTCCAAGTGTGCGGCAAATTTTAATTAGACCTAAAAGTTTTGTGTTACAAATTTGAGGCCATTCAAATTACATTAACCTGTGGCGCCCGGCGATAAAAATTTTAATTTTTTAAAAATTAAAAAAAAAAAAAGTTAAAAAATATGTCTTGCGACAAATTTTCATGCGCTCAACACGAATATAAGAAAATAACAATGTTGGCAATCGATACCTTTTCAATACCGTTATCCGTTTCAAAACCCTTTAAATTGAATACCGGTACCAATACCAATACCGAAACTCAGTTTTGGTATCAGATACCGGTATCCAAAAACCTTTTCCTTCGGTATCGGTACGTACCGGTATTGAAACGGTTTTTCATAAAAACCATGCTTTTTTACAAAAAAATTAATAGAAAGTTTGTAAATTTTTTGGTTTTTGTAAATGAAAAATCGTACTCCAAATGCCTCACCGAAGTCTCATAAAAATCAAAAAGATCTTTTGGCACCCACATCGTGAATTAAGTAAAAATTTCAAAAAAGTCATACTTCAACCGCGATGCGAGAGCAAAAGAAAATTATTGATTTTCACCAAATTTTTATGGATTAATTTTAACTCCCAATAGAAACTTTCTGGACCCCTTTCGTATAGTATAGTTTTTTGGGGATTTTAATTTAATCCGTGATGTGGGTGTCCAAGGATTGTTTTGATATTTACAGGACTTCGGGGAAGGCATTTGGAATACTAGCAGGAGGTTTTCTACCATAGTATAATTTTTTGAAGTGGCTTAACTCGCAGAAATCGTCCATAAAAGTCCCATAATTCGCGACAAAAAATTGTTTGCAATATTTTTGAATGTGATCATGTCCCGTCAGGGAAGACCTATTTTTCCAAATAGATAACACCAACAAAAAAAAAATTTGGTTGCCCAGAAATAAGATGAAATATGTAATTTGTTGGGGTTTTTACTTTAACCGCGATGCAGGAGCGAAATAAATTTTATGGAGTCATTTTGACACCCAATAAAAACTTATTGGACCCCTTTCAGCTCAAACAAAAAAGAAAGGTAAGAATCGATACGGCCTTATATATTTGTATACTAAAGACATAGGAAAATTTCAAGCTAAAGCGGTCCAGTGCTTCAAAAGTTATGAGCAAGACTGAATTTCGGCAAGTGTTTTTCGTAAATTTTCGAGATAAAAAAACACGCAAGCTTTCGAAAGGCAATTCTGAGAATGCTGAAGCTAGGCATATATATTTTCCGTTCCCCTGGCCTGGTTCGTATTGAATTTCAGCCAAATCGGTCCAGTGCACAGTGCCACATTTGGCCAATCTAGCACGACAAAAATCAAAAAAAAAATGTTCCCCGATTTTCATGATATGTTTGTATGTATTATACAACATTCCTAATAGCACGGAAATAATCATATAAGAACGATAATTCTGTTCGTTACTAACAGGTGGGTGCATAAAGTTGCATCTTGTAAAATCCTATAACTAGTGTACATTATTTCGCATAAATGAAGTCGAGTTTAAACTGTTGTAACTTTTGAACAAAAAGCGATATTTATCCACTTTTTGATGGTAATTTTAAAGGATATTTAAATGCTTTAAGTCATACCTTTTTTTTTATTTTTTAAACAAATTTTTCTATTTTTTATTAAATTTTTAACAAAATACAAAATTTTGAAAAGAAAATTATATATTTATTTTTTTTGATGGAATAGAACTTTTGTATTTGGTCCGTATTGGTCGCCGGACTTTTTCAGATATATTGACCAATATCCATAGTACTTATTTCAACGGCTAACTTTTGCGACCGTCTGCGACGCCGACTACAGTGGGGCGATATGTAAACCTTGTTTTTACATATTTTTAAAACATATTTTAAAAAAATGGGCGTGGCAGTTGTCTGACCGCCCCCTTTTTTTGTGATATTATTTCTACAGTCATTGAGAGTATATATACCAAATTTAAAGAAATTATAACCAAAATTACCAATTTTTAAAAAAGTGGGCGTGGCCCTTAACCGACCTCCCATATTTTTCATAATTTTATTTTCGAAGTCAAAACGAACATTTATAACGAATCTCGAGTCAATATAATTAAAATTGGATTTTTGTCGTGCTAGATTGGCCAAATGTGGCACTGTGCAGTGGTTTAAAAGTTATTAAGAAAACCGTGAATTTCAGATTGGTTTCACCTTAAATTCACTTGTTGAAAAAACCGTTAAACCAGCTTTAAAAAAATTTATGAGTCAGGAAAATATTTAACAAAGTATTCTTGTCACTCACAAAAATTTTTATACTAAAACAAAAAACTTACACTCGAAAAAAATTTACACTCAAAAAAAAAATGTCAAATTTTTTTTTTTCAAAAATGACTAAAAAACGTTTTTTACTCAAAATAAAATATTTCTAATCAAAATTGTTAATTTGATTCACGTTAGAAAATTAACTATCACTTTAGAAGGGCATTGTGGAGGGCATTGATGGATTCGTCAAATTTAACTTTTCTACTTGTTTTTACAAATTTTTTTAAAGTTTTTATACGTTTTTTTTATATTTTTAGCATTTGTTCGATAATACCGGTACGTAACGGTATTGACGTTTCGGTATCGGTAATACCGTAACCGATTCAACTCAAATACCGTAACCGATACCGAAATAAATAAAAAAAACGATACCAATACCGATATCGATACCGGTATACGTTTCGATTGCCAACCTTGGAAAATAATTAAAATTGGTCGAACGGTTTTCGAAATATTGCTATTTGAAATTTGCAAAAATGGCGTTTTTTTTGACGTTCAAAAAATTAAAAAAAAAAAAACTCAAAATTTATTTCCTTGACCCTTTCATAGAGCTTGTGAAAAACTTTCATATAAAAATAGTTTGAGCCAAATCCGATCATTTTAACTCGTGGCGCCAGTCGATAAAAGTTCTTTTCTTTTTTTTTTAGAAAATTTTCACCAAAAACTCTAAACGTTGATCGAAGTGCGCCATTGGTTAAAATTTTCCGATTTGTCTCAAATTAAGTTTAAAGGAAAGTATGTCTCAAGCTCTATTGAAATATTGGCCTAAGAAAAAAATATAAAAAGTCAGCTTAATAAAATGTTTAAGATATTTTTTTTTTAATTTTTTGAACGTAGAAAAACCCGTAATTTTTTAGAAATTTTTTTGACTAATTTCAAATGGCGATATTTCGAAAACCGCTCAACCGATTTCAAAAATTGTTTGAGATTCATATTCAGCATCATAAAATTACTAAAACTAAAATAAATCTCAAGAATTTTTATATTATGTTTTTATTTTTAAAAATCCAAAATATTGTTGAAAATTTTCCAAAAATTAAAAACTTTGAACAAATTGTAAGTGCGCCACAGGTTAAAATGATCGGATTTTTCTCGAATAAAGTTTAAATGAACGACTGTCTCAAGCTTATGAAAGGGTCAAGGGAAAGAAATTTTGAGATCTAAAAAAAAAAAAAAATTTTTTTTCAACGTAGGAAAAAACCGTAATTTTTCGCATATCTCAAATAGCAATATCTCGAAAACCGTTCGACCGATTTTAATTTTTTTTTTATATTTTTTTTTTTGATATTCAGCGCATTAAAGTCACCAAGACATATGTATTCCTTTAATTATTTTTGAGTATCATTTGAATTCTTGTAGAATAACACTGTGTGACAGAAAAAAAAAACCTGGGATGCGATACTTTTTTTCTAGTAGGTGTTGTCGAATACAACAAGACCCTGTACTTTAAATTTTCGAAACACCTCCAAAATCTTGAGTTACGGGTAAAAAACCGGTTTTTCGAACTTTTTACACTTATAAGCCAGTAACTTTGTTGAATCCTATCCGATTTTAAATTTTTCGACGGTTTTAGAAAGTAGAAACTGAGACCTTCCGAAGATCTGAATATAATATTTAAGTAATATTGAGACAACTGTGCGTATTTCTCCAGCAAACTCAATTTTTTAAAAAAATTTCTCTATTTTTTAACTTTGGAGATGTTTTTACACATTTTTTTGTTAAGGAACCGTATTATTTATAAATTTATTAAAAAAGTATATTTATTTATGAGAAAAACTCAACTTTGGTTTTTAAAATCGGTGCAAAATTGACCGAGTTATTAAACATTTAATAGAAACTAAATTTTGGAATAAATGCCTGCACAATGTTTTTATACCCTCTAACCGTAGTACGGGGTATATTCACTTTGTCATTCCGTGCGAAACGCATCCAAATATCGGTCTAGAGTCTCGCATCGAATATAATTTTTCGATCAATCATCGATTCTAGGACTTTATAGAGATGGCGAAATATCGGTCTAGAGTCCCATAAAGAATATATTTTTTTGATCAGTGATCGATTCTAAGACATTGAAGAGATGTCCGTCATGTGCCGACGTCCGCTTGTAGAAGACATGATAATTTAGTGGAATGTAAATCTTATATAAATGACAATGGGACTCTAAAGCAAAAAAGTTTGGCGAAAGCTCTTGTTCTAAACTGTTGTTGAGAAGGGGAACTCAGCGGCTCGGATGTATGCCTGGGACACCTTTCCCTTGCGATAAATGAAAATAAAAAAAAACAAGGACGTTTCGCGGGTTTTAGGGGGGGCGGGGGTTGTGGGTGATGCTGTCTGGGGACACCTTCCCCTAGCGATTAATGTTTACAAATTCATATTTTATAATATTTACACTCAAAGAATACAATTTTATATTTTTTTTATACCCTCCAACCACAGTATGGGGAAATACTCACTTTGTCATTCCGTTTGTAACGCATCGAAATATCGGTCGGGTACCCCATAAAGTTTATATATTATTGATCCATGATCGATTCTAAGACATTCTGTGAATGTCCGTCTGTAGATGGCACGATACAGTCCAAAATAAAAGAGCTAGCCTCCTGCAATTTGGCATGAATATGTCTTATGGTCCTAGGCAGGTTAAGTTCGTAAATGGGAAAAATCGGCTCAGGGGAAAAAAGTTCCCCCTTGAAGATCTGAACCAACCTCTGAAAAAATACACTTTTTTTACATGCTTTTTTGTATTTTTGTTAAATAAATGAAACATTTCTTATATTTATCGGGATAGAAGGTGCTCTCAACGTACCCACTGACCCCATCACCCCCCCCCCCCAAAAAAAACAACCGCCCCTGACAGGGTATAAAAGATTCGGCACAGCCGAATTTAATACTCTCACTTGTTTATTTTTCGTTTAACCTAAAAGGAAAGCGGACCAAAAAAATGGCATTGTTTAATCCCCTTGGTTCAACAGCTGGTCAATGAACTTCATATGACGCAAAAATGTTTTATTTGTTGAACAAATAGACAAAAAAACTTTAAAATAAAATAGTGTATTTCTGGGGTTGCATTAGTTCTCCAAGGGGAAACTTTTTCCCCTGGTCCGGGTTAACCCATTTACAAACTTCACTGTCCTATAAACATAACACATATTCGTGTCAAAACTTCAGGAGTCTAGCTCTTTTATTTTAGACAGTTTCGTGTCTTCCACAGATGGACAAACGGACGGTCAGACAGACGGACAAAGCTAGAATGTCGTAGAATCGATCACTGATCAAAAATATATACTTTATGAGACCCTAGATCGATATTTCGATGTGTTTCACACAGAATGACAAAGTGAGTATACCCCGCATATTATGGTTGGATGGTAGAAAAACATTGTGCAGGCATTTATTCCAAAATTTTGTTTTTATTAAAAGTTTAATAACTCATTGTCAGTCAATTTTTAACCGATTTTAAAAACCAACAATGTAGTTTACTCTTAAATAAATATATTTTATTAATAAATGCATAAATGGTACGGTTCCTAAATAAAAAAATATGATAAAACATCTTCAAACTTTAAAAATAATGATTTTTTTGGAAAAATTTAGTTTGCTGGAAAAATACGCACAGTTGCTTTAATATTACTTAAATTTCATGTTTACATTTTCGAAAGATATTAGTTTATTCTTTCTAAAACCGTCGAGAAATTCAAAATCGGTTAATATTCAACAAAGTTACTGGCTTATAAGTGTAAAAAGTTAAAAAAATCGGGTTTTTACCCGTAACTCAAGATTTTGGAGGTGTTTCGCAAATTTCAAGGACAGAATCTTGTTGTACTCGACAACACCTACTAGAAAAAAAGTATCGCATCCCAGGTTTTTCTGTTTCATTCATTTTTGTAACACTGTGTAATTTTCAAGAATTCTCATAGAATAATTTTCAAGAAAATTATTTTTGTTTTTAATTTATTTATATTGGTAATTTTTGCATGACTTAATCGACACGTCCCAGCAGAAATTTTGCTGAACGTTCAGCAGCTTTTGGAAGGGGAACTTGAGTAAAGGAGCGCATCCAATTGCGCTGAATTCATGCATGATTCTCTAAGGCGATGTCCCACTTTAGAGCGCTAGTTGGGTACACAGAAACAGCGCTCTTTAGATGCACTGAAATCACGTGTCTTTAGAGCGCTGATTTAAGCAGAATAAAGATGCTGTAAATTCATGTATCTTTTTAGCGCTGATTTAAGCAGATTAAAGATGCAGTGAATTCATGTATCTTTGTAGAGCTGATTTAAGCAGAATAAAGATGCTGTAAATTCATGTATCTTTTTATCGCTGATTTTGTAATAAAATTTGTATTTTCTAAAATTAAAGTTCTAAAATTAAAATGTAAAAATGAGATAAAAAACAAAAAATTTATCAATAAATGAAAAAATATTCAAAAGAAGTTATAACAAATGTATCTTAGTTTTTCTGTTTTTTCGTGATTAGCTTTTGTGTTTAATCCAAATCGGTTTATTCATCGAAATAACAAATAAGCATTGGCTGTTTTTTGGTTGGCCTATTTATCATCATTTAAAATGTGTTAAAGGCCTCTGTTATGTCTTTCAAAACTTTTCAAATCACATGATATTTTTCGAATCACATGAAATCGAGTTTGGTGTTTGTTTACGGGTTCATTCAAAGTCAGACAAGGAAAAACAATAAAATTTAAAATTCGTTGTTGATTAAACAAGATGTTAATTTTTGTTCGACCTTTTTGTTAAATATATTTAATAAAATACTCGAGCTCGAGGTCTAGGTGTAAATAATTGTTTATTTATTTTCCGATATTTCGGTTTTCTTTGAAAACCATCATCAGGGGGGAGTCTACAATACAAAAAACATTTAAGTGTATAAGTACAAATAGGTGTATAATTACAAAAGAAATAATCACAAACAAAAATAAATATAAAAAGCACAATATATAAATAATAATAACAACACTCAACAAAACAACAAGAACAATATTTCGTACATTTAGTGTTTATCACAAAAAACTTAAAATCTACTGTTGTGTTGTCTTCATCGTCTGATTTAATACTAAATCTATATTGCACTATTTCCTTTTGTTCACCAAATGACGATAAGCTTGAGCACAGTTTTCAGTATCTCTCCTGTAATTTATTTGTTGTTGTTTTTTTATGTTTATTATATTCAGCATCTCTAGCATGTATCGTTTTTTATAGTTGTTTTCACTATGCAGCACTTGTACATTCTCCAAGTTAGGAGAGTGTTTTTTGTCTGCACAGTGGGTTGCCAACGCTGTTTTTTGAACAAAATGTGGGGATCTTACTTTTTGGTCTGATTTATGGGCTGCTAATCTCGTTTTTAACTTATTTTTAGTAGTACCCACGTAAACTTTATTGCATATTTCCGTTTCATTTCCACTACAAGGTATTTTATAAATAACATTTGACTTATCTAATTTATGTACTTTGTCCTTAGTTTTACTATATATTTTCGCCATATTGTTGTCAGTTTTGTGAGCAATTTTATAATTATCTCTGTGATATAAGTCGGATTTTTCAAATCTTTCCGATAATACTGGAATATATGTTAAGGATTTGTATATTTTAACATCTGCTGATTTGTTAGCATTGTTCTTTCTGCATTTTCCATAGTCCTTGATTAATTTGTTGGTCAATTTTGCTGGAAAATTATTCTCTGATAGAATGGTTTTTATCTTCTTAATATTCTTAAAGTGGAATTCGACGTCGCTAATATTTAAAACTCTTTTTATTAAGTTATTTGCTGTGTTTATAATAATTTTCTTCGGGTGTTTTGAGTAATAATTAATAATTCTACCCGAGGCAGTGGGTTTTTGGTACCAGTCCACCTTTAAATTGTTGTTGTTTCTTATAACTACTGTGTCCAAATATGGAAGTTTGGAATTGCACTCATTTTCTATTGTGAACTTAATGTTAGGGTGAAAACTATTCAGTTTAGTCATGATTTCATCTATTGCACTTTCTTCAATTACACAAAATAGGTCATCTACATATTTGGTAAGCAATTTAGGTTTTTTAGTCAAGTTTCCAATACAGGTGTCCAAAAGTTTTTCCATGACAATATCTGCCACTATCGGAGAAGCAGGAGAGCCCATGGGAAGGCCTTTCTTTTGCATGTATATCTTCTCATCGTATTGAAAATATCTATTGTCTTTAATGCAAAACTTTAAAATATTAAAAAATTGTTTTTTATTCATCTCTGTGTATTTTGTAATCTCTTCCCATTTTTCTTCAATAATTTTTAATGCAAAGTCGACTGGTATGCTTGGAAACAATGAAACTACATCGAATGATATTAATCTTTCATCGTCTTGTGTCGTAATATTCTTAACCTTATTCCTAAATTGCACAGAATCCCTAACATTATAAATTGAATCCTCCGTTATTCTCCTTAAAATTCCAGTTATGTATTTGCACAGTTGGCTAGACGGTGTATTTATGCTTGAGCATATCGGTCTTAATGGGTATCCTTCTTTATGGATTTTCGGTAGTCCATAGATTCTAGGAGCAATGGCCACGTCATTTTTCAGTCTTCTCTTTTCCATTTCCGATATAATTTTGTTCTTAAACAAATCTTCTACAATCTCATTGTTTCTTTTCTGTAAACTAGTCGTCGGATCTTTATTCAACCTCTGGTACGTCATCATATCCCCAACAATATGTTTCATTCGGGTGTTGTATTCCTCTCTTTCTATGGCTACCGTAACATTTCCCTTATCTGCGTTCACAAAGAAAACCGAAATATCGGAAAATAAATAAACAATTATTTACACCTAGACCTCGAGCTCGAGTATTTTATTAAATATTCGTTGTTGATAAAATTCAATTTTGAATTTTTCAAAAAATTCAAGAAAGAATTTTAAATATAATTCTTAAAAATTTTATTTTAAATTCTTAGAAGAAATAAAATTCAAAAAAATTTTATTTAAAATTCTTTAAAGAATTTTATTAATAAAAAAAAAGAATTTTATTTCCATAATAACAAATATATTTTGAACAAATAAATATTCAAACCAAAAGTAAAATAAAATTAAACCAAAAATAAAATTCTTTTTTTTTTGAGAATTTTATTTTTGGAAATAATAAAATTCAAATGTTTTTGAGAATTTAATTTAAACAAAAATTTTATTTCAAATACCTTATGAATTTTAAATAAAATTCGAATTTTTTCCTTGTCTGTTCAAAGTTTAAATCAAATAACTAAAATTTAAAAAAATATAACAAAAAAATTCATTCGTTTTACTTTACAAAACTTTATTTATGTGAAACAAAATGAAAAAAAAAAATCGGAAGTGAACATCAAAAAAATATCGGAAATTTTCATTTTCACATTTTTTATGGGATTTTTTTTGGGAACAGCGGTCAAAGATGCTATGATTGAAGCGCTCTTTGCAGCGCTGATTAATGCGCAATAATGATGCAGTCAAATCATGTGTCTTTGTCTAAAACTCATGTTTTTTTATTCAAAAAGTGTTAAAAATATTAAAAAGGAAAGCAAGTGTGAAATTTTATCAAAAAATAATTACACATTATAAGTTTTATATAAGTAAAAAATCTTAAAAAAAAAAATAAAAATGTTTCCCCTTCCTTTTACTGCATCCCTAAAAGCGCTCTTTGGATGCGCTACGGTATGCTATAAACAGATTCTGTGTCGCAAAAATCTCGATTTATTTCTGCTGGGGTGTTTCGGATTTTGTCAGATTCCATTGTCAAGATTATTTAGCAAATTTAAAAACCCTATACTCTGAAAAGCAAAGGGAATTTAAATGACAAATTGCTAATGTTCAAACTAAAATATTAATACCAGAGGTTTTCACGGGAATTTCCGGGAATTCCCGTAATTTTTCAATCCCGAAATCCCAGGAAATGGAGCGGGAATTCCAGGGAATTCTCGTTACTTTTTAATTGTTTATGTTTTGACGTCTACTGATTATTTTGCACATGATTTTAATAAAATACTTGATTACTAACGGCAAGGACGTACGCAGGAAGCAGAAATACCCAAAAAGTATCTTAAGAGAGACTTACTGACTGAAAAAATGTCCCCAATCTGAACGTTTTACGAAACGAAAAATGTCTTACAATCTAAACCGTCTATAGGAAATATTAATCAGGACATGATTTTTTGGAAGCTGTATTAGAAAAATTTGCAGTACTATTTTTTTTTAGAGAAAATTTGTCTGGACATGATTCAATTGAAATCAATATATCGTCCTAAAATCTGTGTTAGAAACCAGAATTTTTAAAGTTTTCTTAAATTTTTTTTAAGTTTTAAATATTTTTTATGGTAAATTTCTTTGAATTTGGTTTTCTAAATTAGTTACATTCAGTATCAGAGACAGATATTTGGGAAATTTCTCGGAATTCGAATTCTCTGAATCAGTTACACTGTGTTTCAGAGGCAAAGCGTTGAGATCCAATTGTAAAAATGTACTGAAATGAATTACAAATTTTGTTGTTAAAACATATAAAAATGATTTTAAAAAAATATTCTCTTAAAAATACTTATAAAAGACTTTTTTGACAAAAAAATGTGGATTTTAGTTTTTGCGGGAATTTCCGGGATTTCCCGGGAAATGAAAAAGTCCGGGAAAAGAAAAACTCTAATAACGAATAATTCTGCATCATTTTTAGTTATTACACTATACAAGTAAAGGAGGGATATGATTACCATTAAGATCTACCACAATGTTACAATTTTCGTCTTCTGATTCTCATTGTCAAATATGTATTAATATTTTAGGTTAAACATTAGCGATTTGTCATTTAAATTCCCTTTGCTACTTGTAGAATAGGGTTTTTATATTTTGCTAAATAATCTTGACAATGAAGTCTGAACAATTCCGAAAAACGTATCGATAAAGTCTTGCAAAAATGACCAACATAAATAAATTTATAACAGAAAAAAAATTTTCTTGAAAATTATTCTATGAGAATATTATGTTTTTGATAAGTAAAGAAAAAAATAACCTAGAGCTAGAATGAACCTACTCAAACTATTATATTTTAAACGTTGAATAAAACAGTTTTTATTTTTTAATAAAAATTAATCAGATTTTTTTTTATAACAATTTTCAAAAATCCAAAATTTTTGATCCAAAATATTTTTTTAATTTTTTTTTACAATTTTTAAAAACCCAAAACTTTCCAGTCTCTCCCTTTATACAATCGCTGACATCTTCATAAAAATTTTTTATTCAGCGGTTGTTTACACGAATTAGTGGTGGCCACCGATACTGATGGGTACCACTGACTAACTGCTGACATGTTTTTGGGGACATTTGGAAAAAGTGTATGAAAATGTAATAAAAGATAGATAAAAGATCTCGACCCCGACGTTTTCCAATATATAATTGAACATTTTTCACCGGGTATTGAAATTAAAAGTTAAACGTAACAAGAAATTAAGAAATAAACAATATTTAAAAAATTTATAACGACAATTTAAGAAGACCAAACAATTTCTCATTATTGTTTTCTTTAATGGTTATTACCGTGAATTCACGTGAGTGATTGTGTTAAAGTGCACATTTGTCTATGTGTGTTTGTATATTTGACGTCAACTTTTAACATAACGTTAATTAAATCAACAATAACAATAACAACAGCAACAACAACACCAACAACGATAGACACTAAAGTACTTTTACGCTTGCATTCACTGACTCCATGCAATATGTGTGATTCGGAACATAAACAACAACAAATACAACCACTAGCACAACAACAACAATCATCTGTTTTACCGGAAACTTTGACCGCCATAACACTTCATACGCAACAACAACATCAGCAACACCAACTGCCAGAAGGTATATATTTATAATTTCTTTATGTACACTCAAACAAAAAAGTCTGTTATAAAATCATTAAAACTTTAACTATTAAAAACAACAAATATAAATTATAGTTTAATAATATATCACTGTCCGACAGCTAATATTAGCGTCCAACCTGAATCAAATTACGTCGCGTAAGGCGTAACGCCCAATAATTTTTCGTTTCTAATATTTAAATGTGAGTTACCTAAAGCTTGATTTACACGTTAACTACCCTTGACTACCCTTATCTACTATTTCCCAGTATTGGAGGATAGCAATTGTCAAATTCAAATAATTTTTCATACAAAATTATTTAAACCCGGCAAACCGTATCACCAACACTGGGAAATAGTAGATAAGGGTGGTCAAGGGTAGTTAACGTGTAAACTGCCCTTAAATCAAACGGACGTAAAAATTTCAAATTTGATGTATTTGTTTTTGTTTTTTTTTTACGTCTTGCGCTACGCACACTCAAAAAAAAAGTGAACTAAAATCTGGGAAAATTAACTCAATTTTGAGAAAAAGAGGGAATGATTTGGCTCCAAAGATTTTTTTTCTTGGTTTTAGTTCATAATTTTCCCAAAAATAAGGAAAACAAAGTTATTTAATTTTAAGCCAATTTTAACTAGAAATTGGGAAAAATTATACTTCACATTTTAGAAATAGATTGGGTCAAGACCCTGGACCCATGGGTTCGGACCCCATTTATCTCGAGACCCCGTTGTGTCCTTTATGGGTCCCCATAGATTTTGAACCAAAACTTGTGTCCGTTTCGCTCTAACTTGCTTAGTTTTCGAGATACGGTAATAAGGGGCCTGATAGGGTCTTGAGAATCTTAAAAACCGGATAACTCAAAAACTATTAATCGGAGGGCTTTCGGGTATTTTGCGGAAGTGTTCTACGAGTCAAGAGCTACAAAAATGCCGTTGGACGTTTTCTCGTGTTGGCAGTATTTACCGAGATATGTGTATATATAAAATCTCGGGAATTTCAAATTTTAGATCTAAAATTAGGGTCTTGAGACCCCGACAGACATGCAGAGCTAGGCTATTCCATATTTTTCTTTGTAGTCTTTCTTTTGAAAATTTCATCCGTTTCGCTCTATCTCGCTTAGTTTTCGAGATATCGCCATTTGGAATTTTTAACTAAATTCTAAGAAGTTATTTACTAAATTCTCAGAAGTCATTAACTAAATTCTAAGAAGTACACTTCCTCAATTCAAAGAAGAGAAATACGATGATGTTTTTTTTAGTAAATTTTAACTAAACTTGAACTAAATTGTTTTTTAAGAAATATGTCTTAAAAATAAAGAAACGATTCTTAGATTTGTGGAAAATTTCTCTGGCAGTAAGAATTTTTTTCCCAATATTTAAAAAATCCATTTAAAGAAAACTATGAACTAATTATAAGTAAATGAACTAAATTTTTTTCCTCATAGTTAAGAAAATTTCTCATTTTTAAGTTAAATTTAACTAAATTTTAGGAAAATTCATGATAAATTTTCAAAGACATTTTTTCCTTAAATTTAGTTATGTCTTTTTTTTCAGTGCATTTGATTCTGGTTCGACCCTTAAACATGAACCGAATGATATACGTCCGAATGTAGAGATCAAATTTTTATTTCATAGAATAATTTAAACAATAAAATTTACAAAACTTCGCTGGCACGTTATTATGTTCGTTCAGGTGAAATATTATATTCACAATTTTCGAGCCCATATAACGGGATTACCCTATGAAATTGAGTAGAAAATATTTTGAGAAAAAAAAGCGTCAATACTAATGCCATAGCTGAATTATTTTTTTAGCGGTCTGAAATTTTTATGGTATACATCTCGAAACATGTACTATCGTTTAGGATTGGAACCATTATGAAATATTTTTTTTTTTCAACCCACCTTACTGCTGAAGCTGAGCATATGTGTTTGTAATTTCCCTGGTCTAGTTGGTATTGAATTTTAGCAAAATCGGTCAAGTGGTTCAAAAGTTATAAGTGAAACAGCGAATTTCAGATTGGTTTTAACTTAAATTCACATTTTGAAAAAAAAAACAGTTAACACGCTTTAAAACATTGGCAAGCCACAAAAATATTTTAAAAATAATATTTGTCACTCATATTTTACAAAGTATTTTTGTCACTCAAAAAAGTATTTTTTTCACTCAAAAATATTTTTACTGAAAAAAAAAATACACTCTAAAAACTTTTTTTTACAAAAACAACCAAAAACAGGGCATTGTGGAGGGTATTAATGAATTTGGCCAAGCTGAATTTAACTTTTCTATCTGTTTTTATTCTATACGATTTTTTGATAGTTTACTCACTAAACGAGAAGTATCATGACAATTGTACTCTATGTAGCCTCACACATACTTGTTTATTTGTTTACTAACATATTTCCTTGTTTATGTGTGCGTCCAAGTGCGTGTTAAAACTATGCATTAACACTGTAATTAAAAATAAAAATTAAACGGAAAATTAAAATCAAAAATGGTTTGTGTTGCATTAAAACGGTCAAGTTTGCATAATTTAAAAGGTTAAAATGATTATTTTTTAAAAAGGCGTTCTTAAATGCAATTATACACAGCAAACAAAATGAGCTAACAAAAAACCTTAAATTAGAGCCTACACTCAAATAAATAAAACTGTAAAGTTAACAAATTTTTTTTTGTTAACTCGAGTTTACTGTCTTTTTAGCAAATTTTTAGTTAAAATCAGCGTTTTAACTACTTTTTTTAGTTAAGTTCAATTTACGAAAATACCAGTTTTGAACAAATTTTGAATTAATTTTTTTTGTTGACTTCAAAACTGAGTTTACGAATTTTTACTAATTAATTTGCTGATTTTTCGTAACAAATTTGTTAAGTGAAATTTCTTGTGTAGCCTCCTATGCAAATCTCATAAGTTCTACTTAAGCTGATGAAAAAACAGAAAAAATAAACTTACAATTTTTTACAAAATATTTTGGAAATTTTAGTTTACGAAAAGTAACAAAAAGTTTAGCTGAATTTAACTAATTTTTTTGTTAATCTATATATATAAAAGAGTTGGGTGAGTGAGTGAGTGAGTGAATGACTGACTGACTGATTCATCATCGCCCAGCCCAAACCGCTGAAGCTAGAGACTTGAAATTTGGACTGTAGGTTCACCTCCCGGAATATAGATCCACTAAGGCTGGATTTTTGCCAGTGTTGATTCTAAGGGTGTAAAAAGGGTAAAAAACTGTACTTTTGGTACTTTTTATATCTCCCGAAATAATCGTCATAGAGACTTGAAATTTGGACTGTATGTTCACCTCCCGGAACATAGATCCACTAAGGCTGGACTTTTACCAATGTTGATTCTAAGGGGGTAAAAAGGGTAAAAAACTGTACTTTTGGTACTTTTTATATCTCCTGATAATAATGGTCATAGAGACTTGAAATTTGGACTGTATGTTCACATCCTGGAATATAGATCCAGTAAGGCTGGATTTTTGCCAGTGTTGATTCTAAGGGGGTAAAAAGGGTAAAAAACTGTACTTTTGGTACCTTTTATATATCCTTTAATAATGTTCCTAGAAACTTGAAATTTGGAATGTAGGTTCACCTCCCGGAATACAGAAATACTAAGGCTGGATTTTTGCCAATGTTGATTCTAATGGGGTAAAAAGGGTAAACAAATTTACTTTTGGTACCTTTTATATTTCCTTAAATAATGGTCTTAGAAACTTGAAATTTGGAATATATTTTCAACTCCCGGAAAATAGATTCACTAAGGCAGGGTTTTTGCCAATGTTGATTCTAAGGGGGAAAAACGGGTAA
The DNA here is from genome assembly GCA_963921195.1 of Pegoplata infirma. Taxonomy (NCBI): domain Eukaryota; kingdom Metazoa; phylum Arthropoda; class Insecta; order Diptera; family Anthomyiidae; genus Pegoplata; species Pegoplata infirma. The sequence continues at coordinate 81,822 of CAWUER010000019.1, forward strand.
AAAAGTGTACTTTTGGTACTTTTTTTTATTTACTGAAACAAAGGTCATACAAACTTGAAATTTGAAATGTAGCTTCACCTCCCGGAAAACAGATTCATTAAGGCTGGGTTTTTGCCAATGTTTATTCTAGGGGGGTAAAACGGGTAAAAAAGTGTACTTGTAGTACTTTTTTTTATTTACTGAAATAAAGGTCATACAAACTTGAAATTTGAAATGTAGGAGCCTTTGGAGAAAAAACATTCTGGAAAAAGTAGTTTTTGATAATTTGGTTTCGAAAGGGGTAAAAGGGATAAAAGGTATACTTTTAGTACTTTTTTTTATTTCTTACAATAATGGCCATAGAAACTTGAAATTTGGAATGTAGGACCCTTCGGTGAAAAAACATTCTGGAAAAAGTACCTTTTATAAAAAGTACCTTTTATAAAAAGTACCTTTTATAAAAAGTACCTTTTGTAAAAAGTAATTTTTATAAAAAGTACCTTTTATAAAAAGTACCTTTTATAAAAAGTACCTTTTATAAAAATTACCTTTTATAAAAAGTACCTTTTATAAAAAGTACCTTTAATAAAAAGTACCTTTTATAAAAAGTACCTTTAATAAAAAGTACCTTTTATAAAAAGTACCTTTTATAAAAAGTACCTTTTATAAAAAATACCTTTTATAAAAAGTACCTTTTATAAAAAGTACCTTTTATAAAAAGTACCTTTTATAAAAAGTACCTTTTATAAAAAGTACCTTTTATAAAAAGTACCTTTTATAAAAAGTACCTTTTATAAAAAGTACCTTTTATAAAAAGTACCTTTTATAAAAAGTACCTTTTATAAAAAGTACCTTTTATAAAAAGTACCTTTTATAAAAAGTACCTTTTATAAAAAGTACCTTTTATAAAAAGTACCTTTTATAAAAAGTACCTTTTATAAAAAGTACCTTTTATAAAAAGTAGCTTTTATAAAAAGTACCTTTTATAAAAAGTATCTTTTATAAAAAGTACCTTTTATAAAAAGTACCTTTAATAAAAAGTACCCTTCATAAAAAGTACCTTTTATAAAAAGTACCTTTTATAAAAAGTACCTTTTATAAAAAGTACCTTTTATAAAAAGTATCTTTTATAAAAAGTACCTTTTATAAAAAGTACCTTTTATAAAAAGTACCTTTTATAAAAAGTACCTTTTATAAAAAGTACCTTTTATAAAAAGTACCTTTAATAAAAAGTACCTTTTATAAAAAGTACCTTTTATAAAAAGTAACTTTTATAAAAAGTACCTTTTATAAAAAGTACCTTTTATAAAAAGTACCTTTAATAAAAAGTACCTTTTATAAAAAGTACCTTTTATAGAAAGTACCTTTTATAAAAAGTACCTTGTATAAAAAGTACCTTGTATAAAAAGTACTTTGTATAAAAAGTACCTTTTATAAAAAGAACCTTTTATAAAAAGTACCTTTTATAAATAGTACCTTTTATAAAAAGTACCTTTTATAAAAATTAACTTTAAAAAGGTACCTTTTATAAAAAGAACCTTTAATAAAAAGTACCTTTTAGGTGTAGGGTGAGATAGGGGTGATACTGACTGATTTATCTTCGCCCAGCTTAAACCGCTAAAGCTGGGGGCCTTAAATTTGGAATATAGGTTCATCTCCCGGAAAATAGATTCACTAAGGCTGGATTTTTGCCAATGTTGATTCTAAGGGGGTAAAAAGGGTAAAAACTTTACTTTTGGTACCTTTAATATTTCCTGAAATAAAGGTCCTAGAAATTTTAAATTTGTAAGGTAGGTTCACCGCCCGAATAATAGATTCACTACAGCTGAGTTTTTGCCAGTGTTGGTTCCACGGGTGTAAAATAGGGTAAAAAATGTAGTTTTGGTACTTTTTTTATTTCATAAAATACTGGTCCTACAAGAATGAAATTTGGAATATAGAATCACCTCCCTGAAAAAAGTTCTACTATGGCTGTGTTTTTGCCAATGTTGATTCTAGGAAGGTAAAATGGGTAAAAAATTGTACTTTTGGTACTTTTTATATTTCCTGAAATGTTGTCCCTAGAAACTTGAAAGTTGAAATGTAGGATCCTTCGGTGAAAAAAAAACAAAAAAAATAATTTTTAGAAATTCCGTTTCTAAGGGTCAAAGGGGTAAAATCAAAAGTACTTTTTGGAAATTCTGCTTACTTTTGGTACTTTTTTAATAATCTGAACAATAGCTGTAGAAACTTGAAATTTGTTATGTAGAATCCTTTGGTAAAAAATATTTTGGAAAAAGTGCTTTTTGTAAAATTCCGTTTCTATGGGGGAAGCACTTTTAGTACTTTTTATAGTTCCTGAAATAATGGTCATAAAGGCTCGGGTTTTGCCTATGTTGATTCTAAGGGGGTAAAAAGGGTATAAATCTGTACTTACAATTATTACTTTTTATATTTCCTAAAATTACGATCCTAGAAACTTAAAATTTGGAATGTAGGTTCACCTGCAGGTAAATAAATCCACTAAGGCTGGGTAAAGGGTAAAAACTGTACTTTTGGTATTGTGCTTTTTGTAAGTTCCAATTCAATGGGGACAATTGGGGTGAAAATAGTGTACTCTGATACTTTATTCTTTTTCTGGAATAATGGTCCTAGAACATTAAAATTAGGAATGTAGAGTCCTTAGGTGAAAACAACATTCTGAAAAAAGGACATTTTGGAAATTTTGTTTCTAAGGGGGGTTTAAAAAATGTCCTCTTAGAAATTTTTATACTTCCCCAAATAATGGTCCCAGAAATTTGAAATTTGGGATGTAGGATCATTTGGTGAAAACATTCTGGGAAAGGCCTTTTTGGGAAATTCCGATTCTAAGGGGTAAAAAAATAAATGTAGAATCCTTCATCAGAAAAAACTTATTGGAAATTCTGATTCTAACGGGTAAAATATAGTTCTTAAGTACTTTTTGCTTTTCTATAAAATAATGGTTTCAAAAACTTGAAATTGGGAACGCCTTGGTGATAAAAGACAACATTCTGGAAAAGTACTTTTTAGAAAACCGTTTATAAGGGTTGTAAAAAGTGTTCTTTTGGTGCTTTTTATATTTGAAATGAAGGTTCCTTCGGTTAAGAAAACATTCTGGAAAAAGTACTTTTTTAAAATTTCGTTAATACGGGATCAAAAAGGGGTAAAATAATGCATAGGACCATTTTGCAAAAAAAAAATCTTAAAAAGTACTTTTTGGAAATTTGTATTCTAAGGGAAAAGAAAGGTTAAGAAAATTTATTTTGGGTAAAAAACAATAAGTAAAAGAAGGGTAAAATAGCACAATTTATATCAATTGAGATAAAGACCCTAGATTTTTTTTCTTTACTGCATTTTATACGGAAAGGAATGAACCTACTTGCAACAAAATGAAATGGAACAGGGAACGAAAAGGAATGGAACGGGATATGAAATGGAATAAAATAATGCATTTTTTATCTTAATCTTTCTCATAATAAATTTGGAAACGGGATGTTTTAATTTTATTGTTTAAATTATTCTTTTTAGTTTCTTAAATAAAATAAATATTCCGCAGGAATGAATTTCAGAAATGTTGACTCAAATCCAAATCCATTTATTATCCGATATTCAATGCAACCGGTAACAAAGTACCGGGCGGGTAAGCTAGTCTATATATATAAAAGAGTTGGGTGAGTGAGTGAGTGAATGACTGACTGACTGACTGATTCATCATCGCCCAGCCCAAACCGCTGAAGCAAGAGACTTGAAATTTGGACTGTAGGTTCACCTCCCGGAATATAGATCCACTAAGGCTGGATTTTTGCCAGTGTTGATTCTAAGGGGGTAAAAAGGGTAAAAAACTGTACTTTTGGTACTTTTTATATCTCTCGAAATAATGGTCATAGAGACTTGAAATTTGGACTGTATGTTCACCTCCCGGAACATAGATCCACTAAGGCTGGACTTTTGCCAATGTTGATTCTAAGGGGGTAAAAAGGGTAAAAAACTGTACTTTTGGTACTTTTTATATCACATGAAATAATGGCCACAGAGACTTGAAATTTGGACTGTATGTTCACATCCTGGAATATAGATCCGGTAAGGCTGGATTTTTGCCAGTGTTGATTCTAAGGGGGTAAAAAACTGTACTTTTGGTACTTTTTTATATCTCCTGAAATAATGGTCATAGAGTCTTGAAATTTGGACTGTATGTTCACCTCACGGAAAAAAGATCCCCTAAAACTGGATTTTTGCCAATGTTGATTCAAAGGGGGTTAAAAGGGTAAAAAACTGTACTTTTGGTACCTTTTATATTTCCTTAAATAATGGTCCTAGAAACTCAGAATTTGGAATGTAGGTTCACCTCCCGGAATATAGATCCACTAAGGCTGAAGTTTTGCCAATGGTGATTCTAAGGGGGTAAAAAGGGTAAAAAACTGTACTTTTGGTACTTTTTATATTTCCTTAAATAATAGTCCTAGAAACTTGAAATTTGGAATGTAGATTCACCTCCCGGAAAATATGTTCACTGGGGCTGGGTTTTTGCCAATGTTGATTCTAAAGGGGTAAAATGGGTAAAAAAATGTAGTTTTGGTACCTTTTATATTTCCTTAAATAATGGTCTTAGAGACTTGAAATTTGGACTGTAAGTTCACCTCACGGATTAAAGGTCCCCTAAGGCTGGATTTTTGCCAATGTTGATTCTATGGGGGTAAAAAGGGTAAAAAACTGTACTTTTGGTACCTTTTATATTTCCTTAAATAATAGTCCTAGAAACTTGAAATTTGCAATGTAGGTTCACCTCCCAAGAAAAAGATCCACTAAGGCTGGGTTTTTGGCCAACGCTGAATACGGGTGTAAAATGGGTAAAAAAGTGTACTTTTGGTACTTTTTTTTATTTACTGAAATAATGGTCATACAAACTTGAAATTTGGAATATAGGATCCTTTGCTAAAAGAACAAATGAAAATGGTACTTTTTGAAAATGTTGATTCTAAGGAGGATAAAATCGGTAAAAAGTGTACTTTTTTGTACTTTTTTTTATTTCTTAAAATTATGGTCATAGAAACTTGAAATTTGGAATGTAGGATCCTTCGGTGAAAAAAACATTTTGGAAAAAGTACTTTTTGGAAAATACGTTTCTTAGGGGGAACCTTTTATAAAAAGTACCTTTTATAAAAAGTACCTTTTATAAAAAGTACCTTTTTTAAAAAGTACCTTTTATAAAAAGTACCTTTTATAAAAAGTACCTTTTATAAAAAGTACCTTTTATAAAAAGTACCTTTTATAAAAAGTACATTTTATAAAAATTACCTTTTATAAAAAGTACCTTTTATAAAAAGTACCTTTTATAAAAAGTACCTTTTATAAAAAGTACCTTTTATAAAAAGTACCTTTTATAAAAAGTACCTTTTATAAAAAGTACCTTTTATAAAAAGTACCTTTTATAAAAAGTACCTTTTATAAAAAGTACCTTTTATAAAAAGTACCTTTTATAAAAAGTACCTTTTATAAAAAGTACCTTTTATAAAAAGTACCTTTTATAAAAAGTACCTTTTATAAAAAGTACCTTTTATAAAAAGTACCTTTTATAAAAAGTACCTTTTATAAAAAGTACCTTTTATAAAAAAGTACCTTTTATAAAAAGTATCTTTTATAAAAAGTACCTTTTATAAAAAGTACCTTTTATAAAAAGTACCTTTTATAAAAAGTACCTTTTATAAAAAGTACCTTTTATAAAAAGTACCTTTTATAAAAAGTACCTTTTATAAAAAGTACCTTTTATAAAAAGTACCTTTTATAAAAAGTACCTTTTATAAAAAGTACCTTTTATAAAAAGTACCTTTTATAAAAAGTACCTTTTAGTAAAAGTACCTAAAAAAAGTACCTCTTATAAAAAGTACTTTTTGAAAATTCCTTTTCTCAAGGGGTAAAAATAGTACTAATGGCACTTTTTATATATCCTGAAATAATGATCATAGAAACTTGATATTTGGAATGTAGGATCCTTAAGTGAAAGCAAATTCTGGAAAAAGTAATTTTTGAAATTTTCTTTTCTTAGGGGTGGAACGGGTAAATATTTAAACTTTAGGTACGTTCTTATTTCCTGAAGTAATGGTCCTAGAATCTTGAAATTTGTAATGTAGGATCATTCGGGGGAAAAAAAAACATTCTGGAAAAAATACTTTTGGGAAATTCCGCTTCTTAGTAGGGTAAAATGGCTAAATAAGTGTACTTCCGGTTATTTTGATATTTTCTGACGTAATGGTTCCATAAACTTAAAATTTTGGATGTAAAATCCTTCGGTGAAAACCAAAATTTTGGGAAAAGTACTTTTTGGAAATTTCGTTCCTTAACGGGATTAAAAAGTATACTTTTTGTACTTTTAATATTTGCTGAAATAATATTCCTAGATAATTGCTATTTGTAATGTAGGATCCTGGAAAAAGTACTTTTTGGAAATTCCGTTTCTAACGGGGGGCGTAATTTTGGTACTATTTTTTTTTTGTTCATATAATAATGGTCTTAGAAGCTTGAATTTTAGAATGTGGGGTCCTTCGGTAAAAAAAAAATAATCTGCTATGCTAAAGTATTTTTAAAAGATTCCGTTTCTAGAGGTATAGAAAAATGTTTTTTATACTTTTTATACTTCTTGAAATAATGATCCCAGTGAAAACTTGAATGCTGTATTCTTTATTGAAAAAATATTTTGGAAAAAGTACTTTCTGGAAATTCTGTTTCTAAGAGTCGTAAAGGGCATACAAAAGTGTAAGGTTGGTACTTCTTATATTTCTTGAAATAACGGTTCAGGAAAAAGGTTTTTAGAAAATTTAATTTTAAGTGGAAAAGGTGGCAAATGGTAATTTGTACCTATCTAGCTATTAAAGCCTAGAAAATCAAAACTTGACGTGCAGTATCCTTCATCCGAAATAACACCCAAGAGATGGACAGGGTAAAAAGGGGTACCCAAATTGGTACAAGTGGTGTAAAATTGTATTTTTATATCTATAAGATAAACACAATTTCTGTAACGCATATATACATATATGGAGAGGAATGAAACTTGCTGGAGATTGAATTGGAAATGAAATGGAGTAGACCGGGGAACGAAATGGAATAGAGCGGGGAACAATATTGAATGATACTTTTTACTAAAATTTTTCGTATTAAACTTTTTTCTCCATATTTTTGTTGTCTATATGTTTTTTTACCCAACATTTTTTTTATTCCAATTTCTTTTTTCACTGAAATATTTATTTACTCAAGATCCACAATCCCGATATAAGGGCTCGAAAATTGTCAAAATCTTTTTCACCGGAACGTCCATGACAACGTACATCCGAAATTATTCGAATTTTATTGTTAAAGTTATTCAATGAAATATTATTTTATGAAAGACTTAAACGTCCACAATTGAATAAAACAAAGACTACATACGAGTAATTTTTTGAAATCGGTAGAGTAATCCTGATCCTTCTATTGTCCGGTATTTAACATAACCGGTAACGAAATTCCGGCGGGCGAGCTAGTATATGTACATAAAAACGTTACGAAATTTCAGCTAAATTTTTAGTTAAAGTTACGGTTTTTTTTGCTTCATTCATTCTACGAAAAGTTAGCAAAATATTTTTAGTTAAATTAACTAAAAATTTAGTAGGCCCAAAATCAGGTGCTTTTTTAGTTAAATTTAACTAAATTTTTTGCTAACTTTACAGTTTTTTTTTTTTGAGTGTACGGTCAGGACCGGTTACCCGGTTTTCAAGACCGGTCGACCGGTCTACCCGGGTAGACCGGTCTATTCGGGTAACCGGTCTTTCGGTCTTTTGGTCTACCCGGGTAGGCCGGTCTTTATATTAATATTTTTAGAAAACTTAGAAAATTTCTCCATTTTTTTCACTAAAAATTAAAAATGCTGATATCTCAAAAACTAAGCAAGATAGAGCAAAACAGAGAAAATTTTCAAAAGAAAAATATGGAACAGCCTTCCTCTATCGATGTGTGGACTCAATAGGTCCGAAATTTTGAATTAAAAATTCGCATTCCGGAAAATTTTAAAAAGCCAATATCTCGGTAAGTATTGTCCACACGATAAAAAGTCCAATGACGTTTTTGTTGATCTTTACTTGAAGAACTTGACCACAGAATATCCGAAAGCCCTGAGATCAAAAGTTTTTGAGCTATTTGATTTTTATTTTTTTTTAGGTCCTCAAAACTCATTTTTTATGATTTAAAATGCCGATTTCTCAAAATACGAGATCGGAAATTATGTCTAGTGTCTATTCCATATGGAGTCATTTGAAGCAACCAAAAAAAAGTGTCAAATGATTCCATATGGAATAGGGATACTCTACACTCAAAAAATTATGTTAGTAAAATCAACTGAAAATGTCAGTTAAAATAACTACTTTGTAAGTTGTTTTGGGGTCAACTACTTTTTCAGTTAAATCAACTAACAATGTCAGTTATTTTAACTGACAAAAAACAACTGACTTATGTAGAAAAAACTACTAACATTTGTAGTCAAAACAACTAAAATGTAGTAAAAATAAAATAATCAATATATAATTTTTTTTTTCAAAAAATTTTTCAGAAAAATTTTTTTTTTTTTTTTTTTTTTTAAAAAAGTTGTGAAAAATAAAATAAACGAAAATTTATTTTTATTTTTTGAAAAAATACTTAAAAATTTTTTCAGAGATAAAAAAAATAAAATTAACTACTTTAAATTACTGTTACTACAGCACAGTACTTTTTTGTTAGTTGTTCAAAAAAACTATTTAAAATAACTAACAGAAATAGTTGTTTGATATTTTTCAAACAAAAACAACTGACTTTGTAGTTGAAAACAACTAACTACTGTAAAATATATAAACAACTTACATGTAGTAACTTACATAATTTTCTGAGTGTAGACATAATTTCCGATCTACCTACAGATTTTTGTGTCGGTCGTAGAACAAAAATTTTGAGAAATCGGGTGTTAAACTCGTAAAGTCTTGTTTTTTCCATGTATTTACATGAAATTGGGACGGTCTTCTTCGGTCTTTAGGACGGCATTTTTTTGTGGTTGCTTCAAATGACTCCATATGGAATAGGGATACTCTAGACATAATTTCCGATCTACCTACAGTTTTTGTGCCGGTCGTGCAACAAAAATTTTGAGAAATCGGCCGTTAAACTCGTAAAGTCTTGTTTTTTCCATGTATTTGCATGAAATTGGGACGGTCTTTTTCGGTCTGTAGGACGGCACTTTTTTGCGGTTGCTTCAAGTGACTCCATATGAAACAAGGATACTCTAAACATAATTTCCGATCTACTCACAGTTTTTTGTGCCGGTAGTAGAGCAAAAATTTTGAGAAATCGGCTGTTAAACTCGAAAAGTCTTGTTTTTTCACATGTATTTACATGAAATTGGGACGGTCTTTTTTGGTCTTTAGGACGGCACTTTTTTGTGGTTGCTTCAAATGACTCCATATGGAATAGGGATACTCTAGACATAATTTCCGATCTACCTACAGTTTTTTGTGCCGGTCGTGGAACAAAAATTTTGAGAAATCGGCCGTTAAACTCGTAAAGTCTTGTTTTTTCCATGTATTTGATTTCGGTCTGTAGGACGGCACTTTTTTGCGGTTGCTTCAAGTGACTCCATATGAAACAAGGATACTCTAAACATAATTTCCGATCTACCCACAGTTTTTTGTGCCGGTCATAGAGCAAAAATTTTGAGAAATCGGCTGTTAAACTCGAAAAGTCTTGTTTTTCACATGTATTTACATGAAATTGGGACGGTCTTTTTCGGTCTTTAGGACGGCACTTTTTTGCGGTTGCTTCAAGTGATTCCATATGAAACAAGGATACTCTAAACATAATTTCCGATCTACCTACAGTTTTTTGTGCCGGTCGTAGAACAAAAATTTTAAGAAATCGGCTGTTAAACTCGTACAGTCTTGTTTTTTTCCATGTATTTACATGAAATTGGGACGGTCTTTTTCGGTCTATAGGGATACTCTAGACATAATTTACGATCTACCTAAAGTTTTTTGTGCCGGTCGTAGAACAAAAATTTTGAGAAATCGGGTGTTAAACTCGTAAAGTCTTGTTTTTTTCATGTATTTACATGAAATAGGGACGGTCTTTTTCGGTCTTTAGGACTGCACTTTTTTGCGGTTGCTTCAAATGACTCCATATGAAACAAGGATACTCTAGACATAATTTTAGATCTATTCCTTTTTGTGCCGGGCGTAGAACAAAAATTTTGAGAAATCGGCATTTAAAATCATAAAAAAATTATTTTTGAGGTCCTAAAAAAATTAAAAATCAAATAGCTCAAAAACTTTTGATCTCAGGGCTTTCGGATATTCAAGTATTTCAAGTAAAGAGCAACAAAAACGCCATTGGATTTTTTATCGTGTGGACAATACTTACCGAGATATTGGCTTTTTAAAATTTTCCGGAATGCGAATTTTTAATTCAAAATTTCGGACCTATTGAGTCCACACATGGATAAAGGAAGGCTGTTTCATATTTTTCTTTTGAAAATTTTCTCCGTTTTGCTCTATCTTGCAATAAATAAAAAATTACAATTTTTTTTTTTTTTCACGAATTTTTGGACTGCGACAACCCCTAGTGATATTTTATGAAGAACATTTTTGTAAAACAGAACATTTTGGTAATTATCTATTTTCATTTTCTTAGCTTTTAATTTTCAGAAATGAGCATCATTTTCAGCATTTTCTTAATATTTATGTCTGTATGTTCTTTCTGGCACTTAAAAATTATTAGTAGTACAATTTTAAAAGTCTTATTGTTAGTAAAATCCCCTACTGTGTGTTGTAGCATAACCCACGGTCTTTCTAAACAGACTATAATTGTCTTTAATATCTTAAATGTCGTTTAATTTCTTTGAAAACAAATTAATACTGGAATATTTTTTTTTATTATGCTCACTTTTTTATAAGAGCCAGACATTGAAAACGTTCATGCATACAAATTTATAAACGTCTGTCTGACAAGAGAAGTCTCCCTAGTGTCAGCCTTCGATCCTAATGGAATTGGTTTAATTTTGTAGAGCAAATTCGTATTTAGGGTGGAAAAAGGGTAATTTTTAGTTTTTTTCGTTTAACTCCTATATTTTGCAAAGAAACCTTATCAGGGTGTATACAAATTGAAAGGTCTTTGCAAAACCTATCATAATGTGCACAGATCGTGTCCAAACATGCACAACTCTTCGCCATATTGAGTAAAATACCAAAATTTTACGATATTTCTGTTAATAAGTCGATGAAAATATTATCTTTTTGGCTTTTTGTTAAAACCATGAGATAGGTTGTTCAAATACCTTTATTCTGATATCAAATATGCCCGTAATAATTTTTATTAAATAGGCGTAAATCGTAAAAAAAACTAAAAAAAGATCAACTTGTACAAATCGGCCCCTCTAAAAATGAGTTTGGCCCGCTATATAAAAAATTACATGTCAAACTAGTTTTTATTCTGAACATCATTATCCAAATTTCGTGAAGATCGTAGGGTGTCACTAGGGAGACTTCCCTTGTGAGTCTATTGTGGTTAATATTTTTTTTTTTTTTGCAAATAAATAATAACAAAGTAATAAATTTATTCATGTTTTCTATTGTTAACATTTTAATTTTTCACATGTGTGCTTTTATCACACCACGCATATCCCACCGCCATCCACTTTGTAAAGAAAGCATTTAGCAGTCTTTAACAATAATTGTTTAAGTGGTGGCAATTTAGCGATTTTTTTTTTTGTCAGAAAACTAAGAAATACTACGAAATACTATCACCATTACTCTACACCCCAAAAAAAAAACAAAAAAGTGCTTACCTTGAATGGCATTGCCATGTTAGAGTAATGAACATTGAAAATGGAATGCAACATTTTACTCATATTTTTAGTATTTGCTGCGCTTATCAATTTTACACATTTTTTTCTGGAAATTTTGAGATTTATTGTGCAAAAATTATTTTACAGTATTTTTTTCGTTAAAATGTATAGCCGTTCACTTTTGTCACCTATTTTGGAAAAATGGGCCCTTCAATTTATTTAACCATTTTTTTACGTTAAAAATTACAATACAATCCCGATAAATTTGCTTAAACGAAAAATAGATCTTAATTCTTCGTTTTATACACAAAAAAAAAAAACTTTGTCAAATTACTAGAAAAAGTCTCGTAATCCCATTTTACCAATATTTGACAGTTTTCCTTGTTTTTTAACAAATTGAAATTTACATTTTTTTTTGAAATTTTACAAATTTTCAAAATAATTCTACAAAAAAAAATCTAGTAAATTCACGAGAATTCCTTGTAATTTTAATTGCGCCAAAAAACTGTAAGTTTACAATTTTATTGGTAAAAAACTTGTAAAATTACAAAATTATTGGTTAAAAACTTGTAAAATTACTAGGAATTCTCGTAAAATAGGAGGTAGCAAAAAATCTAGTAAAATTACGAAACCTCTTTGTAAGTTTTATCGTGTCAACAAATTTTTTTGGTAAAAACCTTGTTAAATTACAAAATTATTGGTAAAAATCTTGTAAAATTACTAGGAATTTTTGTCAAATGTGAGGTAGCAAACAAGAAAAAGTTACAAGTTTTTCTTGTAATTTTACAAGGTTTTTTTTTTAGTGTACTTCTGTTTTATACTTCTAATTTTTAAGCATACAGTTGTTTAAAACAAAGACTTTTCATTTGTTTTTAAAGTAAATTTAACACTTTCGTATAAAATTTCGAATTCTAACACATTTTGCGTACAGGAAAAGTCAATTTTTTTCCACAGAAAAGTTCTTTCTTCATAAAAAGTCTCGAACTCATTTTCCTTCATAAAAGGTCTCAGGGTCTGAGACATTTTTCGTATAGAAAAGGTCTTGGAATCTGAGACATATATTGTGTAGAGATTCTTGTCTGAGATTCTGGGACATTTTTTTAATAGAAAAGTATTTTTTCTTAAAGAAAATGTTTCAGATTATGAGACCCTTTTTCCTTTAGAAAAGTCTCTGATTCTGAGACAATTTTCCTATTGAAAAATTCTCAGATTCTGAGACCTTTTTTCTATAGAAAATGTATTAGATTCTTAGACGGTTTCCCTATAGAAAAAGTTTCAAATTCTGATACCTTTTCCTATAGGAAAAGTCTCAGATTCTAAGACTTTTTTACAAAACGGGTATCAAATTCTTAGACCGAGATTCCAAAACCTTCTTTTTATAGAAAAAGTATCAGATTTTAAAAACATTTGTCTTATATGAAAGAAAGAATACCTCGAGCTACACTCAAAGAAAAATGCTTCATCATATTGATGATACGGTTTCATCACTTGCTGTCATCAATTTTGATGACAAATTTCATCATATTGATGAGGGTTTTCTTCAATATGATGAAACATGTCATCCAAATTGAAAAAAACAAGTGATGACACATTTCATCATGTCTTCAAAAAGTGTCATCAATATGTCTTTCAAATGTTTTTTTGTAAATAATTAAATTAATATTAAAATAAATAAAAATATTAAATAAATATATTAAAAAAATATAAAAAAATAAAAAAAAAACAATAAAAAAAAAAAAAAAATTAAAAAAAATCCTGCCCCGGCTGGTACTTGAACCCACGGTCCCCAAGTTGCAGTGTTTATTATCGACGCCTTAGCTAGTTCAGCCAACTATAGATAAAAATCTCGCACCTCTACTAAGTTACATAACGTTTTCTAAAATGTAAATGTGAAGACTCAACATTTTTCGTTATATAACATGTTTTTAAACGATTGTTTATGGGAATTTGTAAAGACTCAAACATTTTATGAATGTACAATATCCCTCTCTTTCCCTCTCACTGCTTTTAGCAAAGCATAGTTACACAAAAACTTTAAGCGTTATTATTAGCACACAACAAACAAAACGGCTATTTATTGGTATTATGTATTGTCATGCTGTAGGTCAGTGGCTAGAGGCTAAGCCCAACAAACAAGAGGTCCGGCGTTCTAATCTTGGTGGATACGATAAAAAGATGTAAGTTTTTAAAAATTAGAAAATAACAAACAATTGTAAGTTAATAAAAATAAATTAAATAAAATCAAATAACAACAAAAAAAAATTTTTTTATATTTTTTTTTCTTATTTTTCAAATAAGAAATGTTATTGATGACACCGCTTCATCATATTGATGACAAGTTACATTGGACGAAATATGATGTAACATTTCATCATATTGATGTAACATTTCATCAATATGATGAAGCTTTTTCTCTGAGTGTAGAAAACTCCTACTCAATATATATATTTTTTTTTATTCCTTATTAAAACAGAAACGAAAATTTTTTTTTCTTGTCTTGCGATCTTTAACTTTCCAGGGGCCCCCAAATTCTTGTGTGCCCAGGGCCCCGCCATATCTTAATATGGCTCTACTAATTTCCAGCAGAAATTAACTGAAGTCGTCACAATTAACTATTACAATTAACTATCACAATTAACTATCACAATTAACTATCACAATTAACTATCAGTAATCACAACTGAATACCACTAAAATTACTGGCTTTCATTTGAAGCAACCACAAAATTTGGTTGTCTCAACCGAATACAGTTGCAGCAATCGAATTTAGAGTTGATACAACTGAATAATGCAGTTGAAAATTTATTTTTTTGTATGTATAAAAAATTTTGGGTCATTGTAAAGTGTAGGGTAATCATTAGGGATGAGATTTTCATGCACTAAAAAATCGAAAATATGCGCTTAAAATATGCACTAAAAAACCTTAAAATATGCACTAAAAAGTAAAATGTGTGCAATAAAAATCTTGATTTCATACAAAAAAACTTCTTAAAAAGCTAAAAATGACGCCGGGTCTTCAAAGTTACATTTAAAACTTTATGTAAGCAAGAATATTTTTGAAATTAAGACAATCTATAAAAAAATTAAGAAGAAAAAAAATATTTTTTCTTAACTTCAAAATAAATATTTGAAATTTAAAATAGTTTTTTAAAACAAATAAATTTTAATTTGTGTTTTTGCTAATTAATGTCAAAATATGCAAAAATATGCACTTAAAAGTTGGAAATATGCAAAAAATATGCACACTCAAAAAAATAAAACTGCAAAGTTAACAATTTTTTTTTGTTAACTCGAGTTTACTGGCTTTTTAGCAAATTTTTAGTTAAAATCAGCGTTTTAACTACTTTTTTTAGTTAAGTTCAATTTACGAAAATACTAGTTTTGAATAAATTTTGAATTAATTTTTTTTGTTGACTTCAAAACTGAGTTTACGAATTTTTACTAATTAATTTGCTGATTTTTCGTAACAAATTTGTTAAGTGAAATTTCTTATGTAGCCTCCTATGCAAATCTCATAAGTTCTACTTAAGCTGATGAAAAAACAGAAAAAATAAACTTACAATTTTTTACAAAATATTTTGAAAATTTTAGTTTACGAAAAGTAACAAAAAGTTTAGCTGAATTCAACTAATTTTTTTGTTAATATATGTACATAAAAACGTTACGAAATTTCAGCTAAATTTTTAGTTAAAGTTACGGTTTTTTTTGCTACATTCATTCTACGAAAAGTTAGCTAAATATTTTTAGTTAAATTAACTAAAAATTTAGTAGGCCCAAAATCAGGTGCTTTTTTAGTTAAATTTAACTAAATTTTTTGCTAACTTTACAGTTTTTTTTTTTTAGTGCAATTAAAACCAAAATATGCAAAAATATGAAATTTCTTCAAAATATGCAAAAATATTTCTTGATTCGGGAAAGATAATTACTCTATATCGGTTTTAGACTATCGACAAAAAACATGCATTTGCATTGAAATCACATCACTAGTCATCATAGATTTGGTCAAGTCCAAATTAAACCTTTTGAAACTGCTTTTCTCTGCATTAGTATCAAAAAAATCGTAGCGTTTCTTAAACTCCAAATAATTTAAATATATCACTTTGTTAGCATCACTGTTTTTCATTTATGAGCATTTTCAGTTTGTTGTTATTTTTTTTTGCTACTTATGTTTGATTTTAAGAAAACAATTTAAAAACACATTAGAAAATATTTACTCTGTGAGTGTATTTAAAAAAGATTAAACGAAACAAAAAAAATCAAAATCAAGAAAAACATTAACATCCCGTGTAAAAAAAGTTTTGATGTAGTCATATATGATTGATATCAAATGTGTACCACATAAGTTTTAGGCCTAGGGGAATAAACATTTTCTCGCACGTTCAAAAAATTTTACGTTTAGTCGTTTTTAAAAGAAAAAAACATTTGTTTGATGTTCAGTTTTATTAATGACTACTTCTGTCCTTTGTTTCAAAAATAACACACTGAAAAATAAAGACTGTCATTCACATTTAATTTTTAAAGTCATTTATTTTTGTTCTGTGGGTAAAAACTACTGATTACACTGTAAGTAAAATTTAAACTTTTGAAATGACACACAAAAACGCCGAGACACCCCAACTTATTTTTGGGTCATAGAATCCAGTGGTATACTCCGTTTTAAAAAGTTAGCTCAAAATAACGAGATATTTCGATTTTAAATTTGCAAATGTAATGTCACGTGTAGAACTCTGGTAAGAGAGTTGCCCCTACTTGTGCCTTGCCTCACTGGTATCTGACTCAAATTCTGCACAGCTATGGCTCGTCGGGCTTGGGCGGGTGTTCGTTGCAAGTACCAAGCAGTGGACACAGTTACTAATACAAGAATGTACCAGCGAGCTAAAACCATCTAAAATTGTAAATAAAATCCACAGGCCACGAACGATAAAAATCCATTTTGTAAACGCAAATAAAAGTGTAGATGATAGTGGTGTTCATCTACAGCTGCCCTCCCACAGTCTCTTAAAGACTTAACCGTGGTAACCTACTATTGCTAAAATTGTGTGATTACCCCTAATGTATCTTCACGAACCAGTACCTACCTTCTCACTCTTTTACTCAAACATTTTTATACAACAATTCTAAAGACAAGCATTTATGTTCAACAAAAAATTCATATAATTTTTATTTTACCAAAAAAACTTACATTAGCTTAAATACAAATTTAAACTAAGGTAATTTATGAAATGAGTAGGTATTAACAATATCATCAACATGATGAAGTTTTTAAAAATTAAACTGTAAAAATAATTTTTAATATGGTATAAATACTAAATAAAGGTATAAAGTTTCAAAATCTTAGCTCGACGAAGACTCAACCGTTTAACGATTGTAAACGAAAACGAACCTGCCTACATAGCGCTATAAAGGGGTCGAAAAATGGTAACGTCGTTTTTACGAACTAAAATTCCGATTTAGTTAACAAATAATTTTTAAGTTAATAATATTATTCAAATTCAATGCTCCTTTTAAGAGCTAATAATTCAAATAATACTTAAAATACGGTGCTTAATATAAGCCGCAATTTAAATTTAGTTTTTTTTTTTGAAAACGATTCCTAAAAGCTATAAAAATTATTTTTGATTATGTGTAAGGCTAATAATATAAAAATGACATAATTGGGATATCTTAAATTTGTATTACTGCATGGTTACTTCAAATTCAATCTAAAAATTCAAATTGTTTTTGTAAAAATAAATTCAGTTTAAACAGCCCCACATTCCGTTATTGGGTTAAACTCAGTTTTGGATGTTTCATTTAAAATGGCCATTAGTTGCCTCAATTAGGAAATTTACTTGAATTTGAATTAACAGAAAGAATTTAATTAAACCGCTTTAAAAGTCTTATCAATCAATTATAAACATTGGCAACGGCCAATCAAAATAAATAACTTTAAAACTTGACGAAAGTTGTCTAAATAAATACATATGAAAACGTTTACTCGAAAAAGAAAAATTATTTTTTTTGAAAATTTATGATTTTAATTAAATTTAAAGATTTTGGATTTTAACTATTTTTAACAACGTTTTACATTTGAGAGTATTTTAAAATTACCAATAGTAATGATTACACAGACGATAAACTTGAATTTGTATATCACAAACTACTTCATCACGGACAGACTTTAACAATTTTACACGATGGACAAATTTCTTTTTAAACAGTAAAATTTTTGTTCATATAAAATAATATGAAGGGGATCATAGATCAAATATGATTATCACCATAAAAAGGATGATCAAATAAAAAAATGTAAAAATTATTCATCATAAACAAACAAATTAAATAAATCAGACGGACTAAAGGACTCAAAAGTGTTCACTCTTTAATACTTCTGTAACAAGACAACGGATTTTGGCTAACATGGCTCTTAACTGAATCACAGTTGTTATTTTACTCGACACTCGCGAATTTTAAAATTATTTTTCACAACAATAAACGTATTTTAATGTTTATACAATAACAATTGCATTTGGTCTAAAAACTTATTTAAATCAGTTAAAATATTAGGTCATATTTTTAACTTTAAAAATATCAAAGAAAAATCGCTGGTTTGAAAAATAAAGGTTAACTTTGACAACACTGTTTTATGCCCAACACTACTACATGTACTTATCTTGCAAATTTAATCCAATTGGTTTGAGTTGACATCAGCTGCTGTGAATTCGCCGCACAATTTTATTCTGTTTGTTCTTCTTCAATTTTTGTTTGTTGATGCCGCTAAAATTTGATGTTGCTGAAAATCCAAATTATTCGTTGTTGTTGCTGCTCATATCGATGCAAATGTTGTTGATTACTGGAAAATCATACTGTCTGCTGCTGCTTACAAAATTCCATCCCTTAATTCATGGGCCATCATGTGGAGTTGAAGAAAAGAAGACGATCAAATGATGTAGTTTGGTGGATGAATTGTATATTAGCAGGTGAAGCGCACAGTACTACGTGTTTGTGAAAATTTCGCTAATTTTTCTTGAAATTTTTAGCCAAATTTGTTTGCTTTAATGACGATGAATGGTGGATAATCTATTAATGGAAGTTACACAGCCAATTATTCCAATAAAACCGCACAGTGGCACGAGATGGTAAAAGTGATATTTCAGTTGTGTGAATTTTTACATAAATTTATTAAATAAATCACTTTGTATTCGCCAATAATTCGTATAGTTGAGTGTGTATTAATGAAAATGGTTATTTTTTATTTTATAGGCATGTATTTTTTTGAAGTTTTGCCTAATAAATTAAACGATGCTGGAAAGTGTCTGTGTTTGAACAGAAATTTATCTCGAAATTTAAAAGGGTATCGCAGGTAAACTTTTCCTGGAACCAAGTCACTAATGCTTGTTTTTCAATGTGAGATTTAAAACAAGTCTGCTGCAGTTTGGTGGTTTTAATTTGATTTTCTTACCAGTGATTCGTGATGGTATACAGGTGTTTTTACTGATCAATTCCTCGTCTTGCGATTCCGCTTTTATATCCAAATAACGATTGCTGAATCCTTTGGGATAGTTTTAAAACTTATTTGTACAAGTGAAAATAATATTTTTTTTTATGTACCCCTTTTTTTTTATTCTGCCGCAGCCATTTGCCAAATGGCCGCCGATACTTCACACGTAAAGCCTTCCAAAAATCGCAAAACTTTTCGGGAACAAAAAAATCACTGCTGGATACAATTTTGATTGCAGATTTTAATTTAATCCAGTAAAAACTTTTTGTAGACAATGTTTCTAATTTCAGCCGGCGTTCTTTTGCTTTATGCGACACAAAATGGCTGCCGACACTACCCAAAGACGGAATTTTTCCAATTACGTAGATTTTATAAATTTTAACCGATTAACCACGTTTACTTATGCTGTTTTAGCTGGGATTTATTGCTTTTGTATGCCGATGATTTTAGGAATTTGCGTTACTTTAAAAACTCTAAATTTCACCAGGCATCAGTCAAATAAAATGGCGTCTTCAATAAAAACTAAATTTTCATGCAATTCCAGGTTTATTTCGAACAATTTATTTTTGTTGATTTAAACCATGCGTTAAGTTCCAAATCCTTAATGTTGGTATTTCTGATTTGTCTTGTCAGAAAAGTGAACCTTTCAAATTGAAGCTGTAACCGGAAATGAACGAGATAATGAACGTGCTTGAGCTAGCTACAGCCAACTTAACATCTAATTGCAAATGCAATCAGAGTTGATTTTCTTAAACCCGTTTATACCCTTGCCAGATCTTTGTACAATTCCCAAAAACATTTTATAAAAACTTAGGTAAAATTTTGCCAAAGCCAGTGGAACGGCACAGTAAGAGTAAAAATTTAATAAATCCAAAAAAAATTATAAAATTCATCAAAATAAGAGCAAGTATTGCTGCATATCCGATTGAAATTTGACTTTCATTATTTCCTAGATATAAATTTTGATAAATAACAAGTTTTTAACAATTTTTTTAAGTTTTTCATTCAAATAAAATGAAAAATCGCCTTAAATCTACTACAAATTTAAAATCGAAATATCTCGGGATTTTGAGCTAACTTTTCAAAACGGGGTACAGCACTGGATTCTACGGTCCAAAATTAGGTTGACGTGTCTCGGCGTTTTGGTGTGTCATTTTCATCTACTTACAGTGTTATTCTTTAAATTTTTAATGATTTGTGTAAGTAATCTTTTTTTAAATTGTTGGTATTTTTTAATGAGATATCATTAGTTTTTACCTACACAAGTAGGTTACTTTTTTGTAAAAAAAAAATTCAAAAAATTATTTATAAAAATATAAAAACATGTTTGTATCAAGTGACTTTGGCACGATGCACTGTGGTTCCAAATCCAAATCTAGGTGGACAAAAGTCTAAAAAGTTTGAATCTTTAAATTAAAAAAAGGTAGGTGTTTTAAATAGCTAACAACATGCCTAGACTAAACGCAAAATAATTTCATTATATAAGGTCTTTAACTTTGTCTCAGCAGAACTAGAACATCAATGTTTGTTCACCGAAATTTTTGTATTTGAAAATTAAGGAAATCAATACAAAACTAAGTAGCTTATAACAAGTGAATTATTTCCAGGAGATTTCCGTGGATTATATTTAATATAGCCATGGGTATATACTTATGTAAAAAATTTTCATTGGTTCGTAAATCTTTCGTGTTATCTTGATATCGGTTTTTAAAGTTAGGGTCATAAGTAAATAAAAAAAAAATTAGATTATTAATCTTTCAAAGCTTGCCGAAAAAAACCGCTCCAAGTTGCGGGCAAGCCACTATATACATCTCTTAAAGTAACTATCAGAGAGTATGTTTTATCACTCATCTCATCCAGCGGCGTCCAGCTGCATTTTTTATAGCGCTTTTTTTATGCAATTTTTAGAACTCACCAAAAAATGGGACTAATATTCAAGATCTTCTGCACATATTTTTGTAACAAATAACTTAACAGTATTTTCTACAATAGCTACATCACACATTTTTCTTTTCCCGCAACTCCAGAAGCAAAAAAATGATTAAATTCGACTATTCTAGAAAAAAAGTACATATTAAAAGTAGTTCGACATAGCTGGACTTTACTGTAAAACTCAGAATGGCTTTTTATATCTTTTTTTTATAATTCCATTAAATTTAGATACCAAAAGCAGCAAAATGTATTTAACTTTTTTAGTTGTAGCGAAAAGTCCACTTTAGTTGTAGTTATTATAGTGAAACCCACTGTATTTTCAAAAATACTACAGCTACCATTTTTTAAATATTTTTTTTGAAATCAGCGACTCCAAAAACATAAAATATAATGGTTAAATACTTTTGTCCACCTAGTTTTGGAATCGGAACCACACACAGTGGGGAAAAATGGACTTTTTTTGTCCGATTTTGCCTACAGGTCGCAATTCTTAACCGATTTTAGTATTTCTTTTTTTTTTAATTTAGCTAGTAAAATTCCTCATCGGTCTGTCATGGTGGATTTCTAAAAATCCTTTTTGTTTTATTTGAATATTTTTTTAAAGTTCAGAAAATATTATTTTTTTTAGAATTTTTGCTCTAAAAAATGTAATTGGCAGGGGACGAATAAGCTGTATGGACAAAATTAAAGGTATTTGAACCCCTTATAAATGATATTAATAGCATTTGTTAATTTATTATTATTTTGGTTTTTATAAACATCTGAAAACTTAAAAATTTTCACTTTTAAGTACCTATATCATTTTAAATAATGTACCAATTTCAATGAAATTTTTTTTAAATTAAAGCTTATCATTTTCTTAACCATTATTGGTATATAAAGTATTTTTGCAAAATTGTTTAACTCTTTTTTCCGAATTAAAAATGTAACAACTTTTTTTTTTTAAAACAGACTAAAAAATAATTTGGAATTCCAAAAATCATAAGGTAAAATTAAGCAAAAAAATAAAATATTTGTTTCAAAAAATTTTGTGTACCAATTATGACTAAGCAAAACATAAGCTTTAATCTAAAAAAGGTTTAATTGAAATTGGTACATTATTTTTAAAGATATAGGCATTTAAAAGTGAAAATTCTTGAATTTTTGTCTGGTTATAAAAACAAAAATAATAATATATTTTTAAATACTAAACATGTCGTTGATAAGGGGTCCCAATACCTTTAATTTAGTCCATAAAGCATATTCATCCCATGCCTAATACATTTTTTATTGCAAAAAAACTGAAAAAATGAAAATTTTCTAAACTTTAGGAAAATATAAAAAGTAATCCGAAATTTTTTTTTACAAAATCCACCATTACAGGTTGATGCGGAATTTTATTAGCTAAAATACAAAAAAAGAAAAATCAAAATCGGTTAAGAATTGCGACCTATAGGCAAAATTGGACAAAAAAGTCCATTTTTCCCCACTGTGCCACAGTGCGATGGGTAGAGTGTCTGGCCAGAATGTAGTTGATTGCGGGATCGATTCCCCAAAATTTTATTAAAAATTTTTAAAAAAATATTTCAAAAGAAAATTGTAAAAAATTACCTACGAAATCATGATTTATTGTTTTCGTAGGTTATTTTTTTGGAATTTGTTGGTAAAAATAACAGAACTATTATTAATTTTTAATGTTTTCGTAGGTTATTTTTTCGAATTTGTTGGTCAAATCGTTATTTTTTAATGTTTAATGTTATTTATTTTAGAAAATTTTGTCAACAATAAAAAATAAATGTTGATGTTTGTTAAAACAAATGAATAATTACTGGGATGGTTTTCAATTGTTTATTCACTGGTTTTAAATGTGTTTTTCATTTGTTTTTGCCTACAAAATATTTTAAGTGAAATTATTACACAGAAAGAATTGAAAACGAAAGTCAATCAACAAAAACGCGGATTCAATAAATTTTTTAATTGAAACTCCTCCGATAAAGAAAATTGTTATATCAATTATCAAATTGTAGGTGATTAATTGATTTTTTTTTTTCAATTAATCACTTTTTCGATTTTGATCAAAAATTTAATCAATTTTTTATTTAAAGTCAATTAAAATAATGATTGATTTAACAAATGAATTTCAAGCTTATGGAAAAATTATGAAGAAATTCATATTTTTTGCTTTCCAATATGTTGCCGACAATAAAAAAAATTAAAACCTTAGTATAAAGTATATTTTTGAATAAATGTATTCAAAAAAATTGAAGCGAAAAAAATCTGGTATGTTGAAAATTTGAAATTTGATAGTTAAAGAAAATAACAAAAATGTTGATCAAATCAATAATTGAATTGTGATTTTTGTACCACTTGTCTTAGCTTTTAATGCCCTTCCATTACGTATGTTAAAAAACATCCAATTTAATTTTTCTTTTAAAAATCATAGATTTTTCCGCGACTAATTGCAGCTTTTTGGAAACTTCTGGGAGCTTGCGAAAAATGTCGTAACACTAACTTTTGTTTAAGAATCAAATGGTAAATTAAAATAAGCACTAAGTTATGACGTTTTTGCTCCGCTGAAAAATTGGGTCGAAAACCTGGGTTTTAAACACGTAAATGAGTTGGCATTTTGTAAAAAAAGACTGCGCCATTATTTTTATTGTTTCAAAAACCTTCAAAAAAGTGATGCTATCAAAAAATCCAAAGAAAAAAAAAAAAACATTTTAAAACAAACTCTAATCAATATAGCAGGACTTTCTACTAAATTTTGCTTCGCGACCCCTTTTCAATATTTAAAATTTCTCGCGACCCCCAGTATAAAAAATATACTAAAAAATATCCCCAACATAAAAAATATACTACAAAAGTTTCCTTATTTTATCCAAAGCTTTTTGAAGCCTACAGATGAGTCATAAAGCAGAAAATACAATTTTTTTCGCGGATTTACGAGTTAAAAACACGTTATTTTTCAAAAGGCAGCTAAGAGGCTTCTGAATCATGGCATACAGTGGGCGACAATACATTGGAAACTTTTTTATAGTAGATGCAATTTGTTAACACTACTAATCGTTATTATTAGGGATGAGATTTTCATGCAATAACAAATCGAAAATATGAGCTTCAAATATGCGCTAAAAAATTCAAAATATGCACTAAAAAACCTAAAAATATGCACTAAAAAATAAAATGTGTGCAATAAAAATCTTGTTTTCATAGGAAAAACTTCTTAAAAAGCTAAAAGTAACGCCGGGCTTAAATAGTAACATTTAAAACTTTATATAAGCAAGATTTTTTAGAAACTAAAACAATAAAAAAATTTTTAAAGAAAAAAAATATTTTTTCTTATTTCCAAAATAAATTTTTAAAATTTAAAATAGTTTTTGAAACAAATAAATTTCAATTTCTGTTATTGCATAATTTATGCCAAAATATGCAAAAATATGCACTTTAAAGTTAGAAATATGCACAAAATATGTATTTAAAACCAAAATATGCAAAAATATGCATTTTCACCAAAATATGCAAAAATATGCAAAAACGAATCGATACCATTTTAACGCAAATTTCTTGATTCGGAAACATAAATCGATATCGATATCGTTTTTAGACTATCGTCAAAAAACATGCATTTTCATGGAACTCTCATCCTTAGATATTATTATCAAACGAGTATTATTATAAAAAATGTTATGTAGGTAATTTTTAAAGCTTTAATTTAAGCTTAATAGCGTCCAGATTAAGTAAATAATAAATGTGCTACGAGGGTCGATCTGGAAAATGAAGTTTTTATAAAGATTTTTCAGAACATTTTTAAAAAAAAAATGCAAGTTGATTTTTTCCAAGTTTAAACATTAAAAATTTAAGAAAATGTCCAATAGTTTTTATTCAGTGGTCAAATAATTTTTCCATAAACGCAAAAGAACCTCCAATTCTTTTGACCACCAATTTTTTGTAAACAAAGAAAAACTTTAATTAATTTAATATTTCATTTAGGGTGTTCAGTCGATTAATTTTTGTTCGATTAATCGAACAATTTTAAACGAATAATTGTTCGATTAATTTAAAATTGCTAATTTCGAATAAAGGATTAATCGAAGAATTTATACCGATTAATCGAATAATAATAACATATGGTTTTTCTGGAAATACGTATATTTTTTTTTAAGTTTTAAGTCAAATAAACATACCAAATGTAAGTGGCCGCTGAAATTAAAAAAAAAACGTCATGTTTCCTAGAGTGGTCCTTATTTTAATTTTTTCATATTTTCGATATTCCCGAAGCTTGAATTTTTTACTCGACCTAAAATAACTACCTGATAAAATTTTGGGCCGAATCGTTGACTGTGTGAAAACACTAAAATCGATCAAGGTGTCGAGTTTTGGACAAAACCCACTAAATTATAAAAAAAAAATTAAAAATTTTATGAATATGTTCAAAACAAAGTATTTTTTGTTTAACATTTTCCCAAATGTAGTCAAAAAATATATACTTGCTAACAAAAATAACTTTTGAATTCTGCACATTTTTCAAATCTCCAAAAAAAAAATTTGTAATGTTCTCAAACAAAATTTAGTTTTTTTGTACATTTACTCATGTACAATTTTTTTCTAAAATTGTCGAAAAAAATCTTGTAATTTAGTAAATTTTCTGAATTTGGAATTATTCGATTAATCGATCAATTTTAAAATTTTATTCGTTTAATCGAATAATTCCAAAATGCCAAATTTCAATTAATCGTTTAATCGAACAATAAAAAAATCCGATTAATTGAACACCCCAATCTCATTACAATAACATATTTTCTTTGTTTACAAAAAATTGGTGGTCAAAAGAACTGGAGGTCAAAAAATGTGGATTTTTTCTGCTGTACTTAAAAAATGTCACTGCTTGTTTGGGTTGTTGGAAAAATTATTTGATCACTGAAATAAAACTATTGGACCTTTTTTTAAATTTTTAATGTTTGAACTTGGAAAAAATCGACATGGAAATATTTTTAAAAAATTTTCTGAAAAATGTCTATAAATAATTTAATTTTTCAGATTGACCTTCGTAGAACATTTAATATTTACTCAATCTGGATGCCATTAAGCTTAAATTGAAGCTTTATAAATTACCTACACAACATTTTTTTTAAATAATACTCGTTTGATAATAATAACGTTTAGTATTGTTAACTTTGTCTTTAACCCTTTCACTACCGACTTTTTTTGGCTAGTAATTTCTTGATCAAAATTTGTGAAAATGTAGATCTATGCAACGTAAAAACTTTTTGTTGATTTCGATGGTCTACCGCGCCCTCTAGCGGAGATATATCCAACCAAACTTGAAGCTTTCACATGCAATATCTCCCGAACGAGTGAACATTTTTCCAAAATTCGAATTTTGTATTTTTCGTATCGAAAAGTTCTACAACGAAAAGTTCTTGAACGATTATTATTCGATTTTTGAGAACTTTTTAACGTTTATTTTGTTTTTCAATTTTTTTGCGTTATTTGAAAAATTTCCAGTTTGCCACCAAATATTGCGTGTAGAGTCCACCGGAATGCAAATTTAATTTTCCGAGTACTATAAAAAAGTTGCCAATGTATTGTCGCCAACTGTATATATTTTTCGTCACACCCCCCATGGATCCACCATGCATTATAAAACCATTTTTACTCGGTTGTATAAACAATAAGTGACCAAATTTTTCTTAAAATTATATCATATTTTATAAAAATTTTATCATTACTGATGGAATTTTATATAAATTTAAGTACTCAGTTTTCTTATCAAATTCTATATAATTACTAGAGTTAATTTTGAAAATTTGATATGCGGGTATCATAACTTTTTTGAATGATTTAGGTTAGCTAAAAAGAATGCCGGTATTTTTTTGGGAACATTTTTGCTCCTTGGGGTGGTTCAACGCATCTGAAATCGCGGATTTTAAGCTGATTTTTCTGCAGAGCAAAAACGGCTGAATATATCGCAAATCTGCTTTCACCAATCGATTCTACAGCAAAAATTAATACTATAGTCGTTTTTTGAACTCTTAAAAAAAGTTCCAAAAACCCACCACAGATGGCGGAAATATAAGGTTTTTCCAGTTTTTTTTTTTTTAATTAATTTTTTAAATATGCACAATTAAAGGGCATTTTAAGCTTAACAAAATGGTACCAAAATTTCCGTTCTATCACAACCCGTTAAGAAGTTATAGAGTCCCCGCACAACAATGTCGGAGCGTTTGACGGTTTCGGTCATGGGAGAGTATAGGCGCAAAACAAAGGCGGCAGCGGAAAATTCAGTCAAACGTTTATATTCACATTATTTTTTCACTTTTTCTGCACATTTTTATTTAATTTTATTATTTTTTTTAATATCAATATAATTTTTTCACATTGATTCGTTTTTTTGTGTTTTTTTTAGAATTTTATATATTTTTTTTTTAGAGATCACATTTTTTTGTTTACTTTATCGAAAATAATCGAAATATTTATAAAAATGTGGTAACATTTTCATATAAAAAATTAAAAGAGAGAGAGAAACCGACACAAAAATAAAATTGATTTTATTCAAGCGGTTTTCGGTCGAGCGTTTTTTCTTGCCAAATTTGTATGAAAAAAACGTCACCGACATTGTTGTGCGGGGACTCATAAGCTCTCAAAAATGGACAAAAGCTCGTTTTTTGAGATTTTTGATCTCAATTTTCTCGAAAACATGACGTGATAGAAAAATTTGAAAACCAGATTCAGGATCAGTATCGAAATGTTAATCGAAAACGATTTGTACGATCCCAGAATATCATCCAAAAATATCACAAAAAATACTCTCAATAATGCACAAAAATGCTTTTTTTATGAACTTTGACCTCAATTTCCTCAAAAACCTGACGTTATGAAAAACTTTGGAAACCAGATTTGAAATCAGCACTGAAAGGCTAATCGAAAACGAGTGTCCAGACCGCTGACCCATCCAAAAAATTTTCAAATTTCGGTCAGTGTTTTATAATTTTGCCACTAGAAAAAAACTTTGAAGCCTTATAATTTTTTAATGGGTTGTGAAAGAAAGGTGCTTTTTGTACCAATTTTCTTAGCAAAAACTGCCTCTTCATCGTGCATGATTAAAAAAATATTTTAATTTTTTTTTTTTTAAAAATTGATTTTTCCGCCCCCTGCTGTGGGTTATTGGAACTTTTTTTAAGAGTTCGAAAAACTGCTATTCTATTAATTTTTGCTGTAGAATCGACTGGTGAAATCAGATTTGCAATATATTCAGCCGTTTTTTCTCTGCAGAAAAATCAGCTCAAAATCCGCGTTTTCAGACGCTTTGAACCACCCCAAGAAGTGAAAATTTTTCCAAAAAAATACCGTCATTCTTTTTAGCTCCCCTAAATCCTTTAAAAAAATGATGATATCCGATAAACAGATGAAGTGACATAGTCACCAAACGAACTCTAATAATTATATATGGTGTTTATAAAATTATATATGACTATATATGACTATACTAGCTAACTCGCCCGGTACTTCGTTACCGGTTAGCTGTAAAAAAAAAAACAACTATATTACTTCAAATTCTTATTAATTTTTAATTAAACATTAAAATTGTTAGTTTCGACCTTTAAAATATTATATTTTGAGTAGATTTTAAGTTGCAAAAAATTTTATTTTGGCGAAACGATCCCATAGTTCAAACTTTAAGTTTCAAGGAACATTAGTGCATAAGGAACAATATGTACCAAATTGAAGCGAAAATTCAAAAATTTATTTTCCCAGAATGTAATTTCCGCGAGTGGATCGTAAAGTACCAATTTTAAGTATCTCTACTTTCTCCTTTTTCCCCATTAGAAGCAGAATTTTCATAAAAGTACTTATTTTAGAATGTTATTTCCGCGAAAGGATCGTACAGTCCAAATTTCAAGTATTTAGGACCATTAATTCAGCAGTTACAAAATTGCCATACTTTCCCCATTTTCCCCCTTAGAAGCACAATTTACTAAAAAAGTGCTTCTTCCAAAAAGTTATTTCCGCTAGAGGATCGTACAGTCCAAACTTCAAGTATCTAGAACCATTAGTTCAGCAGATACAAAACAGTTCAAAATTCAAGTATCTAGGACCATTAGTTCAGCAGATACAAAATTGCCCTACTTTTCCCCCTTTTCCACCTATAAAACAAAATTTTCAAAAAAGTACTTCTTTCAGAATGTTTTTTTCCGCGAGAGGATCGTACACTCCAAATTTCAAGTATCTAGGACCGTTAGTTCAGCAGATACAAAATTGCCCTATTTTCCCCCTTTTTCCCCGTAGAAGCTAAATTTTCAAAAAAGTACTTCCATTAGAATGTTGTTTCCGCAAGAGGTTTCAAATTTGCCCTACTTTCCCTCTTTTTCCCCCTATAGAAGCAGATTTTTCCAAGAAAGTACTTCTTCCAGAATGTTGTTTCCGCGAGAGGATCGTACAGTCCAAACGTCAATATTTAGGACCATTAGTTCAGCAGATACAAAATTGCCCTTCTTTCCCGCTATAAAAGTAATTTTCAAAAAAGTACTTCTTTCAATATGTTATTCCGCGAGATGATCCTATATTGCAAATGTCATGTTTTTAAGACCATTAGTTTAAAATCTACCAAATTGCCCTATTTTGCCCCTCTTGGCCCTCCTTAAAACCAAAATTTTCAAAAAGTGTATTTTTCAAAAAATTATTTCCGCGAGAGGATCAAAACTTAAAGTTTTAGTTCAGAAGATACAAAAATTGCCCTATTTTCCCCCTTCTACTTTTTTCAAGATGTTTTTTTTGCGAGATGATCCTAGAGTTCAAATTTAAAGTTTCTGGAACCATTTGTTTAAAAGATAAATAATGTACCGATTTTCCCTATTTCCCCCCCTTTCCCACCGTGGAGGAGGAATTTTTCAAACAATATTTTTTTCAGAATGTTGTTTCCGCGAGAGGTTCCTAAAGACCAAACTTCACATTTCTGGGACCATTTGTTAAGAAGATAAAAAATTCACCGATTTTCCCTATTTTCCCACCCATGGAGGCGGAATTTTCAAAAGTTTTGTTTTCCGCATGTTAATTCTGCGAGAGGATCCTAGAGTCCAAATTTCAAGTTTCTGGGACCATTTGTCCAGAAGATAACAAATGTACAATTTGCTCTATTTTCCCCAACTTGGAGCGGAATTTTCAAAAAAAGATTTTTTTAGTTTTTTTTTTCGCGAGAGGATTATAGAGTCCAAATTTCAAGTTTCTAAAACTATTAGTTCAAAAGATACAAAATCCCCCAAAGGGCCCTACTTTCCCCTTTTTCCCCCCTAGAAGTGGAATTTTTAAAAAAGTTCTTTAAGTATGTTATTTTTGCGAAAGGATCGTTCAGTTCAAATTTCATGAATCTACGACCATTAGTTCAGCAGATTCAAAATTGCCCTTCTTTCCCCCTTTTTCCCCCAGAATTTTGAAAGGTACTTTCTTAAGAATGTTATTTCCGCGAGAGGATCGTTCAGCCAAATTTCAAGTATCTAGAACCATTACCTCAGCAGATACAAAATTGCCCTACCTTCCCCGTTTTCCCCCTTGAAATCGGAATTTTCAAAAAAAGTACTTCTTTCAGAATGTTAATTCCGAGAGAGGATCGTGCAGTCTAAATTTCAAGTATCTAGGACCATTAGTTCAGCAGATACAAAATTGCCCTACTTTCCGCCTTTTCCCCCTTAGAAACGGAACTTTCCACAATAAGTACTTTTTCCGCAAGAGGATCGTTCAGTTCAAATTTTAAGTATCTAGGCTCATTAGTTCAGCAGATACAGAATTGCCCTTCTTTCCACCTTTTCCCCCTTTAGAAGGAGAACTTTCAAAAAAGTACTTCTTCTAGAATGTTCTTTCCGCGAGAGGATCGTACAGTCCAAACTTCAAGTATGTAAGACTATTAGTTAAGCAGATTCAAAATTGCCCTACTTTCTCCCTTTTCCCCCTGTAGAAGCAGAATCTAAAAAAAAGTACTTCTTTTAGAATGTTATATCCGCGAGAGGATCGTACAGTTAAATTTTAAGTATCGAGGACCATTAGTTCAGCAGATACAAAATTGCCTTACCTTCCCCCCCCCCTTAAAAGTAGAGTTTTCAAAAAAGTACTTCCTTGAGAATGTTATTTCCGCTAGAGGATCGTACAGTCCAAAATTCAAGTATATAGGATCATTATTTCAGCAGATACAAAATTGCCCTACTTTTCCCATTTTTCCCACTCAAAATCGGAATATTTAGAAAAGTACTTCTTTCAGATTGTTATTTTCGCGAAAAGATCGTACAGTCCAAATTTCAAGTCTCCCGGACCATTAGTTCAGCAGATACAAAATTGCCTACTTTCCCCCTTTTCCCTCTTACAAGGGAAGTATCTCAACCCTTATGAACCGATTTGCCTGAAACTTAAAATATATGTCAAAGAGACAATTCTAAGGTTGGGGTGTCTCGGCTTATCGGCCATATCGGGGATTTAGGGGATCAAAACATGGGTCAAAAAATGGCGAAAAAATCGTTTTTTGGATTTTTCAGCCATTTCTTTTTAAGAAACTATATGATGTTTTCATATGAGAAGAAATGTTTTTTTAATGCCTATGCAATGGTAACCATAACCTTGTAAAAATTCGGCTTCTTTAAATAATTTTTTCAGGAAAATGTGTAAATTTTGGTCTATGAAGACATAGGTCTATGAAGACATAGACCTACGATATCCATATGGATAAGAAATAATCTTTGTTAAATTTAAGTCGACCCGTATTTTTGCCCTAGACGATATTCCTGTTAGTTCGGAAGTTATCAAAATTTTCCCGAAGGTCCACATGGTTTCATAAGGGGACAACGAAATTTTTAAACACCGATATGGCCGATAAGCCGAGACACCCCAACCTTAAAATCGTCTCTTTAATACATATTTTAAGTTTCAGGCAAATCGGTTCATAAGGGTTGAGATACTTCCCTTGTTAGAGACGGAATTTTCCAAAAAGTCCTCCATTCGAATTTTATTTCCGCGAGAGGATTGTGCAGTCCAATTTTCAAGTATCTAGGACTATTTGTTCAGCAGATACAAAATTGGCCTACTTTCCCCCTTTTTCCCCCTTAAAGAAGAATTTTTAAAAAAGTATTTCTTTCCGAATGTTCTTTCCGCGGCAGGATCGTACAGTCCAATTTTCAAGTATCTAGGACCATTAGTTCAGCAGATTCAAAAATTGCTCTATTTTCCCCTCTTTCTTCCCTTAAAAGAGGAATTTTTAAAAAAGTATTCCTTTCCGTATGTTATTTCAGCGGGAGGATCGTACAGTCCAATTTTGAAGTATCTAGGACCATTAATTTAGCATATACAAAATTGCACTACTTTCCCCCTTTCTCCCCCTTAAAAGCGAAATTTTCAAAAAAGTACTTTTTTTAGAATGTTATTGCCGCGATATGATCCCATATTCCAAATGTCATGTTTCTAAGACCATTAATTTAAAGTTTAGCAAATTGACCTAATTTCCCCCTTTTGGGCCTCCTTAAAACCAAAATTCTCAAAAAAATATATTTTTCAAAAAATAATTTCCGCGAGAGCATCCAGATTCAAAATTTCAAGTTTGTTCAGAAGATACAAAATTGCCCTATTAAACCCCTTCTACCCACCACCCCACGCTTATAAAAGGATTTTTCAAAATATTACTTTTTACAAAATGTTTTTTCCGCGAGAGTAGAGTTAAAATTTCAAGTTTTTGGGACCATTCGTTTAGCAAATACGAAATTGCCCTTCTTTCCCCATTTTTCCCCCTTTAAAAACTAATTTTCAAAAATGTACATCTTTTAGAATGTTATTTTCGGGATAGGATTGTACAGTTCAAATTTTAAGTATCTAGGACCATTAGTTCAGCAGATACAAAATTGCCATACTTTCCCCTTTTTCCCCGTAGAAGCATAATTTTTAAAAAAGTTTTTCTTTAACAATGTTATTTTCGCGAGAGGATCGTACAGTTGAAATTTCAAGTATCTAGGACCATGAGTTCAGCAGATTCAAAATTACCCCATTCAAAATTACCCCACTCTTCTTTAAGAATGTTATTTTCGCGAAAGGATCGTACAGTTTAAATTTCAAGTATGAAGGACCATTAGTTCAGCAGATTGAAAATTGCCCTACTTTCCCGATTTCCCCCCAGAATTTTGAAAAAGTACTTCCTTTAGAATGTTATTTCCGCGAGAGGGTCCTTCACTCCAAATTTCAAGTATCTAGGACCATATTTTCAACAGATACAAAATTGCCCTACCTTCCTCTTTTTCTCCCTTTAAAGCGGAATTTTCAAAAAAGTACTTTTTTCAGAATGTTATTTCCGCGAGAGGATCGTGCAGTCCACGCGAGAAGATCGTGCAGTCCTATTTGTTTAGCAGATAAAAACCGGAATTTTCAAAAAGCACTTCTTTCAGCAAGTTATTTCCGCGAGAGGATCGTACAGCCCAAATTTTAAGGATCTACGACCATTAGCTCAGCAGACACAAAATTACCCTACTTTCCCTTTTTCCCCCTTAGAAAATAGTCAAAAATTTTAAGTTTCTGGGAAAATTAGTTCAGAACATACAAAGTGTACCAAATTGTCCTATTATCCCCCTTTTTACCACCCTAGAAGCGGAATTGAAAAAAAAACTTTGTTTCGGAATGTTTTTTCCGCGAGAGGATCTTATAGTCCAAACTTTAAGTTTCTAGGACCATTAGGTCAGAGAAAAGAAAATGTACCAAATTGCCCAATTTCCTACCTTTTCCACTTCTTAGAAGTGCTTTTTTAAAAAAGTACTTTCTTCAGAATATTATTTCCGCGAGAGGATCCTATGGTCCAAATTTCAGGTTTCTTGGACCATTAGTTCACAATATATAAAATGTTTCCCCCCAAATTTGAATGAAAAATTTTCAAAAAATACTTTCTTCAGAACATAATTTCCGCGAGAGGATCATGTAGTCCAAATTTTTAAGTTTCTAGGACCATTAGTGCAGAAGATACAAAATGTACCAAATTATCCTACTTTCCCCCTTTCAACGCCCTAGAATCAGAATTAAAAAAAACTTTGTTTCAGAAAGTTTTTTCCGTTAGAGGATCTTATAGTCCAAACTTTAAGTTTCTAGGACCATTAGGTCAGAAGATAGAACATGTACCAAATTGCCCTTTTTTCCCCCATTTCCCCTTCATATTTTTTTAAAAAAATACTTTCTTTAGAGTATTATTTCCGCGAGAGGATCCTATAGTCCAAATTTTAGGTTACTGGGGCCATTAGTTCAGAAGATCGAAATGTTTAAAATTGTCCTATTTCCCTCTAAATTTAAGTGATTAAATCAATCAATTCCCAAAAATTAAAAAATAAATGAGAAAAAAAAATTGAGTAAAAAATTTGAGTCAAAAAATTAAGCGAAAAATATTTTGAGTAAAAAAAATTTGGGTGAAAACACCTTCTAAGTAAAAAATTTAAGTAAAAAAATTAGTAAAAAAACAGAAGAATAAAATACAATTGAGTGAAAAAAATTTTTATTAAAAAAAATTGAGTTAAAAAAATTTTGAGTAAAAAAAAATTTTGAGTAAAAAAAATTTTTGAGTGAAAAAAAATTTTGAGTGAAAAAAAATTTGAGTGAAAAAAAATATGTAAAAAAAAAATTTTGAGTGAAAAAAAAATTTTATTAAAAAAAATTGAGTTAAAAAAATTTTGAGTAAAAAAAAATTTTGAGTAAAAAAAAATTGAAAAAAAAAAAATTTTGAGTGAAAAAAAATTTGACTGAAAAAAATTTGTAAAAAAAAAATTTTGAGTGAAAAAAAATTTTGAGTAAAAAAAAATTTTGAGTAAAAAAAAATTGAAAAAAAAAATTTTTGAGTGAAAAAAAATTTTGAGTGAAAAAAAAATTTGAGTGAAAAAAAATTTGTAAAAAAAAAAATTTGAGTGAAAAAAAATTTTGAGTAAAAAAAAAAATTTTGAGTGAAAAAAAATTTTGAGTAAAAAAAATTTTGAGTGAAAAAAATTTGTAAAAAAAAAAAAATTTGTAAAAAAAAAAATTTGTAAAAAAAAAAAATTTGAGTAAAAAAAAAATTTTGAGTGAAAAAAATTTTTGAGTGAAAAAATTTTAGTAAAAAAATGTTTTTCCCCGAGAGGATCCTATAGTTCAAATATCTAGTTTCTAGGACCATTAGTTCAAAATTCACCAAATTGCCCTATTTTCCCCCTTTTTGTCCCCCTTAAAACCGGAATTTTCAAAAAAGTACTTTTTTCAAAATGTTATTTCCGCGAGAGGGTCCTAGATTTCAAATTTCAAGTTTCTGGGACCATTTGTTTAGAATATAAAAAATGTACCAATTTGCCCTATTTTCCCCTTTTTCCCCCCTTGGAGGCGGAATTTTCCAAAAAAAATTTTTCCGAAATTTTAATTCCGCGAGAGGATCCTAGAGTTCAAATTTGAAGTTTCTAGGACTATTAGTTCAAAAGATACAAAATCCCCCAAAGGGCCCTATTTTCCCCCATTTGCCCCCTTTAGAATCGGAATTTCCAAAAATCCCTTCTTAGTGGGTGGTTTTGTCGGGAGCCGAACCTACATTCCAAATTTCAAGTCTCTAGCTTCAGCGGTTTGGGCTGGGCGATGATTATTGCCAATCAGTCAGTCAGTCAGTCAGTCAGTCAGTCACCACACTCTTTTATATATATAAGATAAGATCAAAACTTTTTTTACTTGGGTTGCTTACTTTAGTTCGTTTAGTCAAAAGGAAATATCTAAGTATTTTCATACATTATTTTTCTTAAACATTTTATTTTTCACACCAAAAATCAACTAAAATTTTTAGGAAATTTTATATTTTAGTTGATGTTTATTATTTGTTAAAGAAACTTTATATTTTTTTTTTTGTGCAATAAACTTAATACATTATTTTGAAAAAAATATAACAACTGCGAAAAAATCCATAAAAAATTCATATAAAAATTCATAAAAATGTTCATAACAAACAAAAAAATTCAATAAAATTTCATGGCTATTAAAAATAAATAATAATTGCTTAAATTGTTGAAAGTGAACTTGAAGCCAAAAGAAAAAAAAACTACAGTAAAACAGTTTTCAATGGTTTTGTGTGAAATTATTAATAAAAAAAAAAAATAACAAAAATACCAAGTGTCAAAGATTTTTTGATTTATAACGTGTTAGAAATTGTTTAAATTTGTTTTATAAAGAATATGTGATAAAAAACAAATAGTTAAAAGAAAATTTTTGGGTAAAATAGCTTTTATACAATTTTGAATTAATTTCAGTGATCTACTAAGTTATCAAAGCTTTAATCCCCAGCTTAACTTCCCCAGCAAAAGGAATAAAATTTATTTAGTTATCAAAGCTTTCTCCCCCAGCTTAACTTAGAGAAAAATGACGGTCGTATAAGCTGAGAACTATAACACTACCCTACATACAATCACAAAGTGTTTTGGCATCATAAACACGAATCTGTGTCATCAGAAAAGTTGTATCGATTCGGCTTCTCCAGATATAGGCATTTTAATTTTTTGTGGGCCAAGAACTTAAAACCGACAAAGTTTTTATAGCCTAGTTTGTGCTAATGTTTGTAACTACCCGAAATATTGGTCCTAGACCTACCTTCAGGTATACCGATCGACTCAGAATTACTTTTTGAGTCGATTTAGCAACCGTCCCACAGTGGCCGAAATGGCCAATCTAGCGGCGCTTAATTCGGAAATGTAAAATAATAAAGACTAATGCTTATTTGCGATTAAAAAATTTAAAAAGAATTAATTTTTAAACAATATTTATTTATTTTTATGTATTTTGGGAAAATTTATGTGAATATTGGGAGGGTGGTTTGTATGAGGCCTAGAAATTAAAATGGTCCGATTCCATTAAAATTTAAAGCCATTGTTTATGAATATAAAAAACATTTATTGGTCGAATTACAAGAGGATATCTTGAATACTATTGTTAGGGGTATTTAAGTAAAACTTGAAGGGGACATTTACATGGGGGCTATGGGTTAACATGGATTGATCTTGTCAAAATTTAATAGGCTTTGTTCTTGCGATAAAAGAAATTTCAAATTTCAGCCAAATCGATTGAAAATTGTGGTCTGTATCGCGTTTAAACAAAACAGGAATTGGACCGAATACGATCGAATTTCAAAAGTTGCAGTCCATGAATGTAAACTCCTATAATGAACTAATAATAAACTAGATACACACAGGCCACAAACATTTATTTTTTAGTTAACACATACCTTTTACTTTCAATTAAAACTTTTTGGCTCAAAATGTGTAAACAATTGACTTAAAAGTATCAAGAAAAACTCACTGAGTAATTAGGCCCCAAATTCCTTTAATACACTTGCTGCAGAAAATGTATATTTGATAGCTTACAGCTGTGCGAATATTAAGAGAAAAACAAAAGTGAAAACGTTAATTTTCTCTGTAAAGTATAGGTAATCGATACAGTGCAAAACATTTATCAGTTTTAATTTTTTAATTTTGACTAAAACGCCGCTAGATCAGTGATTTCGGCCACAGTGCGTCCGTCTGTCCACCTATCGGTTTAAGCACGATACAGGTCGCAATTTTCAATCAATTAACTTGAAATTTAAAACTTAAGCATCTTTTGGCCCAAGGACGAAGCCTTTGAAATTGAAGAAAATCGGTCCATGTTAAGACCTAGCCCCTATACAAACGCCCCCTTTGGATTCGGCTTAAATGACTCTAATAGCCGTATTATAATAAATATCGCTTTGAAATTTAGCAGGTAATCAAATTTTGTATGCACAAATCATCATTTTAAATTTTAAAGGAATCGGATCAGTCCTGGTAGTCCCCATACAAACCACCCTCCCGATATTCCCATAATTCCCACAAAATTCATAAAAATGGAAATATTTGATAAAAATTTTATTTTTAGGTGTTAAACGTGTACTTTAGTAACTTAATCAAATCGGAATATAATTGGACTATTTTTGTACTTAGTCCCCCATATAAAAATTTCGATCGATATTCAGTTAAATCGGTCTATTGTCAAAAAAAATAAACCAATTGCACTAAAATTTGATCTGTGTGTGTTTTCTACACTAAATAAAGATCTAACAAAAGGCAGATCCAATCGGTCCATGTTTGGACTTGGGACCCATTTTCTGGAAAACACTGGTGTAGGGTATCATAGGTCGGTCTTGACCGACTATAACTTTCTTACTTGTTAATATTAGAAAAGTGTACACTCAAAATATTTTGTAAGTAAATTCAACTGAAAAAACGTTTAAAACAATCGTTTTTCCTTTTAAAAAACGGACTACTTATATTTCATTTGAAACAATATAATTTTTCAGTTATTTTTAAACGTTAATAAATGACTAGATATTCCGTAAAAACAAACGATATTTCAGTTATTTTGACTGTTTACATTTTTTTATTTTGTGAAGTAAAAATAAATTTTTTTGAATAACAAACTACAAAAACCGTACTTCTGTAAAATTATACGGAATAATCAGTCACAAATAATTTAACTGATAAAAATATTTTTCCGTAACTTTTGTAGTTTATTGTTTTTACAACTGTATAAATCATTCAATATTTTATTTTCCTTGAAAAACAAACGATAAAACGTTTAAAACAACTTTAACGAAAAACTTTTTGAATAACCGTAAATAGTTACTGTAAAACTTTTCTGGGTGTATGTTAAAGTTATTCATATTTTTTTTATTCGAATTCCCATTAAAATAGCCTAACTTTTGCACGAAATCTGGACTTGATACGACCAAGGATACCATCAGGACATTATAAGGAAATTCAATATATCATTTTTTTTGGGTATATCCTTCTTAGTATCCGAATTTTGCAGGAAATATAAAAATTAACATAAGTACAATTTTTTACCCAGCAAAAAAGCGGAATTTCAAACCGAATGATCATAAATTCCAAATTTCATGTTTCTGGGGCCATTTTTAGGAATTATAATAGGTGCCAAAAGTACACTTTTAACCCCGTTTTACCTCCATAAGAAACGGAATTTACAAAAAGTACTTTTTCCAGAATGTCTTTGTTTTTACCTACAGAAATAGTCTGAGATTCTGACAAGGGAAGTATCTAAACCCTGAATTTGAATGAATTTCTTCATAATTTTTCCATAAGCTTAAAATTCATTTGTTATAAAATGATTGATTATTTTCTTAATTGACTTTAAATAAAAAATTGATTAAATTTTTGATCAAAATCGAAAACGTGATTAATTGAAAAAAAAAAAATCAATTAATCACCTACAATTTGATGATTGATATAACAATTTTCTTCATCGGAGGAGTTTCAATTAAAAAATTAATTGAATCCGCGTTTTTTGATTGACTTTCGTTTTCAACTCTTTCTGTGAACCTTGTAAAAATTCGGCTTCGATAAATAGTTTTTTTTTCATGAAAATGTGTAAGTTTTTGGGGGTATTTAAGTGAAGATATTCATTTAAAAACGAAATAATATTTATTAAATTTAAGTCGGCAGGTATTTTTGCTCGACACTATTTACAGATGTAATTCGTAAAAAATAAATTGTAATTTGAAAATTCTACTTGTAATTCGAAGATTCCATTTGTAATTCGAAGATTCCATTTGTAACTCGAATATTCCATTTGTAATTCGAAGATTCTATTTGTAATTCGAAGATTCCATTTGTAATTCGAAGATTCCAATTGTAATTCGAAAAATATCAACTGAATTTCCATTGATATTTTACGAATTACAATTGGAATCTTCGAATTACAAATGGAATCTTCGAATTACAAATAGAATCTTCGAATTACAAATAGAATCTTCGAATTAGTTGAATCTTCGAATTACAAATGGAATCTTCGAATTACAAATGGAATCTTCGAATTACAATTGATCTTTTACGATTTACATCTGTAAATGGTGTAGACGATATTCCTGCTAGATCGGGAGTTATCGAAATTTTTCCAAAGGTCCACATTGTTTCATATGGGGACAATGAAATATTTAAACACTGATATGGCCGATAAGTTGAGACCCCCAACCTTAAAATTGTCTCTTTTATATATATTTTAAGTTTCAGGAAAATCGGTTCATAAAGGTTGAGATACTTCCCTTGTGAGACATTTTTCCTGCTGAAAAAGTCTCAGATTCTGGGACATTTTTCCTATAGAAAAAAATTCACGAGAATTCCTTGTAATTTTAATTGCGCCAAAAAACTGTAAATTTACAATTTTATTGGTAAAAAGCTTGTTAAATTACAAAATTATTGGTAAAAAGCTTGTAAAATTACTAGGAATTTTTGTAAAATATGAGGTAGCAAAAAATCTAGCAAAATTAGGAAATCTCTTTGTAAATTTTATCGTGTCAAAAAATTTGTAAATTTACAATTTTATTGGTAAAAACCTTGTAAAATTACAAAATTATTGGTAAAAATCTTGTAAAATTATTTTTGTCAAATAGGAGGTAGCAAACAAAAAAAGTTACAAGTTTTTCTTGTAATACAAGTTTTTCTTGTAAAAGTCTCAGATTCTGAGACATTTTTTTTCTATAGACATTTTTCCTATCGACATTTTTCCTTTAGATTCTGAGACATTTTTCCTATAGAAAAAGTCTCAGATTCTGAAACATTTACTATAGAAAAAGTCTCAGATTCTGAAAAAATTGTTTTTTCCTATAGAAAAAGTCTAAGATTCTGAGACAGAACACAGAAAAAAATAAAAAAAATATTTGAGTAAATTTTTAATACTATTGAGTACAAAATTACTCAATTTTGCACCAGTAAACGATTTAATAGCATTGAGTAAATTTTTAATAAAAATTTATTAAATGTTTGAAAAAAAAATTTGAGTAAATTTTTAATTGACACAATTAAAAATTTACTCAACATTTATCTATTTATTTTTTTTTAAGTTTAAAAAAGTTTTAAATCTTTTTACAGAAAAAAAACAAAAAACTTGGTTTTTAAACTTTACCAAACATATTTATGTCTCAAAAACATGGGAAAATTTTATAAAGACGATTCCAAACTTTCATATACATACACAAAAAACTATAAACTAAACGAGAATTCAAAAACTATGAGAGTTAAAAAAAAAAATTAAAAAAACTATTAAATTTTTACTAAATTATTTACTTAAATTGTTTTTAAAATTTTTAAGTAAATTTTTAATTGCGTCAATTAAAAAATTACTCAATTTTTGTTTTTAAATTTAAACAAGTGATTACTCAAATTTGTTTCCTCCATATTTTTTTTCTGTGAAACTATCTAACATTTTTTCTATCGAAAAAGTCTTAGATTCTGAGACAATTTTTCTAAAGAAAAAGTCTCATATTCTGAGACATTTTTTCTAAAGAAAAATCTCTGATTCTGAGAGATTTTTTCTATATAAAATGTGTCAGATTCTGAGACATGGTTCCTATAGAAAAAGTCTCAGATTCTGAGACATTTGTTTTATAGAAGGACTCAGATTCTGAAAATTTTTTCTTATAGACATTTTTTCTATAGATTTTGAGACATCCGATTCTGAGACATTTTTTTCTGTATAGAAAAAGTCTCAGATTCTGAGATTTTCCTATAGAAAAAGTCTCAGATTCAGAGACATTTTTCCTATAGAAAATGTCTCAGAATCTGAGAAATTTTTTTTATAGAAAAAGTCTCAAGTTCTGAGAAATTTTTCCTATAGAAAAAGTCTGAGATTCTTAGACAATTTTCTTATAGAAAAAGTCTCAGGTTCCAAAAAAGTATTATAAAAAAAAAGTCTCATCAAGAAATTTACGTTAAGATGGCATCGATTTGTTTTTGCATATTTTTGTGAAAATGCGCATTTTTGCATATTTTGGTTTTAAATGCATATTTTATGCATATTTCCAACTTTAAAATGCATATATTTTCATATTTTGGCATAAATTAGCAAAAACACAAATTGAAATTTATATGTTTCAAAACTTTTTAACATTTGAAAAATTTATTTTGAAAATAAGAAAAATGTTTTTTTATTATTTTTATAGATTGTTAAATTAATTATAAACAATCTTGCTTACATAAAGTTTTAAATGTTACTATTCAAACCCGGCGTTATTTTTTACTTTTTTAGAAGTTTTTCACATGAAAATAAGATTTTTATTGCACAAATTTTATTTTTAAGTGCATATTTTAAGGTTTTTTAGTGCATATTTTGAATTTTTTCGCGCATATTTTAAGGCCATATTTTTAATTTTATAGTGCATAAAAATCTCATCCCTAGTAATAATCATAATCCACGATCTTACTACGCAAAAAATTTATAAAAGAATAAAAGATTACAAACATTTTCAAAAATGAGATTTAAAATTTTAAACTTAAAAATTGCATATTAAAACACTTTAAAATTTGTTTTTTGTATTCGAATACGGATATTTAAATAATAATTAAAACTGTTAAAAAATTGGAAAAATCCAAAAAAAATTTTTTCCAAATTGCTGAGAGCAATTTTTTGCCATTCTGAGAGCAATTTTTATTCTTGTATCCCACTGTACCATTTATTAAGTATATTTAAAATTTAATAAAATTG
Organism: Pegoplata infirma; assembly: GCA_963921195.1. Taxonomy (NCBI): domain Eukaryota; kingdom Metazoa; phylum Arthropoda; class Insecta; order Diptera; family Anthomyiidae; genus Pegoplata; species Pegoplata infirma. Next base: position 124,532 of record CAWUER010000019.1, read on the forward strand.
ACGTTACAATAAAAACTATAACTGAAACTAATCCATCAATTACTCGTCATAAAACAAAAGATAAACTACACGTATAAAAAACACTACACTTCTTTGTAATTTACACCCACCCACCTAGAAAATATAACTAAAACACCCAGTCCTCAAAATTTCACTGGGGATTTTTTTTTTTTTTGAAACTAAAATTTAACGGATTTCTAGAATGACTTACAAACATCAGTTCACTTCATAAAATTTTTTAAAAATATAAATCTTATATATCCATTCCGTCCAGCGAGGTATACATGCCTCCATATTATGCAGTTGCTTAAACTATTAAAATGCTCGACACATCACACAAAGTATTAAATGAATGACTGAATGAATGGATGATACACTTTAAACATTTTCACATCATTTGGCTAACGGCCAAAGCATTTCAAATTATTTGTAATAAATAGACAACGAAGAGCAAACAATTTAAACTAAAACTTTTCTAAAATTTCAAACAAGAAAAACAACAAAAAACCAAATTAAAAAAGATAATTACGTATGTGCGCCAAACAATTTGGAAAAAGAAAATAAATTAAGTTTAAAAAAAAAAAAAATTAAAAAAATATTGATTTGAGCAAACAAACAAACAAACACATATATCATTAAAAGTTTTAAGAAATATCTGAAAGCGATGCTGAACCAAAGGTTCACTAGGAAAAAAAATTATCAAATCAAGCAAAAACAATCTCCAATTAAATAGTAAATTCGCAATTTGAAAATATTCATAGTCACTTTCAATATGACTTGATTAAAAAATATTTTAAAAATAAAAAGAATAAACATTGATTTGAAAATGTTTTTTATTCAAATCAAAGGTACACAAAATCAAATTATAATGATAGACATTTTCCCAATTTTGTTGCAGTGTTTAGTACCCTTCAAAAACTCGTTCGTTGTAAATTTTCAGATTTTTTAATGACTCATTCAAAAGATATAAAATTTTCAAAAATTCAGAGCTTGTTCCTTTACTCAAATTTTTTTCTCATAACTTCTTCAAAATGGCCCAAAATCCAAAACTTTTTTTTGAACATGTTTGTTTTTTATGCACTTAAAAAAATTTTAAAAAATATTTAAATTGTATGCAACTTTTAAGTTTTAAAATTTAAATCTCATTTTTGAAAAAAAAAAAAACTTAAAGTTTGGAGGGTAATTTAAATAAATATAATTAAAATAATGGTGGTCAGTCTAATGATCCCTTTAGGACGGACCGGTAGAAGCTGATTTAATAAAACAAATTTATAAAAATTAAATTGTCTTAAAGAATACACCATTCACCAATGGTGCATACATAACCTGACCAACCATCCCGCTTTTGGCGGGATTATCCCGCTTTTTGATGTCTCATCCCGCCTTGAATTTATATCCCGCTTTTTAAACAAAAGTCCCGCTTCATCCCGCTTTATCCCGCTTTTTGACTTTTGGAATAGCAAAGTATAGCAAAAAAAAGTATTTTGAGCATGATTGTTCTGAAGTAATTTTAAGCGATTTATTTCGATTTTTGAGCATATAAATATGGTAACATTTAGAATTTCTTACCGCGCTTAAAAAATACTCCTAAAATTGTGTTGAAACTCGACAAAATTTCCAACAACTTTTGAAACGTTTATTTAAAAAAAAAAATATTTTGATTTTATTTTAAATTATTCTTTTAATTTGAAAATTAACAAAAAAATATAGTTAAGAAACAAATTTTTAAGTTTATTTTTATTTAATTCATTTTTATTTTTTTTTAAATCTATTTTTTTCGAGTCGTGACTTGAAATAAGTACCTAGTAAAATTTTGAGCCGAATCGGTTAAATTTTCGACCCCGCGAAAATCAGTCAAAGTTTCGAGTTTTGGGCAAAAATTTTCTAAATTTAAGAAAAAAAGTTTGATTAAACATTTTATGAATATGGTTAAAACAAAATAATAAAACAATTTTTGTTTAACGTTGCCCAAACGTACTCACAAGGAAATTATCTCAACCCTTATGAAACGATTTGCCTGAAACTTGAAATATATATAAAAGAGACGATTTTAAGGTTGGGGTGTCTCGGCTTATCGGCCATATCAGTGTTTAAAAATTTCGTTGTCCCCTTATGAAACAATGTGGACCTTCGGGAAAATTTCGATATCTCCCGAACTAACAGGAATATCGTCTAGAGCAAAAATACGCGTCGACTTAAATTTAATAGAGATTATTTCGTATTCATATGAATATCGTTGGTCTATGTCTTCATATAAATACCCCCCAAAATTCATTCATTTTAATGAAAAAAACTATTGTTGTGGTCTTTAGAAGCGTGTCCAAAGTTTTATTTAACACGTGAATTGGAGGCGAAACCAATCCAAAATTCACGTTTTTAAACATAACTTCTGAAGCACTGGACCGATCTCACTGAACTTCAATATCAACCTGACCGCAAAAATTACAAACTACTTTCTTTCGAAAGTGTGTTTTCAACAAACATACAGACAGTCAGAGAGACGGACGGACATCACTACGTCAAAATTAAATCGATTGATAATCATGAATTTTTACACTTTTTCGAACTGTTACAAACTTACTATAATCAATAAGTGAAGGATATAAAAAGTCCCGCTTTTTAGACCAAAATCCCGCTTTTTCAACCTTTCCATCCCGCTTTTCAGACAAAAACAGTTGGTCAGGTTATGCATACACCATGCACCAATGGTGCAGTACCATGGCTTTATTACTCATTTGAAAATTTTGAAAAATGTTCGTCATTATTTTGCAGAGAGTTTTGGCGATCCTGTCCGCATACGTCTAAGCGATGAAGTTTTTAGTCGCTAAGACCGGCCGAAGGCTGGCTACACAGAAACTTTTTTTTGTTTAACAATCTTTGAATTAAAAACCATGCTAACAAAAAAAAAAAAAACAGCCGTCTAAGGGATAGAGTTTGTAAACCTTAAGTCCGGCCGAAAGCCACATCCTCTGAATTCAGAGAGGCCAAAGGCCACCAGTCCACTAAATAATACGTCACCAACTTTAGAATAAAATAAGAAAAAAACCGAAATGAAAATTTAGAGGGCTAGTGCCACTCGGCCTCTCTCTGTCCAGAACCCCCCCCCCCCCCCCCCCCAACATTTTGTTCAAAGCCTCCCGGCAGCTGTGTTTTAATTGAAAATAGAATTTTAAGGGTCTTTTTCTGGTACTTTTTACTAGTACTTTCAAAAAAGTCTCTATTTAATGGTTTCACATAAGTTGCAGTGTATTTAACATTTTCTTTTAGAAAAACCTTCAGATTCTAAGAATTTTTTATCAGGAAAAAAATAGCCTAATCTGAAGATTTTTCTTTGAAAAAACGTCTCAGAATCTGAGACTCTCTCTATAGAAAAAAACGTCTTAGAATGTTTAACTATTTACTATATAGGAAAAATAACTCATAACACTGCGGAACACTAAAAAATAAACTACAGTTACGACCATCATTTCTATATATTTCGGACATGCTGATTCGAATGGCGTACTCCGTTTTTCGATGTATGGTGCAGATTTCTTGCAAAATGTCGTTAAAGATTTGCTGATTTCCAGCCAGTTTTTTAACAAAAAAATTTGCAAAGTAAATGGTTTATAAATTTTATGACATGGAAAACAAAGATATGACTTGTAGCAACATTTCTTATGCAAATTTGGTTTAAAGATTTTTAATTTAAGCCCTTAAATTTGCGAATTTCTTCATTTTTTAAGGTTTTCGCGAAATTAACAGCCAAATTGGTCTTTGATAAAAAACTTGCTTTTAATGAATCAAAAATGCATCCCTAACAATACGAATAGTGGACAAAAAACAGCTATGTTATATGGACCATCATGATGAAAATCGCGAAAAACAGTTTTTTTGTATATGCCAGCATCACTTTACGAAATGATTTAAGGTTCCATCTTTTAGTATATAATGTGGGAACCTTAAACAACTAACTGACCAAAAATTCGGCCAAAAAAGATTTCATTTGCAAATGTTATCTTAACAAAAACTATTATTTCAGTGTTTGCAATACAATAATTATAGTTTTTGTTAAGATAAATTTTGCAAATGAAAACTTTTTTGGACAAATTTTGGGTCAGTTCATTGTTTAAGGTTCCCACATTATATACTAAAAAATTAAGCCTCAAATCATTTCCTAAAGTGATGCTGCCATATACAAAAAATCGGTTTTTCGAGATTTTCATCATGATGGTCCACATTAGAGTTTCTGAATAACCGATAAATTTAGTAACCGCGGTTTCGGTTATCAAAAATTGAATAACCGATCGGTTTCGGTTAATTTCGGTTATTAGTAAAAATGTTATTCCGATGGAAAAACTTTATTTTTAGTTTTTTATTAGAGTGGAATTCAGTTTAAATTCGTATTTGGGCTTAGGTTTCGCTTATGTCTTTTTAAAAGCTGAATTCAATTCATCTTCCATAGATTGAGTGGTTCATCAGAACTGGATAATTCTTCATCAACTGGATATAAAAACTTAATTTATTTATTCAAATGTCTAAAACGTGTCTCCATTATATTATTTTTTTTTCTCCGAATTGCGTAAACCAAAAATTAGGCTCAACACAAAACTATAAAATTTGTCGTTGGATTCATGGATATTGACAGTAATATATCGCCTACCTTTAGTGCTTGTCCACTCATTCCAGTTGGCAAAAAAATCACCATTGACATACTGCTGACCATCCCTTTATAAAATTGCTAACATCTTCAACAATTTTTCCAAATGTCCCCAATGTAATGTTAAAGTGACTGCGTAGCGGAGAAATTTGGCGTATGTAGTCACAAAAGTTAATAATCAATTTTTTTTTTACGAAAAACATAAAATATATATGTAAATAGTTGTAAGTTTAAATTACTTTTTTTAAGTGCCAAAAAAATCTACAAAATTAATAAAATTCGGATAACCGAACAAATATGGGACGGTTTCGGGTTCGGTTTTCGGCTTCCATAACCGCGGTTTCGGTTACGGTTTTAACCGAAACAGAAACTCTAGTCCACATAACATAGATGTTTTTTGTCCATTATTCGTAGTGTCATGGACGCCTTTATGATCCACAAAATACAAGTTTTTTATCAGAGACCAATTTAGCGGTTCATTTCGCGAAAACTTAAAAAAATGAAGAAATCCGCGAATTTAAGGGCTTAAGATGAAAAGCTTTAAACCAAATTTATATTAGAAATATTGCTACAAGTTATATCTTTGTTTTCCATGCCATGAAATTTAAAAATCATTAGCTTTGGAATTTGTTTTGTTAAAAAAGCAGCTAAAAATCAGCCTATCTTTAATGACATTTTACAAGAAAACTGTACCATACGTCGAAAAACGGAGTACGCCATTCGATTCAGCATGTCCGAAATATATTGAAATGATGGGCACACCTCTTGTTTTCTAAAATAGTAGTTAGATTTGTCACGCAGTGTAATCAGAGACTTTTTCTATAGGAACAATTTTCTATACGCAATTTTTTTTTAGCATGTGAGACCTTTTTCTGTAAAAAAAACTTTCAAAAATATGAGAATTTTTTTCTTTACACACAAAAAAAAAAAAATTTGTCAAATTACTAGGAAAAGTTTCGTAATCCCATTTTTGACAGTTTTCCTTTTTAACAAATCGAAATTTACATTTTTTTTGTAATTTTACAATTTCTTTTGAATTTTACAATTTCTTTTGTAATTTTACAATTTCTTTTGTAATTTTACAAATTTTCAAGATAATTTTACAAAAAAAAAATCTAGTAAATTCACGAGAATTCCTTGTAATTTTAATTGCGCCAAAAAACTGTAAATTTACATTTGTATTAGTAAAAAGCTAGTAAAATTACAAAATTATTGGTAAAAAGCTTGTAAAATTACTAGGAACTCACATTTTATTGGTAAAATCCTTGTAAAATTACAAAACTATTGGTAAAAATCTTGTAAAATTACTAGGAATTTTTGTCAAATAGGATTAAACGCGTTAGTCCATGTTGCAAACAATTTAACGCGCATAAGGTCCATAACAGCGATTTCCTCCAGATTCTCGAGTTCTGCTTTGCCGAAAATTTGTTTGCGATGCCTGGCCAATGCGGGGCATTTGCACAGGATATGTTCAACTGTTTCATCCGTATTCGGTTCATCACATCTTCTACAATTGGAATCAGAGATGAGTCCAATTGTTCTTGCGTGGAAAGCAATTAGGCAGTGCCCCGTGACCACTCCCGTGAGTAAACGACATTCTCTTCTGTTGAGAGAAAGTAGGTAGCGAGTTCTTTTGAGGTCGTAACGCGGCCAGATTATTCAGGTAATTCTGCTTGTACTTAACTCTCGGCATTTCCTGTTCGCAATGGAAATACACTGACAATCACTTCTCGATCTGTAGTACTGCATTGGGGGATCAATATGAACAAAGTCCCAGTTTTGCAAGCTCATCAGTCTTCTCGTTCCCTTCTACTCCCTTATGTCCTGGAACCCATATTAGAGAGACGAGGTTATTGCTGGATAGTTTTTGAAGATTCTCGTAGCACTCAAAGACGACTTTTGATTTAATACAAAAGCCTCTTAGAGCTTTTAGTGCAGCTTGGCTGTCGACGTAAAAGTTTATTATTCTCTCCGATTCTCCAAGAAACTGTAAGGTTGCCTTATTAATAGCAACTATTTCAGCCTGGAATATGCTACAGCTCAAAGGTAGATTAAAAGATTTTCGTATATCACAGACGTCCGTAGTAAATCCCGCTCCCACTCCCGTCGATTGTTTGGGGCCGTCTGTGAAAATATTTAAAGCGTCATTTGGAACGCAACGCCAGTTCGACCAAAATTCTCGAGTCGGAAATTCAACTTTAAATTTCCGATCGAAAAGTAGTTTGGGCACCCTGTAGTCAGTGACAACGTTATCCAAATTGTCCATGCTACTGTGTCCAAAATTTCGGCGTCTGAGCCAATTTGACTCTTTGAGTCTGAGGCATGCCTTATATGCCTCACCCTTAGCAAAGACGTCAATTGGCAGCAGATGCAATATCGTGTCTATGGATGCAGCTGATGTTGTTCTTAGGGCACCAGTGATACTCAGACCCATAAGCCGTTTGGCTTTTTGGCTATTTAGCTAACTTTTCGTAGAATGAATGTAGCAAAAAAAGCAGTAACTTTAACTAAAAATTTAGCTGAAAATTTCGTAACATTTCTATGTATATATTTACAACTTTTGCTTTGCGACCCCTTTTCAATGTTTCAAATTTTTCGCAAAATTTAAGTTTTAACAAAATTGTTCGCGACCCTCCTGAAACTCTTCCGCGACCCCCTTTGAGAATCATTGCTTTAAACACTAACACTTCACTTAGGTTAGGTTGTAAGTGGCTGCTGACGTTTTACGTCAACACACGTAGACTCTGAGGTCCATTGTGATACCACGGGACCGTAATAGGTTTCCCTACTAGTCCCTGTCGTTAAACCAGTTTGAGCTTCTTATAAAACTCCTTAGATGTTTAATTTTGGCAACCGACAAATCAGAAAGATCGTACAGCTCCCTAGATCCCAGTGAAGCAAGTCTCTGACCAGAAAGTGCCGAGCAATGGCAAATAAAGTGTTCGATAGTTTCCAACAGTGTTCGAAAAAAAAAAACAGTATGTTATTTAATGTTCCGTTCCAAGAACACATTCACTAAAAAGTTTTTTAGTGGTTGTGAAGGTGTTCGCAAACAGAATTCCGAACGTTATGCCTGCGAGTTGAAGAACAGAAACTTTACGATAACGTACCGAACTAGGTTAGAAACAAAATAAAGTTCTTTTAGTGTTCTGTTTGCGAACTTTTGAGACATTATTTTTTGAAATTTAAAATGGCGATATCTCGAAAACTAAGCAAGATAGAACAAAACGTATCACATTTTTGGTTCTTGAGATCTCCATAGTATCGCTAGGCCTCTACACATGGGTGGACCCCATTGGGTCCTTATTTTGAATCTAAAAAGTTAGCATTCCGGGAAATTTAAAAATGCACATATCTCGCTAAATACTGCCGACACGACATAAAGTCTAAAAGCGGTCATGTACTACGAGACAAGATCCACAAAAATGCTTTTAGACTTTTCATCGTGTCGGCAGTATTTAGCGAGATATCAGCATTTTTAAAAATCCCGGGATGCTAACTTTTTTAGATTCAAAATAAGGACCCAATGGGGTCTACCCATGTGTAGAGGCCTAGCGATACTATGGTACTCTCAGGAACCAAAAATGTGCTCCGTTTTGCTCTATCTTGCTTACACTCAAAAAATTATGTCATTAACTGTTTGTAGTTTATTTAAAAAGTTTTCCGTTTAGTCGTTTTTAAAAGAAAAAACATTTGTTTGATGTTCAGTTTTTATTAATGACTACATCAGTCCTTTGTTTCAAAAATGACACACTAAAAAATAAAGAGTTTCACTAACATTTAATTTATAAAGTCATTTATTTTTGTTCTGTAAGTAAAAACTACTGATTATTCTTTAAATTTTTAATGATTTGTGTAAGTAATTTTTTTTTAAATTGTTGGTATTTTTTAATGATATATCATTAGTTTTTACCTACACAAGTCAGTTATTTGTTTGTAGAAAAAAATTCAAAAAATTATTTATAGAAATATAAAAACATATTTGTATCAAGTGGCTTTGGCACGATGGGTAGAGTGTCTGGCCAGAATGTAGTTGATTGCGGGATCGATTCCCCAAAATTTTATTAAAAAATTTTAAAAAAATATTTCAATAGAAAATTGTATAAAATAACCTACGAAATCATTAATTTTTAATGTTTTGGTAGGTTATTTTTTTGGAATTTGTTGGTAAAAATAACAGAACTATCATTAATTTTTAATGTTTTCGTAGGTTATTTTTTTCGAATTTGTTGGTAAAAAAGAATGAAAAAACCGTAATTTTTTAATGTTTAGTGTTATTTATTTTAGAAAATTTTGCCAACAGTAAAAAATAAATGTTGATGTTTTTAAAACAAATGAATAATTACTGGGATGGTTTTCAATTGTTTATTCACTGGTTTTAAGTGTGTTTTTCTTTTGTTTTTGCCTACAAAATATTTTGAGTGTAGTTTTCAAGATATCGCCATTTTAAATTTAAAAAATGTCTCAAAAGTTCGCAAACAGAACACTAAAATAACTTTATTTTGTTTCTAACCTAGTTCGGTACGTTAAAGTTTCTGTTCTTCAACTCGCAGGCATAACGTTCGGAATTCTGTTTGCGAACACCTTCACAACCACTAAAAAACAATTTAGTGAATGTGTTCTTGGAACGGTACGTTTCGATAACGTACGGTCGCTCCATAGTTCCGTACAGAACACTAACGTACCGTACGTTAGAGTTTTTTTTCAAACCCTGGTTTCCAACTCCTCTTCTTCCATGCAACTTCGGCAAAAGTCATTCGACGGCACGTTTAACCGCTCTGCGTGCTTCCCTATAAGACAGTGTCCGGTAATTATAGAAACCACTATATATAGCTCACTTGTGCGCCCCTGATTAAGAGAAGGCCAAATCAGTCGTGTTATCTCACACGTCCATCCATTTGCCCATCTTTGATTAGTCTCCGTCGCAGAACAAAGCCGTAGGTTTTGCTTGCAAGTTTCTAGAGGCATACCAACACATTCCAATTCTGTTGGAACCTGTAAGGTAGTTCCTAGTCTTGCAAGCTCATCGGCTTTGCAATTCCCTGGAATGTCTCTGTGCCCTGGGACCCATATGAGTCGTATGTTAAACTGCTTGGCCATCTCATTTAAAGACGTGCGGCAGTTAAGGGCATATCTTGTTTTCAGAAACATTGAATCCAGGGACTTGACCGCGGCTTGACTGTCAGTATAGATGTTGACAGCGGTTGTAGACAATACATTGCAGCTCAACCAGTCAGCCACTTCCTTTATTGCCAGCATCTCTGCCTGGTAAACACTGCAATGGTCTGGCAATCTACGAGCCAGGCTCAACCCAAGCTCTTCCGAATAGACTCCAAAGCCCACTTGTTCGTGCAGCCTCGATCCATCTGTATAAAAATTTATGGTATAGTGGTAAAGTGGCGCTCAAAGAGGCTCAAAGAGGGAGCACAGTCCACATTTTGTGGTATTGTTATCTTCTTCAAGATCGCGCTATGGCCACAATCGATGCTCCTCCATTGCAGCGTGCTATTAAGTCGAATTGCCGACGCAGCCGCATACTGCCTACCCAATATGTCCAATGGTATCAGGTGAAGGAGGATTTCTAATGCAGCCGTAGGTGTAGTACGAAGAGCACCAGTGATGCACATCGACGCCATTCTCTGTACCTTCGTGATAAAGACACAGTTCGCTTTTGTTTCTAAAGCAGGCCACCAGATAATGATTCCATACAGCAAAATTGGACGCACCACTGCTGTATAGATCCAATGAACGACTTGAGGGCTGAAACCCCATCGTTTTCCAATGGCCCTTTTACAGGAATATAAAGCAATCGTTGCTTTTCTCACCTGTTCCTCAATGTTACGCCTGAAATTCAACTTCCTATCTAGAAATACTCCAAGATACTTGGCTCCATCTGAGAAGGTGATTTCAGTGCCGTCCAGAGAAATAGGATCAAAAGCAGGAATCTTATTTTTCCTTGTAAACAAAACAAGCTCTATTTTACTTGGATTAACTCCTGACCACAGCCTCTTGCCCATTTAGACAGATCTTTCAGAGAACCCTGAAGAATGTCTCTCAATGTTGGCAGATGCTTCCCCTTTACCGCTATCGCGACATCGTCAGCATGTGCGACAACATGACAACCACGTGCTTCTAGAGATAGCAGCATTGAATTCAGTGCCAGGTTCCAAAGAAGCGGCGAAAGAACACATCCTTGTGGTGTGCCCCTATTAACAAATCGAGATACATATGACGAACGCTCCCAATTCAGAGGTTATACGTCTATTGGCAAGTAGGTTTTCCACCATTAAAACGATCCCACGCTTTACTCCTAGACCAGACAGTGCCAAAATTATCGCGTCTGGGATGACATCATTAAAAGCCCCCTCTATATCAAGAAAGGCCACCATAGTGTACTCCTTTACCGAAAGCGATCTCTCGATGGTACCAACGAGCTCATGCAGAGCTGTTTCCGTTGATCTACCCTTGCTGTATGCATGTTGCTTTGTCGAAAGCAACCTCGGGTCAATCACTCTACGCAAATATGTGTCTATCATTCGTTCCATTGTCTTTAACAAAAAAGAAGACAGACTAATTGGTCTGAAATCCTTTAGAGCTGTGTGGGAACTTTTCCCAGCCTTCGGGATAAATACTACTCTGGTATCCCTCCATTTTAAAGGAATATACGACCAGTTGATGCATGCTGTGTATAGATTATACAGCAACGGGGCTATATAGTCCGACACTTGCTGCAACTCAGCCGGGATTATATCATCAGGTCCCGGGGATTTATAGGGCCTGAAGCTTTTTATCGCCCATATTAATGTTGGCATATTTATTATTATTTAACATTAACACTTCACTTAGTTTTTTCTATTTTTTCACAGCATTAAGTTCAGCTTAAGTAAAACTTTTGAGATTTGCATAGGAGGCTACACAAGAAATTTCTGAAATAGTAATCACTCTTTTCACTTAACAAATATGTTACGAAAAATCAGCAAATTAATTAGTAAAAATTCGTTAACTCAGTTTTAAAGTCAACAAAAAAAATTAATTCAAAATTTGTTCAAAACTAGTATTTTCGTAAATTGAACTTAAGTAAAAAAATTAGTTAAAACGCTGATTTTAACTAAAAATTTCTTGGAAAAAATATCTTAGAATCCGAGCCTTTTTTATACAGGAAAAAATGTCTCAGGATCTGAGGTTTTTTCTATAGGAAAAAATGTCTAAGAAACAAAAATGTTGTTCTATAAGGAAAAAATTTCTCAAAAACTGCAACTTTTTTTATTAGAAAAAATATCTCAGAATCTGAGTGTTTGTTTTTACAGAAAAAAATATAATCAGAATCTGAGACTTTTTTCTATAAAGAAAAATGTCTCAGAATCTAAGGCTTTTTTCTATTGGGAAAAAATGTCTAGGAATCAGAAATTTTTTTCAATACGGAAAATTATATACCACTTTTTAATTTTAAATTATTTGTTTAAACCTTTGTAATAATTTAAAACCATTTTGTTTTCTTTTCAGAAAGCCCAACAGGGCCTACCAAACTGGCACATCAATTTTGGTTTTCTTATCCGCCACCTGGCGCTGGCGGAGGGTCGTCAAGTAAGTTGCATTATTTTTCACCGTATGCTTTTATTAGCTAGTTCATAATTACATATTTTTTGATTTCATTTTATAACAAAGAAATTTTAAATTAAATTGTTGTTTTTCTTTTCTATTTTATATAAACCAAAAAAAAAAATAATTTCAAAATGTGTGTGTGTGTGTGTACTTTAAATAATATTGATGTTTGTTTTGGCAGTTTAGAATTGAAAAAAAAAAATGATTGGTTATTTAATGTACTAAAAACCTAATCCCAATTTTTTTATTAGTTTTACATAAGTTTCTATTCGTATTATAATTTTCTTTGTGTCATATATAGAAGCTTTTTCATATTTCATAACAATTTTCATTTCATATTTAAGTTTTTAAACGTATTTCACGTAATTTTGTATACCCTCATCATGTATAAGGAATCAGTTTTTAGTTTATTGATAGTAAAAAAAAAATTTGGAATTAAAAAAATTTTAAATATGAAGACCATTACTTCAGGAGGTAGAAAATCCCCATCTAAGCAAACCTTCTCCTATTTAACAAAAATTCCTAGTAATTTTAAAAGATTTTTACCAATAATTTTGTAATTTTACAAGGTTTTTACCAATAAAATTGTAAATTTACAAATTTTTTGACACGATAAAATTTTCGAAGAGGTTTCGAATTTTACTAGATTTTTTGCTACCTCCTATTTTACGAGAATTCCTAGTAATTTTACAAGCTTTTTACTAAAAATTTTCTAATTTTACAAGCTTTTTACCAATAAAATTGTCAATTTACAGTTTTTTTGGCGCAATTAAAATTATAAGAAATTCTCGTGAATTTAATAGATTTTTTTTGTAAAATTATCTTGAAAATTTGTAAAATTACAAAAAAAAATTGTAAAATTACAAAAAAAAAAATTGTAAAATTACAAAAAAAATTAAATTTCGATTTGTTAAAAATCAAGGAAATCTGTCAAATATTGGTAAAATGGGACTACGAGACTTTTCCCAGTAAGTTGATAAAGTTTTTTTTTGTGTGTAGGAACTTTAACCATTAACCCATTTCTTACCAGCGTGTGTTTAAACACACGCTTATAATTTCTTAAAAAAATACAAAATACGAAAAAATATTAATAAATAATTAAATTTTTTGGGAGTTTTTATTAAGGATTAGTGAAGAAAGAAGATATTTTTGGAAAAATTTCACAGACCCGCCCTTCACAAGGTGAGGGGGAGCCGTTCCTAAAAAAAATGTTCATCAACTTTAAACGTTTAAAAGTGCGTTTATTGTTCATAAGGGGACGAAAAGTAGTCGTTCCTGAAAGTTTTGTCAAAAAAAAACGTTTAAATTTCTGGTAAGAAATTGGTTAATCAAAATTTCCAAAAGGTGCATTTTCTACTCGGAGGTCCCACATATAAATTTTCAAGTTTTTCTAACCATTATTTCTGGAGATAGAAAAAGTACCAAAGAACACTATTTTACCCGTTTTATAAGAAAAAGTAAAGAACCAAAGTACAATTTTGTACACCATTAATCAAAATTTCCATAAGGTAAATTTTTCACTTTGAGGTCCCACATATCAATTTTCAAGTTTTTGTGAACATTATTAAATGAGATAGAAAAAGTTCCGAAGGACACTACTTTACCCCACATTGTCTCTTTAATTCAGAATTTTCAAAAAGTACTTCTTCCACAATGGTTTTTTTTTTCATTAGAGGATCCTTCGTTACAAAAATCTAGAAACATTATTTAAGGAACTGTAGAAACTACTAAAGTACACTTTTTACCTATTTTTTCTCCATTTATCCGAATGTTCAGACTGTTACTTTTTGCACCCGAAAGTCCCACATTTTAAATTTAAAGTTTTACGACCATTGTTTTAGGAGATTAAAAAAGTACCTGAGAAAACTATTTTGACCCCTTTGACCCCTTTGACCGAGGATGAGGGTATACAAATACTTATCGATAACACTGTGCAACAAGAGTTTGTAACTAAAACAATTTTTTGAAAAAATTTCGAAAAATTAAAAAAAAAAATGTTTTTTCTAAAAGCATTTTTTATGATTTTTAACTCTAAACGCAGAAAATATCGCAAAAAAATTGTTCTGTCCAGGGCAATTTTTAAGAAATTTTTTTCGGAACTTCAAAAATTTTTCAAAAAAAAAAAAAATTTAAACCTAGCAGAGATTTATATGAACTGGCAGCAGCTTCTGAAAGGAATCACGAGTCAAGGAGCGCATCCACACCACCTGAATTCATGCATGATTTCTTGAGGCGATGACACAGTTTAAAGCGGTTTTTGGAAGCACTGGAAAAGAGCTCTTAACATGCAGTGAAATCATATTTTCAGGATTTTATTTTCAACAAAAAATTTTATATTAAAAGTTTAAAAAATCTTAACAAAAAATTTCATTTTATACCCTTGTTTTTTCTGCATCCTAAAGAGCGCTCTGTGCCGCTAAATTCTCGATATATTTTTGCTGGGAAATTTTTAAAAATTTTAAACAATGTAAAATGTTGTTTTTTAGTTTTAGTACCAAAAGGTACATAGAAATAAAATGTAGTTATTCGGCCTTTATATATTGGGAATTCCCATTGGGGATTTCCAGGCCAAATCACTCACTTTTAGACCCGACTCCTCTCGATATATTTTATTTTTGGATATGTTTTAGTACGTAATAAAGGAATTTGCTGTCAAATTTTCAGATTTTTATACCATGTTGATGTTGTAATATCAAGTTTTCAAAATGGCGATTTTTTTTACAAAAAATAAACAAATTGAAATTTTTAATTAATTTTGATTATTAAAAAATATCTATATATATTTTAAAAATATCGTTTTTTGAGATATAGCTCTCCAAAAATTAAGGTTAAAACCAATGACCTTTGACCGTTTTCCAAAAAAATCTTGGGGAACGCCATTTTAAAGGCTGTCTCATTATCTATTATTTGCAACCTGGCTTTATTTATCTCAGAACACTTTTGTCAAATATATACGATTTTGTTAATTTTCAACGCCGCATATCTCGAATACTGGAATGACCAGAAGCCTGAAAAATTGGAAAAATCTCTTTTTTGTTAAAGTAAACCCCAGTACTAAATTTCATTAAATTTGGAGTGGGTGCGGTCAACTCCTCGGTTGAATTGAGGTGTTTAGCTCCAGAGCCAAAAAATAAAAGGTGCAATTTTAAAAATTAAAAAAAAAAAAAATAGAAAGAACTGTGATCACATCTCGAATCATGGCTTAAAAGTTGCGTAATTTAGAGTAGAATTTTTATAGTTTTTAACAAAAAAATCGAATGTTTCGAACTTTTTCAAAAAGTCGATTTTAATGTTTAAACGTCAAAAAATAAGTGATAATTACTTCAAATAATTTTTTCATATTTTTTTTCTAAAACTACATTTAAATACCAACAAAACGTTGTCCCATTTTTTTTAAATATCTATATTTTTTAATGGTCAAAATTAATTAAAAATTTCAATTTTTTAATTTTTTGAGAAAATCCCCATTTTGAAAAATTGATTACTCAACACCAACATGGTATAAAAATCTAAAAATTTGTGAGCAAGTTGCATTTCTAAAACATATCAAAAAAAAATTAATCGCAGGGGGTTGGGTCTAAAATGATTTGGCCTGGAATGCCCCATATATAGATTCTATTAGAGTATAATTCTAGCTCGAGGCCCACAAATATTTCTATTTATGATATTGTCAAAATAGGGTATTTTTAATTTATTGAGTAGAGATATACTAAGAAATGATTAACTTTTTTAAAGCAATAAATTAAAAATACTCTATTATGACAATATTTTAAATAGAATTATTTTTGGGCCTCGATCTAGCATAATACTCTAATCGAATATAATTTTAAACAATAATACATTTTTGCGAAAAATGTTCGTTTAAAACATATTTTTTTCGTGTATTTTACGAAAGACTTTCGTAAAAATCAAATATTTTGTATTCGTTTATTTTACGAAATAGTTTCGTAAAACAAAAAATATTTCATTTATTTTACGAACAATTTTCGTAAAACACACAACTTTATTCCGCTTATTCTACGAACATTTTTCGTAAAATACAAAAAAAAAAATATATAAAATCGTAAATTGTACATTGTACATTATTTCGTACATTCTACGTACATTTTCGTAAATATAAGCCAGGATTTTCTTTTCCCGAGTAGAGCTAAGTTTTTAACTCCCTTTTGGGGTCCACTGGTACATTACTTTCAGCTCTTTTTGCTATCATTCAAGATATAAATTCGTGTTGCATAGTGTAATTAACATTTTACTTCCATCATTTTAAAATCATTTTGCATACAAATTAAACTTCAATCCTTACCCGGTAAAATAAAAATGTTATGTAGTATTTTACTTGTTTAAAAGTACATTTTGTAACAAAAAACGTAAAAAAAATAATATTGTTAATTTGTGAATGCTTTTTGATTAAATTTTAAATTAAAAAAAATTATTACTTAAACAAATTATTAAAATTAAAAATTAACAAACAAAAAAATCTAAATAACTAATTTTAACATTTTTCATTTTTCTTTGTATTTTACACACATGTAATCAATCAATTAAACGATCCAATCAATCAAAATAAACAAAACAAACAATCGAAACAAAAACAAATAATATAATAATTGTAGGAGATTATTAGTTCTCCTATTACTAACTATATAGAGTGTTAAATGTAAACTACCATCATCTTCATTATAAACTTGATTTAAACTGTAGTTAAATCAATCAATCAATGTAGTTCAAATCAATCAAGTAACTGTACTCTTTTAACTAACTAAAAACTACCAGTAATTTTTTATCTCTGTGTGTGTGTATGTAGAGCCAATAAAAGTGTTGCTAACTGATCAAAAAAAAAAACTTTTTTTAAAATCGTTATAAACCACATTTATAAACAAATAGAACAAAAACAATATATAAAAAAACTTAACATTTAGAGGTAAGGCTTGAATAATTAAATTGTAGCAAACAAAAAAAAATCGTCTACCCATGTAAAAATGTATTAGATCTTAGCTTATCTGTTTATATCTATTCATATATGATCGTATCTGGTTGTATATAATTATATCTGAAATGACCAAAATCGAAATATAATTATATCTCGGATTTGGTTAACATTCACCCGCTAAAAAAAGTAATACGGCGCTATATATCATTTGATCCCAAAAATGGAGGATTCAAATATAAATGATTATATCTTATTAGATCAAATTTAATATAATAAGATCCCAAAAATTGAACGGTAAATATTATATAATTTGATGTAATAAAAAAATTATATCTGATTAGATATAATAATATATAATTATATCAAATAAGATGGAATATTTTTTTCAATATCAAATTAGATGAAATTTGCCGTTTTATGGTTACATCGAATTTAATATAACAAGATATTTTTTTTTAATCTCATCAGATACTAATATATATGATCAGAAAAAATAATATATTATTAGATCAAAATAGATAATAAGATCAAACCGATTTTTACACGGGGTTTTTTTTTTATTTTATTCTTCCTACTATTTTTTTTTTGTTTTTTCTTATTAGTTTATTTTCTTTTTCTTATTTAGAAGAAACAGAAAATAACTTTTATTTCTTTTAAAATAATTTTTTTGTTGCTAGAAAACGTTTTTATCTAGAAAAAAATAAACCAAGTTTTGAATAGAAACCTTTTTAAGTTTTTATTTTAGTGTTACATTTATTTTAAATTGTATTTAAAAGTTAAGTAAGTTATTTTAATTCCATTTATTGCATGTATCTTTTAACAAGTTTTTAGCATGTTTTAATATTGATTTGTATTTTAAATTATAAAAAAAATAAGATATGTCCATATTAATTATTTCTCAAAAATAATAATTTTTTGCACAAAAAATTTAATTGACAACACCGGCAATTATAAAAAGAGATCCAACAAAATTCAAAATATTGTTAGAGTGGGGCCGAATATAAAATACCTTTGTCTCCCAATTTTTCTAGATCAATTCAATTTGAATTTATCTAGAAAAACTGGGAGACACGTGTAATTTATTTTCGGCCCTTCTTTCAGAATATTTTGGTCTGGTCCATTTGTACAAAAGTGGTTCGGACGGTGTAATGAAAAAGAATATTACATAAATGTTATCGTTAGGCCGAACTTAATATATTTTTAACTTGTGACAGATTGTGTTTTCTCACTCAACCCTTAGTAAAATTGCATTGTGCCTAAGTCACTCAAAATACTTTGTAGGCAAAAACAAATGAAAAACACATTTAAAACCAGTGAATAAACAATTGAAAACCATCCCAGTAATTATTCATTTGTTTTAACAAACATCAACATTTATTTTTTACTGTTGACAAAATTTTCTAAAATAAATAACATTAAAAAATAACGTTTCTTTCATTCTTTTTTAACAACAAATTCGAAGAAAATAACCCACGAAAACATTAAAAATTAATGAAAGTTCTGTTATTTTTACCAACAAATTTCAAAAAAAAAAAATAACCCGAGTAAAAAAATTGATATGACACAATATATAATTTAATATGGGTTCGTGTCTATTTTGATATAATCTTATACTAAAAATGGTTTCATAAGATTTGATCGAATAATATCTAATAATATCAGTTTATATAACTTTATATCGACTTTGATACGAGTTTTGGTCTAATCCAATGATATAAAATTATATCCAATTATATTAAAATTTATACAATTTTAGAAATCGGCTGTTTTTTTTTTTAGTTTTTAATAAAAAGTTGAAAAATTAAAATAATAAAAATAAGTTGTTCTTTGAAAAAAACTTAGAAAAATTTCAAAAAATGGAGTCATGTTAAATTTTATATAAAACACTTAGAAAATATTTTCAAAAAAATTTGTCCATGGAAAAAACTTGGAAAAATTTAAAAAAATGGAGTTATATAAAATTTTATATAAAACACTTAGAAAATATTTTCGATAAAAAAAATGTTCCTTGAAAAAAACTTAGAAAAAATTTAAAAGATGGAGTCATATAAAATTTTATATAAAACACTTAGAAAATATTCGTGATAAAAAAGTGGTGCTTGGAAAAATCTTAGAAAAAAAAAAAATATGAAGTCATATGAAATTTTATAGAAAACACTTTGAAAATATTAAAAAATAATGGAGGCATATAAAATTTTATATAAAACACTTAGAAATTTAAAATGGTGCATGGGACCAGATGTTGCAACATATAGTTATGTATGGCGATATCTTAATAAAATCCCACATCAAAATTTATTATATAAATTTATCTTGCAATACATAGTGTCACACATGATCATATATCAAATAATATGACTATATAAAAGTATATAAGATCATATTAAATTATTTTTACTCGGGCTACGAAATCATTATTTTTAATGTTTTTTTTTTTTACAATTTTTTATAGAAATTTGTTTAAAAAAATTTTAGTAAAATTTTGGGGAATCGATCCTGCAATCAACTACATTCTGGCCATACACTCTACCAATCGTGCCAAAATCACTTGATACAAACATGGTTTTGTATTTCTACAAATATATTTGTGAATTTTTGTTTTTTTTTTAAATAAAATTTGTGTAGTTAAAAACTAATGATATCTCATTTAAAAATACCAACAATTCAAAAAAAAAATTACACAAATCATTAAAAATTTAAAGAATAATAAGTAGTTTTTACTTACAGAACAAAAATAAATGACTTTAAAAATTAAATGTTAAGGAAAGTCTTTATATTTTAGTGTGTTATTATGTTTTTTTCTTTTAAAAACGACAAAATGTAAAAATTTTTAAATAAACTACAAACTGTTAATGACATAATTTTTTGAGTGTTGAGTTAATCGTAATCGTTTGAGACTTTTCTTAGATTTTTAAAATTTTTCCTAATTTTTTTTTTTTTTGATTTTTCGAAATTTTTCTGATTTTGAATTTTCTACACAAAAAATATCTCAATATCTTAATTTTTTCTATACTAAAGATATTTTTGAATTTGAGAATTTTTCTAAAGGAAAATTGTTTTAGAATGTAAGGCTTTTCCTATAAGAAAAACATTACAGAAACTAAGGCCTTTTTTATCGGAAAAATGATTCAGAATCTGATCCTTTTTTTTTAGGAAAAATGTCTCGAAATCTGAGACTTTTTCTTTGTAAAAAAATGTCTCAGATTTCGAGACTTTTTTATAGGAAAAATGTCTTAGAATCTGAGAAAAATGTCTCAAAATCTGAGACTTGTTTTATAGGAAAAATATCATAGAATCTAGGACTTTTTTATTGAAAAATGTATCAGAATCTGAGACTTTTTTTCAGGAAAAATGTCACAGAATGTGAGACATTTTTCCCATAGAGAAAGTCTCAGATTCTGAGATATTTTTCTTAAAGAAAGAGTCCCAGATTATGAATCATTTTTCCTAAAGAAAAAGTTAAAGATTCTGAGACAATCTACCTACAGAAAAAGTTTCAGATTCTAAGGCATTTTTCCTAAAGAAAAAGTCTCATTTCTAAAATATTTTTCCTATCTCAGATGCTGAGACATTTTTTTCTACAGAAAAAGTCTAATTTTTCCTAGAGGAAAAGACTTTTCCTAAAGAAAAAGTCTCAGATTCTGAGACATTTTTCCTACAAAAAAATGTCTTACATTCTGAAACACTTTTCCAATATTTAAAAAGCCTCAGATTCTGCGACATTTATCTTATAGAAAAATTTTTAGATTCAGAAACATTTTTCCTATAGAAAAAGTCTTAGATTCTGAGACATTTTTATTATACCCTACACCACTCTGAACTATAGGGTATAATAAGTTTGTGCTAAAGTTTGTAACTGATTAAATTGAAAAAAAAATCGGTCCTCGTTTTGGACCGACCCAAATGACCCTAACAACCGTATTTTAATAGGTATACTTTCGAAATATGGTAGGTTAACGTATTTCAGAAATCATTATTTTAAATTTAAAAGAAATCGGCCCAGTCCCACTTGTAGTCCCCATACAAACCACCCTCCCAATTTTCACATAAATCTCTCAAAATTAATGGAAATTGGATATTTTTTGTTTCAATCTTTTTATGTGGGAGTTAAACGTGGACTTTTGTAATCTGATCAAATCTGATTACAATTGGAACATTCAGAACTTAGTCCCCATACAAAAATTTCTCCCGATATTCAGAATCGGTCTACACGATTTACAAATGTAATACGTAAAAGATTAATTGTAATTCGAAGATTCTACTTGTAATTCGAAGATTCCATTTGTAATTCGAAGATTCCATTTGTAATTCGAAGATTCCATTTGTAATTCGAATACTCCAATTGTAATTCGAAGATTCCAATTGTAATTCGTAGATTCCAATTGTAATTCGTAAAAGATCAGTTGTAATTCGTAAAAGATCAATTGTAATTCGTAAAAGATCAATTGTAATTCGTAAAAGATCAATTGTAAGTCGTAAAAGATCAATTGTTATTCGTAAAAGATTGATCTTTTCAATCTTTTCCAATTGATCTTTTATGAATTACAAATGGAATCTTCGAATTATAAATGGAATCTTCGAATTACAAATGGAATCCTTGAATTACAAGTAGAATCTTCGAATTACAATTGATCTTTTACGAATTAAATCTGTAAATGGTGTAGACTCCGCGAAGGTGAAGATTTAAACACAAGAATTAAGAAAAAACTACATACAACACTTTTAAGGCGTTCATTAGGGTGGTTCCAAATCTAAAAGTTCTACCAACCAGTATATAAAAAATGCCCCGTATTCAAAAATAAAACAATTGAAAAATATCGTCTAAAAAAGCGCATTTTTATACCCTCCACTCTAGTGATAGAGGGTATATATAAGTTTGTCATTCCGTTTGTAACACCTCGAAATATTGGTCTAGGACCCCATAAAGTATATATATTCATGATCCTCGATCGATTTTAAGACGATCTAGCGATGTCCGTCCGTCCGTCCGTCCGTCCGTCCGTCCGTCCGTCTGTCCGTCTGTCTGTCTGTCTGTCTGTCTGTCTGTTGAAAACACGCTAACTTTTGAAAGACTTTACGGAGGCTCCTGAAGTTTGGCATATATGTTGGGCATTTACCTGGTCAGGTTGGTATTGCAATCCAGCGAAATCGGTCTAGTGGTTCAAAAGTTATGAGCAAAAGACTGAATTTCGGCAAGGGTTTTTCGTGAATTTATGAGATAAAAAGCACTATAACTTTCGAAAATCAATTCTAAGGATGCTGAAGCTTAACATATATGTTTTTCGTTCCTCCAGCCTAGTTCGTATTGAATTTCACCCAAATCGGTCCAGTGGTTCAAAAGTTATTAGCAAAACCGTGAATATCAGATTAGCTTCACCTTAAATTCACGTGGTGAAAACCCGTTAAACCTGTTTTAAAACCATTGGTAAGTCACAAAAATATTTTAAAACGTATTTTTGTCACTCAAAAATATTTTTATACCAAAACAAAAAAAAAATACACTCGAAAAAAATTTTACACTCAAAAAAAATTTTACACTCAAAAAAAAAAATTTGTAAATTTTTTTTTGAATGTAAAATTCGAAAAAATTTTACACTCAAAAAAAATTTTACACTCAAAAAAAAAAATAGTATTTTTTTTTTTTCAAAAATCACTGAAAAAAAATTTTTTTTACACAAAATAAAATATTTCTAATCATAACTGTTATTTTTTCACGTTAGAAAATTTACTATCACTTAAAATGGGCATTGTGGAGGGTATTCATAGATTCGGCCAAGTCGAATTTAATTTTTCTACTTGTTTTAACTTTGACCTTCCCTATTGTTCACATATTAACGCGTTTTTTCCTTTTTTTGTTATTTATTTTTAATATGTTGTCTATTTTTACCTTAAACAATTTCATGGTTGACAGACATAATGTCCAATATAAAGAGAAACAAAACCACCAAAAAGCCATGTGACAATAAAACATTTTTATACCCTCCAACCACAGTATGGGGGTATACTCACTTTGTCATTCCGTGTGTAACACATCGAAATATCGGTCGGGGGACCCCACAAAGTATATATAATATTGATCCATGATAGAATCTAAGACATTCTAGCGATGTCCGTCCGTCCGTCCGTCCGTCTGTAGAAATAACGATGCAGTCCAAACCAAAAGAGCTAGACCCCTGAAATTGAGCAAGAATATCTCTTATGTTACTGGTAAGGTTAAGTTCGAAGATGGGCAAAATCGGACCAGGGGGAAAAAAGTTCCCCCTTGAAGAACTAAAAAGACCCCTGAAAAATACGATATTTTTACGAGTTTTTTTACATTTTTGCTCAACAAATGTAACATTTGTATGCCATATTATGTTCATAGACCTGCGGTTGGACCAAATGGGTTAGAAAATTCGATTTTTTTTAGGCCGTCCCCCTTGGGGGCGTGGTAATAGAAATTAATTAAAAATATCGATAAAAATTTATTATTTAAGCGTAAATATCATAAACAAATAATTTGTAAACATAAAGAGCGGGGGTACAGGTGTCCCCCACCAACTTCGATAACCCCCCCCATCAAAAAAAAAAGACGCCCCTGCGATATTTTTTTTTTTTTTAATTTTAAACGTGTTGGAGGGTATAAAAGATTCGGCACAGCCGAATTTAACACTCTTACTTGTTTTTCTTTAAATAAGTCTATATGATTTCCATTTCACCCAATACTACTCATTCGAATGGATGTGCATAAAACCAATGAATGGTGAAAACACAGTAAAAAAAAACAGCAAATAAAAGGAAATATGTAAATGGTCAATAGGCCAATAACAGCTTAACATGAAATATAACATCACCCTTGAATGTATTTTTCGTTACGGCTTTTAAACTTTTTGTATAATTGTGAACAAAAGAAACAGTACCAAGACATTAAAATAAACTATTTTCCTAGAGAAATATTTTCAAATTACACTACTAAATATCGAAAACGCGACTGAAACGCAACCTTATACATTTAAATACAATAGTTCTGCTTGTCAAAAACCGGTTTCCAAACTTTTTCATCATATCAGGTTTTTGAGACCGATTTTGGAGAAATTCAACACCAATCAGACCAGGGAAACGACAAATATATACGCCAAGCTTCAGTAGCCTCAGGAATATTTGTCGAAAGTAAACTCGTAAATTCGCGAAAACCCTTGCCAAATTCACTTTTTTGCTTATAACGTTTGATCCACTGGACCGATTTCGCTGGATTGCAATACCAACCTGCCTACACTCAAAATAAATTCTCTGTAAAATTACAAAATAGTCTGCTAAAATTATGTTCAAAAATATTTTGAAATTCAGCAAACAGTGATTCTGTTTGCTCTCTGATGACAGAGATTTTAGTAAAAATATCAATTTTCAGTAGGTTTATTCTATTTCCTTTATTTCCTTCACTAATTAAAACTGTGCTATTCTCAAAAAATAATTTTCAAGAAAATTATTTTTATGTATTTTTTTTATAGGGTATATATAAGTTTGTCATTCCGTTTGTAACACCTCGAAATATTGGTCTAGGACCCCATAAAGTATATATATTTATGATCCTCGATCGATTTTAAGTCGATCTAGCGATGTCCGTCCGTTCGTCCGTCTGTGAAAGACTTTACAGAGGCTACTGAAGTTTGGCATATATGTTGGTAATTTACCTGGTCAGATTGGTATTGCAAACTAAAAAAAATATTTTTTTTTTTTTACAAAAATTACAATATTTTGTGTACATACGTACGTGCATTCACTCAGAAATATTTGTGCAGTAAAAAAACATTACACTCGAAAAAATTTTACACTCAAAAAAAAAATTGTAATTTTTTTGTTTTAAATGACAAAAAAAAGAGTTTTTTTACTCAAAATAAAATATTTCTAATCAAAATTGTTAATTTTTTCACGTTAAAAAATGTACTTTCTTTTAAAAAATGCATTGTGGAGGGTATTCATAGATTCGGCAAAGTCGAATTTAACTTTTCTACTTGTTCTGTTTTAAATTTGTTTATGTTGGTCATTTTTTGCAAGACCTAATCGACACGTGTTTCGGAATTTGTCAGATTCCATTGTCAAGATTATTTAGCAATAATAAAAACCCTTTACTACAGGTAGCAAAGGGTTTTTAATGACAAAACCGTTAATGATCAAACTAAAATATTAATACATATTCGACTCTACTCCCATTGGGAATGACAAACCGTTAATGATCAAACTAAAATATTAATAACATCGTAGTAAGATCACGATCATCAACTAATCAACAAACAAATATTAAAAACCGATATACATATTAATTGCCATTGGTAATCCTTTGCTACTTGTAGTATAGGGTTGTTATGTTTGCTAAATAATTTTGACAATGGAATCTGACAAATTCCGAAACACGCCCCGATTAAGTCTTGCAAAAATTAACAACATAAATTTAAAACAGAAAAATAATTTTCTTGAAAATTATTCTATGAGAATATCATAGTTTTAATTGGTAAAGGAAATAATTACCTCGAGCTAGAATAAACCTACTCAAAATATAATATTTTAAAGGTCGAATAAAACAATTTTTATTTTAAAAATTAATCAGAATTAGAAAATCAATTTTAGCAGAAAAATGCGCTGAAACTTTGCTAAATCAAATTTAAAGCCGTTTTACAGATTTTTGGACAGATTTTTTCTTTTGAGTGTATGTAAATGACAAACATTTATGACAATCTTCAGGTTCCTCAGAATTGTCTTTCGAAAGTAAGCGTGTTTTCTTACCTTCTGACAAACTTATATATACCTTCTATCACTAGAGTGGAGGGCATAAAAAATCGGTTGCAAAACAACTAAAAATTGTTTTTTTTTTTTTAAATTTAAATTTAAGAATTTAATTTAAGTTTTTAACACATTTGCTAATAAAAAGATCGAGGAAAACTATGAGTATTTCCGTACTCTATTGACTCCAATCAACTCGAACTTTTATATGAGAAATCCTGCATTTTTTGGTGTAGCACGGTATAAAATTTATTATATTTTGAAAAATACTTAAAAAAATTATAAAAAAAAATTTCCGAAAATTCTATAAAATATTCAAAAAAAACAGGAAATTTTGGAAATTTCCGAAAAAAAACTAAAATCATGTTAAGAACAATCCAATAAAAATTAGTAAAATTCAATTAAACGATCAGAAAAAAAAAATAAGGAAAATTCGTAAAAAAGTTTGAAAATTAATAAATTTTTAGTAATAGCCTATTCACATCTAGGAAAAATATTGTAGATTTAAGCTGAAATCTGACTTAAAAATCTATACCGTTTACATATACATTTTTTGACGTTAAGCGAGATTTTGTTTTAGCAACCCTGTTTATTTTTGTGAACAAAAAAAAAAACTCAATCGGAATTATTCCTAAACAGCATTTATCTTCGACCGGAAGATGGAATTTTTTGTTTAAATAGAGTATCCAATGACAAAAACACCAAGAAACCTCTATTTGTCCAGAGATGCTTTGTCGATATTAAGATTTCTTAACCTTTTTGTCGGCGAAGGGCCGACATCATGGAAAGCGGATAACACATTTCTTCTATGGCTCGAAATAAAATTCAATAATACCCACTATAACTACACAGCTCAACATGAAAATGCGTATTGGGTTCTGGTAAGTGATTTAGGTAGTGTTTGTTGCGCTGATTCCAAATCTGCTACCCAAATATATCTATCACATCATGATTTTGAGTTATTCGCGGTTAAAGTGCCGAAGAAGGCCATTTTGGACCCTTTTTTAAAACTTATAATATAAGATCCTGACATGCGATTGACTTGGTATTAAGCTCAATCAAAAGTATGTGATTTTCTCTATAAGACAAGATAAAATGTTCTTGGAATATAATTTTCTAAAATAGCAAACGAATAATTAACAAAAAACCTTCCATTTTTTAAATATTTATTTTATTTACACAGTGTTTTTTAACAAATTTCCATACAAATACACACGTAAATATTAGATTTAAAGTACTTGTGGCTAATGATTTTTTCACAATTATAAAAAATTAAATTCTAAAAAAATTTGATTTTGTCTTAAAGAAAAAATTACGCACTTTCGAATGAGCTTGATATCAAGTCATTCGCATGTCAGGATCTTATTTTATAGGTGCTCTTATTTTATAGGTGGCCAAAATGGGCCTTTTTTGACACTTGAACCGCGATTTTCTCAAAATTGTGACGTGATAGAAAAATTTGAGTGACCGTTATGGAATCAGGAAACCAAATCCTACAAAATTTTTTTGGTTTCATTCAAAACGCAGCGACAAACCTCAGATTTGTAGAGCGGTGCTATCAATAAAAACACGTTTGTTTTATATTTGCCATTGTTTAAGTTAAGATTTTTGATATATTGAAAACATAATTTTTTACAAATATTTGTAATATAACAACCCTGGTTTTCATATCCCATAGATAAATAGACTTGACATAGACATTATTATTTTTTATTATTAAATTAGAGATTGGAATGTTTCTAAACTTTAAACGCTGTTTAATATACGTTTGCATATAGATGTTAATGTTTTATACATTTTTTTCTTAGTTGTCCACAAATTTTTGTAAAAATAAAAAAAAACATGGCCGTGCTGCCAATACTTCAACACTGTAACGTGTCTGGGTTTCTTGTAAGCTATCGAAATGTCAGTTTGTCTGCAGATAATTATCGAAATGTTATAAAATCTACTAAAAGTTATCGAAAATTTATGAGATCTAAGTAAAATATCATTACGAACGAAATTTTATATGGGGAATATCATTAAAATCTCATAAGATAACAGAAAATTTAATCAAAATCTCATTTAAACGAGATTTTGCTCAGGTGTGAATTGCCTATAAGACTAACACAAAATCTAAAAAAAAAAAAATAAAATTCACATTATTTTTGAAAAATTTTAGACTGGAAAGTTTAGAAAATATCATAAAATTAAAAAAAAAAACATTGAGAAAATTAAGCAAAAATCTAAAAATTTTGAAAATTCAGAAAGATTTAAACAAAATCTAGAAAAAAACCCAACGATTTTTTATCTTAAGTCAATATTTTTATTTTTCGTGCAATAACCAGTAACTTTATGTCTGCTTAATTACAGATATACTCTGCAGCAAAAAATACCATAGATTTCTAACCAGCAAGATTTTTTGTTATTTTACGAAAAAAACTCTGTAAAATGATTTCGATAAAATTACAGAATTATCTGTAAAATGTTGATAAAAGCGACCAAAAAACTGTAAATTTACAAAGTTTTAGTTAAATGCATTTTATGAGTGCAAAACTTTACAAAAAAACTTTGTAAATTTAAAAAGTATTATGAGTGAGTTTAAGTTTACAAATTTTTGTTAAATATATTTGATTTAACCAGAATTTTAGAAAGAAAACTGTTAATTAACTGTTAACAAGAAATTTGTTAAATACATTTAATCTTACCAAAGTACATAAAACAGTAAATTAACAATTTTTGTCCATACACTCAAAATAATAACTCTAACAAATTTCAGAAAAACGCTGCACATTAAACAGAGTACACCGTACTTTTTCAGCTAGCAACATAACTTAGTAATTTTACTATAAAACTCCGTAAAATGGCTTGGACAAAAAAAAAAACTGTAAAATAACATAGTTTCTACACTCAAAAAAAAAAAAAACTGTAAAGTTAGCAAAAAATTTAGTTAAATTTAACTAAAAAAACACCTGATTTTGAACCTACTAAATTTTTAGTTAATTTAACAAAAAATATTTAGTTAACTTTTCGTAGAATGAATGTAGCAAAAAAACCGTAATTTTAACTAAAAATTCAGCTGAAAATTTCGTAACATTTTTTATTAGTTGAATTCAGCTAAATTTTTTGTAAAAATTTTAAGTTTGTTAAATATTGGTTTTAAACACTAACACTTCACTTATTTTTTCTTTTTTTTTCACGGGATTAAGTTCAGCTTAAGTAGGACTTATGAGATTTGCATAGGAGGCTACACAAGAAATGTTTAAAATTTTTCACTTGACAAAAATGTTACAAAAAATCAGCAAATTAATTAGTAAAAATTCGTAAACTCAGTTTTAAAGTCAACAAAAAAAATTAATTCAAAATTTGTACAAAACTAGTATTTTCGTAAATTGAACTTAACTAAAAAAAGTAGTTAAAACGCTGATATTAACTAAAAATTTGCTAAAAAGCCAGTAAACTCGAGTTAACAAAATAAAGTTTGTTAACTTTACAGTTTTATTTTTTTGAGTGTAGTAAAATACTTATTAGTTAAATGGGATCACAATTTTACAGTGAAATACTCTGTAAATTTATATATATTTGTAAAAACTCTCTAAAATTATTGCGATAAAAGACTGTAAATTTACAGAATTATCTGTAAAATGTTGGTATGTGACCAGAAGTTTATCAAAAACAAACTCTAAAAATTTACAAAGTTCAAATTCTGATTAATTTTTATTAAAACAATAGAGTCGAATATGTATTTATATTTTAGTTTGATCATTAACGATTGTCATTAAACCCCCTTTGCTAGTATAGGGTTTTTATATTTGCTAAATAATCTTGACAATGTCGATTAAGTCTTGCAAAAAATTACCAATTTAAATAAATTTAAAACAGAAAAATAATTTTCTTGAAAATTATTCTATGAGAATATCATAGTATTATTAGTAAAGGATATAATGACCTCGAGCTAGAAGAAAAAAACCTATTCAAAATATTTACAAATTTACTAAGTTTTTATTAAATTTATTTGATTTTAAACTTGAACACATGAAATAATTCGGAACAAAAATAAACACATACACATTTATTATAAAATAAACTTCTTAAAGTTGT
Source organism: Pegoplata infirma (assembly GCA_963921195.1). Lineage (NCBI taxonomy): Eukaryota > Metazoa > Arthropoda > Insecta > Diptera > Anthomyiidae > Pegoplata > Pegoplata infirma. Next base: position 154,540 of record CAWUER010000019.1, read on the forward strand.
CATTCCAACGGCATTTTAAATTTTGTTTAGCTTTGCGTGCATGAACTCCAGAACTTCTCTGCTTCAAAAACATTAACAGCCATCAAAATTATTCTTTGCCTTTTACGTATATTTTAAATTATAAAAGCTTACATATTTAGTAACGCATTTAAGCGGTAGATGTTCACCGTGGTTTTTTATAAATTAATAAATGACGATTTGAGCACGGGCTAATTAAATGTGAAATTCGTATTTTCTATTCGTACATAAATAAACTTAGAGAAAAAACTAAAATTTAAATGTGCCTGATTAAATGCATTCCCCACTTTAATGGTGCGCACGCGAAACGTTATTTTTTTAATTTCTTGCTTAAATTAACTTTTTAAGTTGCAATTATTAGAATTTTTATTCGTTTTCTTTGACTGTAATGTGCAAGAAGCATGGATAAGTAATAACTTGACACAAAATAAAGGCAAATGTCATCAACGCTTGATGTTCTCGCGGTTTTTTTTTTTTTTTTTGATAAACAACTTCTAATTTTCAGTGCCACATTTGAGAGGGGTCTTTACAATAAACACTTTTATAAAATTAAAGGGAAATCGTTTAAAAATGCCTTGCCTGTCTTATATATTTTTTTGAATGCGCTTGATATGGCTTTTACACAACGGTCACTATTTGATTCCTGATCAATTTATCCTTCCTTAATGTACAAAATTTACCAGCTTTTATTGTAATTTAAGACGCTTTTTGAAGAGGGGTTGAAATATTTGGAAGTTTTTGAAAACATTTTTATTTGAAAACTATAGTACAGAGCCAGGGGCGTATCCAGGATTTTATTTTTTTTAAAATGTAACTGATTAAGAGAAACCAAATTCTTATAATTTTTCTCCCAAAAATTTAAAATTTTTTAAGATATGTACATACTTAACACATTTTTCTATAGAAAAAGTGTCAGATTCTAAGACATTTTTTCTATAGAAAATTCAGAGATTTTCAGACATTTTTACAATAAAAAAAGTCTCAGATTCGAATACATTTTTCCTTAGAAAAAGTCCCAGCTTGAGAGAAATTTTTCCTATAGAATAAATCACAGCTTCTGGGACATTTTTCCTATGGAACAAGTCTCAGATTCTGATACATTTTTACTATAGAACAAGCCCTTAGATTCTGAAAAAAATATCCTATAGAAAAAGTCTCAGATTCTGAGACATTTTTTCTATAGAAAAATTCTCAGATTCTGAGACATTTTTTCTATAGAAAAATTCTCAGATTCTGAGACATTTTTTCTATAGAAAAATTCTCAGATTCTGAGACATTTTTTCTATAGGAAAAGTCTCAGATTCTGAGACATTTTTTCTATAGGAAAAGTCTCAGATTCTGAAATATTTTTTAAGTAGAAATAGTCTTAGATTCAAAGATATTTATCATATAGAAAAAGTCTTCTTAGACATTTTTTCGTTAGAAAAAGTCTCAGATTCTGAAACATTTTTTCGTTAGAAAAAGTCTCAGATTTTGATACATTTTTCCTATAAAAAAGTCTCAGATTCTAAAGCATTTTTCCCATAGAAAAAGTCTTAGATTCTGAGGCATTTTTTCTAAAGAAAAGGCATTAGATTCTGAGACATGTTTTCTAAAGAGAAAGTATCAGGTTCTGAGACATTATTCTATAGAAAGAGTCTTAGATTTTGAGACATTTTGCCTATAAAAAAGTTTCAGATTCTGAGATATTTTTCAAATAGAAAATGTCTTAGATTCTGAGACATTTTTTCTATAGAACAAGTTTCCGATTCTGATACATTTTCCTATCGAAAAAGTAATTTTTCCAATAGAAAAAGACTTAGATTCTAATACATTCCTATTCCTATAAAAAGTATCATATTCTGATACATTTTTCCTAAAGAAAACCCATCAGGTTCAAAAGAAAAATATCAGATTCCCAGAAATGTTTCCAATTAAAAAAGTTTCATATTCTGACACATTTTTCCTAAAGAAAAATTCTAAGATTCTGAGACATTTTTCCTATTGAAAAATTTTCAGATTCTGACACATTTTTTCTACAGAAAAATTCTTAGATTCTGAGACATTTGTTCTATAGAAAAATTCCAGATTCTGAAACATTTTTTCTTTAAAAAAAATTCAAGATTATAAAACATTTTTTCTATTAAAAAAATTCTCATATTCTGAGACATTTGTCTCAGATTTTAAGACATTTTTTTATAGAAAAATTCTCAGATTCTAAGACATTTTTCGTATAGAAAAATTCTCAGATTTTGATACATTTTCCCTATGGAAAAAGTTTCATAATCTTAGACATTTTTCCTAAGAAAAAGTCTCAGATTCTAAGACATTTTATAATAAAAAAGTTTTAGATAGCATAAGTGTCTGATTTTGAGATATTTTTCCCAAAAAAATGCCTCTGATTCTGAGATATTTTTATATAGAAAAAGTTTTTGATTCTGAGACTTCTCCTAAAGAAAAAGTCTTCGATTCTGAGTAAAAGTCTAATTTTTTGATACATTATATATACACTATACTAAAAACTCTCAGAATCTGGAAAATTTTTCCAAAGGTAAAGTCTCAGATTCTAAAAATTTTTTCTATAGAAAAAGTCAGAATAAATACCGGATTCTGAGAAGATTGTTATATGAACTAGTAATAAATTTTTAAGTTATTACTCCAAATTACTTACAATTAGATCCATTTTTTGTGTACATAAAGCTTCGGTTTCTGAGACAATTTTCCATTAGGATTTTAAGTTGAAACGTTTCAAATTCTTAAAGAAAAAATTTCATATTTTGAGACATTTTCTGGCAGAAAAATTTTCAGATTCGAAAAATTTTCCTTCAGAAAAATTTTCAGATTCTGAAATGTTTTTAAATTTTTTTTTAAGAAGTTTTTTTTACATTGTACATAATATACCGAATACTGAAATTTGTGAAATCATTTCGGGGGGGGGGGGGGGGCCCGAGCCCCCCCTGTATACGCCACTGTACAGAGCAATAAGTAAAATTTCAGATAAAATTTAGTAGTCTAGTTACAAAAAAAAAGTATCTGTATTGTTACAAAAAACTCTGTTTATTATCTGTAAAATAGAGATTACAAAGTAAAAAGTAACATTATAGATAAAATTTTTTTTTTCGATCACAAAAAAATACAAAGTATTTGCTTAAAATCTGTATTTCGGCAGATAACTTTGTTAAATATCTGTCGAATTAAGATTACAGTAATTTTACAGAGTATTTATTTTGAGTGCAGAGTTAGGCCCGAATCATTGAGTCATTAATTTTCTCATATTAAATGCTTAATGAAATCGATTACATTGAATCATTATTCCATACAAATTTCTATGTATCTTTGCCTAACTCACAAATTTTAATATTTTAAAATTTACAAACTCTTTAAATTCTTATTTTCACAGTACAGTACTGTTAAACAAAAAACTGAAATTGATGTGTCTTGTTAACAAAAAAATATTGCAATATAATTTCGATTTTTTTTCTGTATTCTCTTAAAAAAAACAGAAGTAAAAAATTAAAAGAATATTTTACCTAAAACTAGGAAATGTAATCAAACATATTCATTTGTTTTGTTTTACATATGTAAGTAACAATATTTTTTGAAATATTGTTTTAGTTTTATTTTGTTTATTATTACGAAAATACGTTGTTTATTTGAAATAAAAACAAGTGAAAATTATTATATTTCACAATTCAATCAAATTATTTCAATAATTCAAAAGAGAAAAAAAATACGAAATGACACCTCCTTTAGCCAACTACTTTATGCTGATGCGTTATAAAAATGAAAATAAAAAACAACTATACAAATGTAAGTGTGAATAAATTTTAATTACGAAATGCAATTGGAAAAAAAATTTAAAGGAGGAAAGGAGGTAATGAAGGCGCACACAGATTTATTTTTTTTTTTTTTTAAGGGTCGAACCAGAATCAAATGCGTAGCGCAAGACGTAAAAAAAAACAAAAACAAACACATCAAATTTGAAATTTTTACGTCCGTTTGATTTAGGTAACTCACATTTGAATATTAGAAACGAAAAATTATTGGGCGTTACGCCTTACGCGACGTAATTTGATTCAGGTTGGACGCTAATGTGAATAAATTTTTTTTTTCAAAGGTTTTATACTGTAAAATAAAGATTAAAAAGTATAATTACAGATAAAATTTTGTTTTTCGGTCACAAGAAAATACAAAGTATTTTCTTAAAATCTGTATTTCGGCAGATAACTTTGTCAAATATCTGTCGAATTGTGATTACAGTCATTTTACAGAGTATTTTACAGAGTTATTATTTTGAGTGTAGTATACAGAGATTTGGCACACGAAATTTTGCAATTATTTTCCATGTAAAATCTTACGCTGAATCCGAAAATCCGCTCCAAAGTTTCAAAAGTAGAACAGTTTTCGAGATATTGCCAAATTTTCATCGTTGAAAAAAAGTGGTTTTACTTAAATTAAAATAGCTCCGGAACAAATTGATGGATTTCATTGTTTTTGGTAACTAAATTAAAGGTAATTTAGTTATCATACAACATGTTTTCAATCTGATAATCGCCTTAAAAGCTATTAATCAATTTCTTGACAATTTTAGCGAAATTTGGGGAAAAAAGTAAATTCAATTTTAAATTTTAGAAATAAGAAAAAAAAAATGTTTCTATCTTGATAGTTTAAGTCTGATCTATTACGAAGCAAAAAAGATGGTTTTTAAGAAAATTTGTTAAAAATTGTACACTCAAAATAATCACTCTGTTAAATTACAGAGATACTCTGCTGAGCCAGCAGAAAAAAACATAGATTTCCAACCAGCAAGATTTTTTGTTATTTTACGAAGAAAACTTTGTAAAATGATTTCGATAAAAAAAAACAGTAAATTTACAGAATTATCTTTAAAATATTGATAAAAGCGACCAGAATTTGACTATTTACTATTTGATTTCTGATCAATTTATCTTTCCTTAATTTCCAAGTAGTGTTGACAATTGGAAAATGCCATCGAGTAAATTTGCCCGCTTTAATGCTTCCAAATTGTAAATTTACCTTTTTTTATAAGGGTTCAAGTTGAAAAAATGCAGAAGGAAAATTAAATTTCTAAAAATTATAGACATTTCTGGTATTTCCCATACCGGTTTCAAACAGTTAGTTTTTTTTATTTTTGTGAAAGTTTTTTTACGAGTACCTCCAATTGTACACGACCAGAATTTACCAGGTTTTATTATTACAGGGCAATAAGTCAAATTACAGTTGAAATTTTGTATTTTGGTTACGAGAGAAAAATACAAGTATTTTTATAAAATCTGTATTTTAACAAAAAAAAAACTGTTTATTATCTGTAAAATAGAGATTAAAAAGTAAAAAGTAAAATTACAGATAAAATTTTGTTATTCGGTTACAAGAAAATACAAAGTTTATTCTTAAAATCTGTATTTCGACAGGTAACTTTGTCAAATATCTGTCGAATTGAGATTACAGTCATTTTACAGAGATTTTAACAGAGTAATTATTTTGAGTGTACAAGTTACATGCATTTGAGTAAAAATACGAAGTTCAGTTTTTATACATTTTTAGTTTATTGAGTATACAAATTTTGAAATATTGTTCGATTCACGATATTTGTTCAGCGGGCCAAAAACTTATAAAATTATGGTACGCTACCTCTTAAGATGTTTATTTAATTTGTCCTTTTTTTTTGCCTGGGCGATTTCATGCAAAATCTTAATTTTCTTTTTTAGCAAAATTATCACAACTCTGTCAATTGTTATTCGATTTTTCAGGATATAGCTCATCGTATTCTGAATTAAATTTTCGTAAAGAATAAATTTGTAAATATGAAGGTTGTTGCACGAATTATACCAGAAAAAAAAATCGATAAACTCGAAAAATTTTCAAAAAAAACGTAGATATTATGGAAAAATATAAACCAATTCGAACATATGAAAAGCCCTATCCTTTTTCTATCTAAAACAGTTTAACCATTGAAAATCGGCTAAAAATTTCAGACTTACACGTGGTTTAGTGAAAAAATCCAAAAAAAAAACTTTTTATACCCACCACTCTAGTGATAGAGGGTATATATTAGTTTGTCATTCCGTTTGTAACACATCGAAATATTGGTCTAGGACCCCGTAAAGTATGTATATTCATGATCCTCGATCGATTTTAAGTCGATCTAGCGACGGACGGACGTCCGTCTGTCTGTCCGTCCGTAGAAAACACTCTATTTTTTTAAAGACTTTACAGAGGCTACTGAAGTTTGACATATATGTTGGCCATTTACCTGGTCAAGTTGGTATTGCAATCCAGCCAAATCGGTCCAGTGCACAGTGGTCGGAGCTCTATGGAGATGGCGGCCATAAATACTTCAAGTATAGGTATCATCGTGAAACTTCGGTCACGGCTTTTTAAATATGTCAGAACTATTGAATGATAAAATGGGAGTGGTTGATGACTCATAACCACCCCCACCCCCACCCCCTACCGTACCCAAGCACCCACATTCAACCCACGTAAGAAAAACGAAAGTTTGTTTTTAATTCACATTTAATTCATAACTTTTTTACAAGATTAGTTTTAAAAAAATATTTTGAATTATTAAATATGAAATAGTATGTAATAAAAAATTAAAAATGGTTAAGGGGGGTTGTTACTAAAAAACAGCCTTAATATTAACAATTTTTAAACAGCTATAAAAAAATAAATACGCAATAATTTTTAATTCTGTTTTTTTATATGAAAGACAAAAATCGTTATATTTTAAAAAGTTTTTATAACTCACATTTTGGTCAAAGAGAATTGCCAGGGTTGTCACCCAATTGTGGTATGTTTTTTTAAAGGATAAAATTGGCTGCAGTTGTACAACAAAAACTACTCAACCGATTTTGATGAATTTTATTTGTGGATTAATTAATCCTCTTGTTCACATATTTTATTATTTTGATCTAATATTTTTCTTTAATTAATGAAAACACCCGAGTAAAAATTTTCTGGTCTAATCATATATAATTTGATACAATCTTATATTAGTTAATATGCTTCCGTATAAATTTATATAAAATTGTATCTATCACTTTGATACGGTTGATCCACTTTATATGGTTAGATATTGCTCCATATATGATTAGATTCGTATTTTGGTTTTGCTCTTCAAATTATATAAAAATTGATATTATAAGATCAATTTGATCTAATTAGATTTGACCAAATTCAGGATCAAATTGTATCAATTTTTATATTTTTTTATCTAAAGTAATACAATTAGATATTATTTGATACAACCATTTTACGGATCAAATTAGATCTATTTAGTAAAATTAGCATAATATTTTTACTAGGGCATGTAAAATTTTCCATTTTTTCAGTTTACATTAGCATAACTTCAACAAAAATCAAAATTTTTCAAAAAACTGTCACGCTAAGTACTAGAAAAACTGGCAGGTCGTTTTACAAGTCTGCTCGTCTAAACTACCCTTAATAAGGATAAAATTAAGAAAAAATAAAATTAAAAGTCCGCTAAAAAGATAATAAAGAATCACATTTCTTACATGCATGACAATACCAGAGCAACGCGAACACAAATTAACAAAACCCACACAAGAATTCAAAGTTTGACATCCAAAACAACGAGGTCGTTTTGATATGTGGGTGATAACTCAAAGACATGCAAAAGAATGCAGCTGATATTACCAATTTTAGAATCTTGAAATATTAACTAATAAATCAAAAAAAGTCCGATTGGAGATTTCAGGGGGGAACACAACTAAAACTCTATTAGAAATTTCAATACATTGACGAACAAACACTAAAATTGACACTGGAAAGATATTAATTTTATACAAACTCCAGAACAGGCTAAACACATTGTAATTATTTTAAAATTTAGTTAATACCTTCTAATTCAATATTAGTTTTGATTTATTTCAAAAAAAAAAATTTATATGGTTTTAATTAATTGAAAGTTGAACCTAATTTTCCATAATTTCACACTGCAAAAACCAACTGTTAACTCGCCATCTCTTTTGAAGCTGTTCTTAAAGAGTACAGTTGGAATAAAACAGAAACAGCTCAAAATTTTAAAACCTTATTTTTATTAGAAATAGAGATGACACATTTGGCGACAAACTTTTGACTTTGATTTTTTTATTTTTGGCCAATGGGATCGACCATTGTGCAGTGGTTCAAAAGTTATGAGCAAAAGAGTAAATTTCGACAAGGGTTTTTCGCTAATTTACGAGATAAAAAACACGCTAACTTTCGAAAGACAAATATGAGACTTCTGAAGCTTGGCATATATATTTGCCGTTCCCTATGTCTGCTTGGTATTGAATTTCAGCTCAATCGGTCCAGTGGTTCAAAAGTTATAAGCAAAACCCTGAATTTCAGATTGGTTTCATCTTAAATGACACGTGTTAAACAAGTTTTAAAAGCATTGGTGGTAACTTAACAATGCTTTTCAAACTTATTTAGTTTTAAAGCAATGCTTTTTAAACTTGTTTAGTTTTAAAAGCATTGGTAACTTAATAATTACACTCGAAAAAAATTTTACACTGAAAACAAATTTTACACTCAAAAAAAAATTATTTTTTTTTTTACAAAAATGACAAAATTTTGTGTACATACTCGAAAAAAATTTTACACTCAAAAAGAATTAGTAATTTTATTTTTTTTTAAGTGACAATAAAAGAGTTTTTTTTACTAAATACACCCAAAAAATTTTGTAGTTGATAACAACTTAAATATCAACTATTTTGTAGGTGAATTACCACTAACTAAAGTTTAGTTGATTTTCTTAAGTTGCTGATAACTACAAATAAACAAAATAAAAAATCAACTACAAAAGTCGTTACTATTACCAATATTTAGTTGATTTCAACTTACATTTGACATATTTTAAAAAAATAGCTGAAAACAACTATAAGAACAGTTGAAAACAACTTCAAATAGCTAAATATAACGATTAAGTAAATAATTTTATATTTAACTACCTTTTTAGTTACCGATAATTATTTAATTGTTGAATTTTAGTTGCTAGCTAATTAGAATAAGGTAAATATGTATTTTTATTTACAATAAAACTCATTCTGAAAGTTTTAAGAGCTTTTATTAAAATTAATCAAAAGTATAATAACAATAATTCAGAATCTAATTAATTTTCTACAAAAAAATGTTTCAGAATTTTATAGAAAAAAAATTTCAGAATCTGAATATTTTTCTATAGAAAAATGTTTCAGAATCTGAGAATTTTTCTATAGAAAAATAGTCTCAGAATCTGTGAATTTTTTTTATAGAAAAATAGTCTTAGAATCTGAGAATTTTTCTATAAAAAAATAGTCTTAGAATCTGAGAATTTTTCTATAGAAAAATAGTCTCAGAATCTGTGAATTTTTTTTATAGAAAAATAGTCTTAGAATCTGAGAATTTTTCTATAGAAAAATAGTCTCAGAATCTGAGAATTTTTCTATAGAAAATCAGTCTTGGAATCTGAGAATTTTTCTATAGAAAAATAGTCTCAGAGTCTGAGAATTTTTCTATAGAAAAATACTCTTAGAATCTGAGAATTTTTCTATAGAAAAATAGTCTCAGAATCTGAGAATTTTTCTATAGAAAAATAGTCTCAGAATCTGAGAATTTTTCTATAAAAAAATAGTCTTAGAATCTGAGAATTTTTCTATAGAAAAATAGTCTCAGAATCTGTGAATTTTTCTATAGAAAAATAGTCTCAGAATCTGTGAATTTTTCTATAGAAAAATAGTCTCAGAATCTGTGAATTTTTTTATAGAAAAATAGTCTTAGAATCTGAGAATTTTTCTTAAGAAAAATAGTCTCAGAATCTGTAATTTTTTTTATAGAAAAATAGTCTTAGAATCTGAGAATTTTTCTATAGAAAAATAGTCTCAGAATCTGAGAATTTTTCTATAGAAAATCAGTCTTAGAATCTGAGAATTTTTCTATAGAAAATCAGTCTTAGAATCTGCCAATTTTTCTATAGAAAAATTCTCAGATTCTGAGACTATTTTTCTATAGAAAAATTCTCAGATTCTGAGACTATTTTTCTATAGAAAAATTCTCAGACTCTGAGACTATTCTCAGAATCTGAGAATTTTTCTATAGAAAAATAGCCTCAGAATCTGAGAATTTTTCTATAGAAAAATAGTCTCAGAATCTGAGAATTTTTCTATAGAAAAATAGTCTCAGAATCTGAGAATTTTTCTATAGAAAAATAGTCTCAGAGTCTGAGAATTTTTCTATAGAAAAATAGTCTCAGAATCTGAGAATTTTTCTATAGAAAAATAGTCTCAGAATCTGAGAATTTTTCTATAGAAAAATAGTCTCAGAATCTGAGAATTTTTCTATAGAAAAATAGTCTCAGAATCTGAGAATTTTTCTATAGAAAAATAGTCTCAGAATCTGAGAATTTTTCTATAGAAAAATAGTCTCAGAATCTGAGAATTTTTCTATAGAAAAATAGTCTCAGAATCTGAGAATTTTTCTATAGAAAAATAGTCTCAGAATCTGAGAATTTTTCTATAGAAAAATAGTCTCAGAATCTGAGAATTTTTCTATAGAAAAATAGTCTCAGAATCTGAGAATTTTTCTATAGAAAAATAGTCTCAGAATCTGAGAATTTTTCTATAGAAAAATAGTCTCAGAATCTGAGAATTTTTCTATAGAAAAATAGTCTCAGAATCTGAGAATTTTTCTATAGAAAAATAGTCTCAGAATCTGAGAATTTTTCTATAGAAAAATAGTCTCAGAATCTGAGAATTTTTCTATAGAAAAATAGTCTCAGAATCTGAGAATTTTTCTATAGAAAAATAGTCTCAGAATCTGAGAATTTTTCTACAGAAAAATAGACTCAGGATCTGAGAATTTTTTTATAGTCTCAGAATCTGAGAATTTTTCTATAGAAAAATAGTTTCAGAATCTGGGAATTCTTCTAAAGAAAAATAGTTTCAGAATCTGAGAATTTTTCTATAGAAAAATAGTCTCAGAATCTGAGAATTTTTCTACAGAAAAATAGACTCAGGATCTGAGAATTTTTTATAGTCTCAGAATCTGAGAATTTTTCTATAGAAAAATAGTCTCAGATTCTGAGAATTTTTCTATAGAAAAATAGTCTCAGAATCTAAGAATTTTTCTATAGAAAAATAGTTTCAGAATCTGGGAATTTTTCTAAAGATAAATTGTCTCAGAATCTGAGAATTTTTCTATAGAAAAATAGTCTCAGAATCTAAGAATTTTTCTACAGAAAAATAGTCTCAAAATCTGAGAATTTTTCTATAGAAAAATAGTCTCAGAATCTGAGCATTTTCTATAGAAAAATAGTCTCAGAATCTGAAAATTTGTCTATAGAAAAATAGTTTCAGAATCTGGGAATTTTTCTAAAGATAAATTGTGTCAGAATCTGAGAATTTTTCTATAGAAAAATAGTCTCAGAATCTAAGAATTTTTCTACAGAAAAATAGTCTCAAAATCTGAGAATTTTTCTATAGAAAAATAGCCTCAGAATCTGAGCATTTTTCTATAGAAAAATAGTCTCAGAATCTGAAAATTTTTCTATAGAAAAATAGTCTCACAATCTTTGATTTTTTCTATAGAAAAATAGTCTCAAAATCCGAGAATTTTTCTATAGAAAAATAGTTTCAGAATGAGAATTTTTTATAGAAAAATGTCTCAGAATCCTGAGAATTTTTCTGTAGAAAAATGACTCATAATCTGAGAATTTTTCTTTCGAAAAATGTCTCAGAATCTGAGAGTTTTTTCTATAAAAAATGACTTGGAGTCTGAGAAGTTTTCTATAGAAAAAATGTTATAGAATCTGAGAATTTTTCTACAGTAAAAAAGTATCAGAAGCTGAGATTTTTTCTATTAAAAAAATTTCTCAGAATTTGGGAATTTTTCTAAAAAAATATGTCTCAAAATCAGGAAATTTTTCCATAAAAAATATTTCATAATCTGAGAATTTTTCTGTAAAAAAATGTCTCGGAATCTAAGAATATAGATGTAGAGAATTTTTCCATTAAAAAAACCCCTCAGACTCTGAGAGATTCTTATATAAAAAATTCTCAGATTCTGTGACAATTTTTTCTGAGAATCTTTGAAGTTTTCATAGAAAAAATGTCAGAGTCCTTGGAAAACGTCTTAGAACCTTTAAAGCAGCTATTTACAAATCAGGATACATAGTAAACAAAATCGATTACTCTTTAAAGTTACACTCAATTTTCTTTATCCCACCTTAAGGATTAAGGATTATTTCATTTCGCCATATTCCTGTAAAAACAATATACATACATAAAATGATATTCATATTAAACGTAAAATATCAAACAAATTATGCATTTATAACTTACCAAATAATTTTGCATCATCTTAAATATTTAACTCTTGCCAAATTTTTTTATAAGTCATACTATTATAATAACATAAAATAAAAATATATTTTCGTTTTGGCAGTTTTTCTTTTTTCAAAATTTATGACTGTCAAATCAAAAGAAAATTAAAAAAAACGGTAACTAAAAATAATTATTATTAACGAAGTTAATAGTTAGTGGTGATTACAATAGTTATTTGAAATCATTTTTAATTCAACTACAGAAATCCTTAACTATACAACTACAAAATGTTTTGGGTGTATGAAATATTTCTAATCACAATTGTTAATTTTTTTCACGTTAAAAAATGTACTATCCTTTAAAAAAGGCATTGTGGAGGGTATTTATGGATTCGGCAAAGTCTAATTTAACTTTTCTACTTGTTTTTGTTTTCTTAGATTCTAAAATACCAATATGTAATAACAAAGCTCATTTCAGTATAAATCATTAAGTGTGTTATTTTATTTGCACAGTTCTGTTTTGAATGTTTAAAAGATGTCTGACTCGACTTGTTAACAATAAATTTTTACAATCAGAAAACACATGTAGTTTCGAATTTCTTTTCCTGTAAAAACCAAACGAAAAGATTTTTAAAAACAACCAGAAAATATATGAAAACAATTGATTTTTTTTTTCTCTGTTATAATAATATTTCTAAATAAATTTTTAGTTTCACTTAGATAATTATTAAGAAAAGACGTTAGTTAGTCGAAATTTTTGTTTTGTACGTCAAATTTTGACGTTTAAATTTGTGTAATTGTGTAATGCGCTCCCAAAAAAAAGAATAGGAAAAAAATGGGATCACCACCAAAATCTAATATTTTATTGGCTTTGCGTTATAAAAATTTAAATGAAAAACAGGAACGGACATGTAAGTTTTAGTAATTTTTGTAATGAAATGTATTTGAACGATGATTGTACAGTAGATAATATTGTGCAATTGTATTGCACAATATAGTAGAAAAGTTAAAATCTATGAACAGCTAAAATCCCTAGTAAATTTTCTAACGTGAAAAAAATTAAAATTTTAATTAGAAATAATTCTCATTAATTTTTTTTAATAAAAATTATTTTATTCGACCTTTAAAATATTTTATTTCGAGTAGATTTATTCTAGCTCGAGGTCATTATTTCCTTTACTAATTTAAAGCTATGATATTCTCATAGAATAATTTTCAAGAAAATCATTTTTTTGTTTTAAATTTATTTAGGTTGTAAATTTTTGCACGACTGATTGGACACGTGTTTCGGAATTTGTCAGATTCCATTGTCACGACTATTTCGCAAACACAATAATCCTATACTACAAGCAGCAAAGGGAATTCAAATGTCACATCGCTAGTGTTCAAATAAAATATAAATATTCAACTCTACTCCCATTGAGAATTAGAATATTTATATTTGCTAAATAATCTTGACAATAGAATCTGACAAATTCCAAAACACATTTTGATTAGCTATGATATCACAACACCCAAAATCGGAATGGGATAAAACCAAAAGCAAATAAAAGTTGACATATTCCATAACAAACCCCTCAAGGCTTTTTTCCAGTTCAGAGCTAGATTTTTTTTTACACGCATTTGAAGTTAGTGCACTTGTATTATAATTATAATAAATGCTTGAAAATTGTATTAGTGGCGAATGACTAATATTGTAATTGCCTTTAAATAACAATCATACGCAACGGTGTCCAGTGGTTTATATTAATAATTGCCTTTAAATAACAATCATACGCAACGGTGTACAGTGGTTTATTTTAATAATTTGGCTATTCAGTAAATAGGTACTGGACCGATTGCAGCAAAATTCATATCAGTCATAGCTGAAGTAATTTTGAGCTTAAGTTTGGAAACTGGACCGTACATGTTCAATAAGGGCACAACCAGGGGCCTTTAAAGTAGGACATGTTTAGTACACAAAAACTTTAAATGCTTTAAAATCACCAACTATAAATGCGTGTAAAATAAAATCTAGCTCTGACCTAAAAAAAGGCCTTGAGAGTTTTGTTATGGAAAACGTTAGCTTTCATTTGCTTTTGGTTTCATTCCGATTCCGAAAGTTCGATTTTGTATCACTGTGTATTCTATGAGAATATCATAGTTTTAATTAGTAAAGGAAACAATAACCTCGAACTAAGGCGCGCCCGGCCGCCGGGCCCCGGCGATTAAGGATGTGGATTTTTAAAAATTAAAAAAAATAAAATAAAAAACAAGTAAAAAAGTTAAATTCGGCCTTGCAGAATGCATTGATGCCCTCCACAATTTAAAAAAGATTATTGCAAAAAAATGTATTTAAAACAAAAATACTCGAGAAATTTTTTTTTTTGAAAAAAAATTTCCGGGGAAAAAAAAATTTGGGAAAATATACCCTCTATCACTATCAAGGAAGGTATCCCATAGCTTACACTCCGATTGCTCTGAAATTTATATATGTTAATAAGTATCAAAAACTAAGTTTATCCTGCTATTTTTTTATCGGATAGCCCGGTGGTTTAAAAAAGGGTTGCCACCTTATGAAAAATGATGATACTTCGGGAAAATCTGAATAAAAGCCGAACTAACAGGAATTCGCCAAAAGCAAAAACACGGGTCGGCTTAAACCACAGTACAGACTAGTATGGAAACAATGGTGCTAATTGCGTACTTTCCAATATGGTGGTATGGTTTTTAGTACAGAATTATCATCCCTGCCTAGTGTATGTGTGCCTGTAAGTGTGAGCTTTTGTGCATGTATTTATGTTGTTTGTTTACGTTTTGTATGAAACGTCAGAAGTTACACCGTGTGCTGTCACTAATACTTAAACACACCAAATGCAACTCTGTGAACCTACTACTCATGTACTGTGGCTTAAACTTAACAGAGATTATTATATTTGAATTTGGGGGACGTACGTATATACTTCTCCATATAAAGTAACACATTTTTTACAAAAACTGACTTACAAAAAAATAATTTTGCCAAATCCGATACACCATTAGATAGGCCAAAAAAATATTTTCATCCGTATATAATGTTCATATAGTTCCTTTGCAAAAAACAAGAAAAAAATCGAAAAAAACGAAAAATTCCTCATCCTCCCTTCCTTCATTTAACCGTTACGAAAGCCGATAAAAAAACGGTAAATCTTAGATTTTGTACCTCTATAACCTATTGAAAGGGCCGGATAATCGGATTGTAAGCTATGGGATACCTTCATTGTAAGTGGAGGGTATAAAAACTATGTCTTGCGACACATCATACTTATAAATTTTAATGCGCTGAGCACAAATATAAAAAGAAAATTAAAATCGGTCGAACGGTCTTCAAGATACCGCTTTGAAATTTGCCAAAAATTACGGGTTTTCCTAAAAGAAATCTCAAAATTTCTTTTCCTTAACCCTTTCATAGAGCTTGAGACAATCTTTCATTTAAACCTTATTTGGGCCAAATCCGATAATATTAACCCGTGGCGCCCTTTGATCAATGTTGTTAATTTTTACACATTTTTCACCAAAAACACTAAACTGTGATGGAAGGGCGCCATGGGTTAAAATGGTATGATTAGGCTCAAATTAAGTTTAAATGAAAGTTGGTCTCTAGCTCTATAAAAAACTTAATGGCAATAAAATTTTGCGATTTTTTTAAAAAATTTCTTGAGCGTATGACAAAACCGCATTTTTGACAAATTTCAAATGGCGATAACTCGAAGACTCGAATCTGAAATTTAGATATTTTTGATATTTGTATTCAGCATGCTAGCATTAATAAATATAATGTATCGCGATATATTTTTATTCAATTTTTATTTTTCAAAAATCCAAAATTTTGGTGGAAATTGTCCAAAAATGCAAAATGCACAGTACCACATTTAACCAATCTAGCACGACAAAAATCAAAAAAAAAAAAAGTTCCCCGATTTTCATGATATGTTTGTATGTATTATAGAACATTCCTAATAGCACGGAAATAATCATATAAGATCGATAATTCTGTTCGTTACTAACAGGTGGGTGCATAAAGTTGCATCTTGTAAAATCCTGGAACTAGTGTACATTATTTCGCATAAATTAAGTCGAGTTTAAACTGTTGTAACTTTTGAATAAAAAGAGATATTTTTCCACTCTTTTTTGGTAATTTTAAAGGATATTTAAATGCTTAAAGTCATATCTTTTCTTTTTTTTTAAACAAATTTTTCTATTTTTTATTAAATTTTTAACAAAATACAAATTTTTGAAAAGAAAATTATATATTTATTTTTTTTTGATGGAATAGAACTTTTGTGTTTGGTCCGTATTGGTCGCCTGACTTTTTCAGTTATATTGACCAATATCCATAGTACTTATTTCAACGGCTAACTTTTCCGACCGTCTGCGACGCCGACTACAGTGGGGCGATATGTAAACCGTGTTTTTAAATATTTTTTAAACATATTTTAAAAAAGTGGGCGTGGCAGTTGTCTGACCGCCCCCTTTTTTTGTGATATTATTTCTACAGTCATTGAGAGTATATATACCAAATTTAAAGAAATTATAACTAAAATTACAAGTTTTAAAAAAGTGGGCGTGGCCCTTAACCGGCCTCCCACATTTTTCATAATGTTATTTTCGAAGTCAAAACGAACATTTATACCGAATTTCAAGTCAATATAATTAAAATTGGATTTTTGTCGTCCTAGATTGGCCAAATGTGCCACTGTGCATAGGTTAAAATTATCGGATTTGGCTCAAATTAAGTTTAAATAAAATATTGTGCAAGCTCTATGAAAGGGTTAAGGGAAAGAAATTTTAAGATTTTTTTTTTTAATTTCTAGAACGTAGGAAAAACCCACAATTTTTTGCAATTTTTTTTTTTTGATATTCGGGTTCAGCGCATCAAAATTAATAAGTATGATTTGTCGGAAGACATTTTTTTTAATTTTTTGTATTTTAAAAATTTCCAAATGTATTTTAAAATTTTCCAAATGTATATTAAAAATTTCCAAATGTATTTTAAAATTGTCCAAATGTATATTTTAAAATTGTCCAACTGTATTTTAAAACTGTCTAAATGTATTTTAACATTATCCAAATGTTGTTTAACATTTTCCAAATGTATTTTAAAATTGTCCAAATGTATTTTAAAATTGTCCAAATGAATTTTAAAATTGGAAAATTGTTTTAAACTACATTTGGACAATTTTAAAATACATTTGGAGAATTTTGGAAAATGTTAAACTACATTTGGACAATTTTAAAATTAATTTGGACAGTTTTAAAATATATTAGGACACTTTTAAAATACATTTGGACAATTTTAAATTACATTTGGACAATTTTAAAATTCCTTTGGACAATTTTAAAATATATTTGGACAATTTTAAACTACATTTGGACAATTCTAAAATACATTTGGAAATTTTTAAAATACAATTGGAAATGGTGTAGAGATAGAGAGTATATATAAGTTTTTCATTCCGTTTGTGATACCCAGAAAAATTGGTCTTGGTCCCCGAAAAATATATATATTCACGATCCTCGATCGATTTTAATACTCTAGCGATGTCCGTCTGTCTGTTGAAAACACGCTAACTTTTGAAAGACTTTACTGAGTTTGGCATATATGTTGGTCAGTTTGTATTCTTAAAAAAATTTGTCTTCTTTTACAAAAATGACTAAAATAAAGTATTTTTTCAAAATAAAATATTTCTAATCAAAATTGTTAATTTTTTTCACGTTAGAAAATTTACTATCACTTAAAAAGGGAATTGTGGAGGGTATTCATAAATTCGGCCAAGTCGAATTTAACTTTTCTACTTGTTTTTTTTTTAATCGAAGGTTTCATTTTTAAGGGCCGCTCTAATATACAGTCCTGCCACTAACAATAAGTGCAGGGTATAAAAAAAGTGTTTTCCAAAACCAGTAGCGCATTAACCCTTAGGGCACACTGGGCACGTGCCCAGGGCCCCGACCTCAAGGGGGCCCCCAGTAGTAGAAAGTATAACATATTCGCTTACAATTTTTTTTTTTTTTTATACAAATTTTATTTCGGATTTTTACTACATGTTATAGCTCATAAAACTTTTTTAAGAGTGTATTTTTGGTTTCCTTGGTTATCAGTTTATAGTGAGTGTCGCTGTCAGACTGAATTCATAATATGAAAAGTGCTGTCAAATTTACTTTTTTATTATTTTATGTTAATCTTTATTGGGGGTTCCCTAGAATTGTCAAACTTGAAGTCATTCAACAAGTGACATGATTTTTTTTGTTAGACAATTAACAGAAAAGTGTTCGTTTTAAAAACTTTTGCATTTATTGTTTCACAACTCTTTTCATTATGTCGAAAAGAACATATTTAAGTGGTTCACAAAAAAGAAAAAAAATTGTAAGTCAAAAAGAAATATCCGAAAAACTTCCTAAACTTACTTCATTTTTTTCGGTTAATGAAAAAAATAGGCAGACTGATTCTCCGCCCTCATCATCCCAAGGCCAAGATATTTCTGAATTTCATTGCGAAACAGTGCTTGCGTGTGACAAAATTCCAGATGTAAATACAGTCACACACCCATCAAATGCTGAACCCTCTACTTCAAGCTATTGTGACTTACTGATAGCAAGCATAGAAAATGTGTCTTCTGATCCTGGTAAGTACAGTGATGAAATTTTTACGGATGAAATACGCGATATGTGGACTCGAAAAGGGCCAGAATTTTTCCAAAATAAAAATTGTGACTTCTCCGAAACATCTGCAACGTTTCCCGATTCAAGCGGCAAAACAAAAACTAGGTGTTTTTCTAAAAATCTTTTCACTCGTAAATTGACGAATGGGGAGTCTTTAGAAAGAAAATGGCTCCTTTATTCACCGTCGAAGAAATCTGTATGCTGTTTTTGCTGCCGTCTATTTAATACTAATACTGGTCATAGTTTGAGTTCTCC
Organism: Pegoplata infirma; assembly: GCA_963921195.1. Lineage (NCBI taxonomy): Eukaryota > Metazoa > Arthropoda > Insecta > Diptera > Anthomyiidae > Pegoplata > Pegoplata infirma. The sequence goes on from CAWUER010000019.1 coordinate 173,795, forward strand.
GCACGGATGTAAAGATTGGAAGCATATAAGTAACATCCTTAAGGAGCATGAGAACAGTTTACCTCACAGGCAATCAATGATGGATTATGTTGCCAGAAGCAAAATTACTGGACAAGTTTACAGTGATTTGCTGTCGCACCATAATACCCAAGTCAATTATTGGAAAAATGTACTTAGAAGAATTGTTGCAGTAGTTAAATTTTTGGCTTCGAGAGGACTTGCTTTTCGTGGTGATAATGAAATATTGGGATCTCAAAATAACGGAAATTATTTGGGATGCTTAGAACTAATAAGTGAATTTGATCCTTTTATTGCTAATCACATACGAAACTACGGAAATCGTGGAAAAGGAAGTCCATCATATTTGTCTTCAACTATTTGTAATGAATTTATTAATATAATGGGAGAGAAAGTGCTAAAAACAATTGTTAACGAACTAAAATCGGCAAAATACTACTCTATTAGTGTTGACTCCACACCATATCTCTCCCATGTTGATCAACTGACATTTGTTGTTAGATATGTTAAAGACGGAGAACCTATTGAGAGATTTTTGAAATTTTTGCCTATTGATGAACATAATGCCCAATACATAGCAGATACCATTTTAAACTTTTTTGAAAGCGTTAATATTCCTATAAACGATTGCGACAATCAGACAATCAGGGCAGAGTTACGATAATGCACCAAATATGGCAGGAAAGTATTCTGGTGTTCAGACAAGAATAAAAGAAAAATGCAAATTTGCAATTTTTGTCCCATGTGCGGCACATTCACTAAATTTAGTAGGTGTTCAGGCCGTTGAGTGTGTTCCAATGGCAGCAGCATACTTTCAGTTCGTACAAAATTTGTTCAATTTTTTCTCGGCTTCGACCAAACGATGGAAAGCTTTGACTGATCATTTGGGTGAAAATAAAGTCCTAAAGTCTATTCCAAATACTAGATGGTCTGCACGTTATAATGCTATTAATGCCTTGAAAAATGGTTATTTTCATATTTCTGAAGCTTTGATATCAATAGCAAATGATATCGACCAACCCGGAGATACAAGAAACGAGGCTCAAAGTCTTGCAAAAAAAATGGAAAAATTGGAGACTATTCTTCTAACGGAGATATGGAATGATCTTTTAGGAGTTATGAATAAAACAAGCAATAGTTTACAGAGCAGCACTATGACCATGGACGTTGCATCAAAACTTTACGCAGCTCTGATCGATTATGTGAGTAACGCCCGCTGTAACTTCGACTGTTACGAATCGGCTGCAAAAAAAAAAACCCAAATGCTGACTATAAAGATAAGTCTGAAAGAAAAAAAATTCGCAGTACACGCATAACTTATTTTGAAGGATCGTCAGAGGATGTACAATTAAATGGCAAAGAAAAATTTCGCGTTGATACGTTTATTCCTATAATCGACACATTATATGCAAATTTAAAAAACCGTTCGGCTGCATACCAAGAAACTGACAGCCGTTTTAGTTTTCTTTCTCAGTTAAAAACAATTGATTCAGACCAGTTAACAAATAAATGTAATGAATTTGCTGAATTCTATCACGAAGACATTAATGCTTCTGAGCTTATTTCAGAATGTTTTCATTTAAGGCAGTACTTAAAGAACATAGCAAAGGAATCAGCGGATTTAAATATCTCAACAATACATAACCTAATAAAGTCCGTTAAATTGGAAGAAACTTTTCCAAATGTTGAAGTTGCTACAAGAATATTTCTTAGCTTAATGATTACTAATTGCAGTGGAGAGCGCTCGTTTTAGCAGCTAAAGAGAATAAAAAATGAATTACGAACTACCATGTTACAAGAACGGCTAACTAATTTATCAATTATGTGCATAGAAAGTGATGTCCTCCAAAAAATTGACTTTGAAGATATAATTGAAGATTTTGCAGAACAGAAATCACGAAAGAAAACTTTATCTTAACTAATTCAAAATAGAAGTATTTTATTTTACAACGTATTTTAGTATACAAAAAGTAAAAACTTATGTAATTTATGCAATAACACTTAGTCCGTTGAGTTAACAATAAGGCTGAGTATTAATTTATTTTTATTTTTTTGATTTTATTTATTTATTTTTTTGTGTAGGTTCCATTTCTTAAAACAGTTAATAACATGAATTGAATTTGTACCAATTAACTATAATAAATATAAATTTAAAAGCTTTTTCTTGTCATTCGATTTTGATTTTTTTTTTTCCAGTGGGGCCCCCAAATACTTGTGTGCCCAGGGCCCCCGGCATACCTTAACCCGGCCCTGTCCAAAACGCCCTAATAAACATGTGGTTGAAATTGCAACCCAATTGAGAGAACTTATTAAATAAAACACATGTTAATTTTGTACTTAACACCATGTTAAGTGTTATAATGCTATTAATTAATTAATAAATTAAAATTAAATTTATTAACTAATAAAGGTAAAACAAGAAAAAGTGTTAAATTTGTTATTGCTGAATACAGGCAAAGCTTGATAAAGCAGAGGCGTGCACTTTTTTCCCCAGAGGGGTAAAGTTTAAATTTGTGTTAAAAAAGGGTTAAGTTTCGATGAGGCTGGGGAGCATAAAATAAAAAAATTTTTACACGCTATTTTTTTTTTGTACTCTTTACGTGATTTTGTTTTTCAGATAAATCGAAAAAAAAAACATGTTCTGAACAAAAGAGAGTGTCGGTATTTTTTTTTTTGGCAACCAAAATTGTCCTACTTTAGGGGCCACTGGAGGTGCCCCTATTGAACATGTGGGGTTCACCGCATAAACTTAAGTTCGACATTAAGTTAGCTATAACCGGTATAAATTTCGCTGCAATCGGTTTAGTACTTATTGAATGGCCGAATTATTTAAAAAAAAAAAAATCGATTATAAACCACTGTGCAATGGTGCGTGCTATATGGATCAATAGCTGGACTGACCTCCACTTACTTTTACGCAAGACAATTTTTTTTACCAATATACCGAACATACTACGCCCTATCGCCACTTTCAAAGGGGCTTCCATATAATTTAAATTTTTGTAAAATTTTCTCCCATCGTCATTATTTGTTGGCAGGTCTCTGGGAGTAGGGTATCCACAAAATATATACTAGATAATAAAAAAAAATTTCAATAAATTGTAATGTGTATTGTGTTTAATATTATACCTTTTTAATATTTGCTTGTGTGTTATTGAATTGTTTTACTATTTTCAAATATTTTAATTTTCAATTTAATACTTTTTAGATTAAGAAAAATTAAATAAATTTTGACAAAATACACTGTGCAACATGATTTTGTATCTTAAATAGGACCAACAATAAAAAATTAAGTTTACCAACAGTTGCCCAAAACCTCTGAAGGATTTTGAAAACTAAGCACGAGTTTATTTTTGTGGCCCACTGACGTTTTCAAATTTTTTTCAAAGGCGTTTTGAATAAGTAAAAAAAAGGTATTAAAACTGATTCTGAGGTAATAAATGTTAAAAGATGTCTTTAGTAAAATTTGATGGCGGTTCTTATCTTTGAACACATTAACACTCTATCTCCCAATTTTATATCCTCCAACCACAGTATGGGGGTATACTCACTTTGTCATTCCGTGTGTAACGCATTGAAATATCGGTCTAGGACCCTATGAAGTATATATTTTATTTATCAGTGATCGATTCTAAGACATTCTAGCGATGTCCGTCCGTCCGTTTGTCCGTCCGCCCGTCTGTCCGTCTGTAGAGGACACGATACAGTCCAGAAGAAAAGAGCTAGACTGCGGAAGTTTGGCACGAATATGTCTTATATTCCTAGGCAGGTTAACTTCGGAAAATGGCAAAATCAGACCAAGGGGGAAAAAGTTCCCCCTTAGAGAACTAAACCAACCCATAAAAAATACCACTTTTTTGCATGATTTTTTGTGTTTTTGTTTAACAAATGCAACATTTTTATGCTATAGGAAGTTCAAAGTCCTGTATTTGGACCCAGAGAATTAGATAAGTTCTTTTTTTTGGTTCGACCCCATTTTATGGGCGTGGAATATTTTTTTTTTTAATAATGATAAACTTGTATTTCTTTAGTGCAAAAAGCATAGAACGAATTTTTAAACACATATTCGATAGGAAAATTGCCCCCCCCCATTACCACTTAAAACCCCCCCCCCCCCCAAAAAAAAAAGAAAACGTCCCTGCAATTTATTTTTCTTGTATGTTGAAGGGTATAAAAGATTCGGCACAGCCGAATTTAACACTCTTACTTGTTAGGGTTCATTTTGGTGCTTTTTTTAAACATCCTCATAAAACACTAATCAAACGTGCGTTTAAAGGGTTAAAATGTTCTGCAAACATTTTCTGCAAAAATTTTCTGCATTAAATTTCACTAGGGGTAGTCAAAAGACAAAAGTTCGTCCGAAAAGTGCAGAATATTAAAAAAGGTAAAATTGTAAATTAACACTAGGGATGAGATTTTCATGCACTAAAAAATCGTAAATATGAGCTAAAAATGTGCGATAAAAAATTCAAAATATGCACTAAAAAACCTAAAAAGATGCACTAAAAAATAAAATGTGTGCAATAAAAATCTTGTTGTGCATACGAAAAACTTCTTAAAAACCAAAAAAATAAAGTCGGATTCAAAAAGAAGCATTCAAAACTTAATATAAGCAATTTTTTTTTAGAAAATAAAACAATCTATAAAAAAAAATTAAAAGAAAAAACAAACTTTTTTATTTTAAAATATTTTTTTTAAAATTTTTAATAGTTTTTGAAATAAATAAATTTTAATTTGTGTTTTTGCTTATTCCAAAATATGCAAAAATATGCACTTAAAAGTTGGAAATATGCAGAAAATATGCATTTAAAACCCAAATGTGTAAAAATATGCACTTAAAAGTTGGAAATATGCAAAAAATATGCATTTTAATCCCAAATATGCAAACATATGAATTTTCACCAAAATATCTTAAAATATGCAAAAACAAATCGATGCCATTTTAACGCAAATTTCGTGATTCGGAAAGATAATTGATCGATATCGTTTTCAGACTATCGACAAAAACATGCATTTGCATGGAAATCACATCCCTAATTATCACACACTGTTAAATGGGTTTTCACCAAAGTCGTGTGAAATAAGTCGAAAAAATGTTATAAATCTGTTTCTGAGCTAATGAATGTTCAAAAATGTCTGCAGTGAAATTTGATGGCGGTTCTTTTCTAAGAACATATTAACCCTACTAAAATTTTTAGGGGTCATTTTAACCCATTTAAACATACGCCTTAAACGTGTTCTATGGGGATATTTAAAAAAAGGCCAAAAATTACCACTAAAAATGGGAGATAGGGGTTTAATATGTTCTAAGAAAAGAAACCGCATCAAATTTCACTGCAGACATCTATTAACGTTTTTTAGTTCAGAAACAGATTTATAACATTTTTTCGACTTATTTCACACGAATTTAATGAAAAATAATTTGAGAGTATGTGATAATTCACAATTTTACTTTTTTCAGCATTTTCCACTTTTCGCACGATTTTTTGATCTTTTGCAACTCCTATTGATATTTGATGCAGAACATTTTTGTGAAGCAGTTTAACCCTTTGTATGAGGATATTCAAAAAAAGGACCAAAATGATCCCTAAAAATGGAAGATAGAGGGTTAATACGTTCTAAGAAAAGAACCACCACTAAATTTCACTGAAGACATCTTTGAACATTTTTTTGCTTCAGGATTAGATTTAATACTTTTTTTTGATTTATTCCAAACGCCTTTGAAAAAAATTCAAAACTTCAGTGGGCCGCAAAAAAAGTTTTTAAACCCCTTTGGGGATTTTGGTCTTCTATTGGTATACTTTAATTTTTTTTGGTCCCATTTAAGATACACTCGAAAACCCCAAATTTGTTGCACAGTGATATATATAATTTGAAATATTAAAAACGAAATTCTTATAGCATGATATAAAAAATAATGCATTAAAAATATAAAAAAATTTAAAAATTTTTTGGTTTCAAAAAAAAATTTTTTTTAATAAATTAAAAAAAAAATCAAATTTTATCAAAAATTCTAATATTAAATTTCTTAAAACACCCAAATTTTACAGACAGCAAAACATCGCAAACTGACGAAGAAAAACAACGCGATCGTCAGCGCTGTGAAAGGGAGGCAAAAAAGGAAGAACAAGACGCGCTAAATTATAAGGTAATATCGGAATTACTTAAATAAGTCTTAAGAAAACAGATTTCTCTATTACATTTCCCACAGAGAGATAAAGAATCGAAAGAAGCACGTTTGTTGGATTTTGAGATACGTCGACAGCAGGATCGCGAAAAGAAAAAAGAAGATCATAAACATCAACAACATTTACATCAGCAACAACATCCAAGTGAGAAAAGTCCACCGACAACATCTGGTCAGGCACAGCAACAACAACAACAATTGTCAGAGCAGCAACCACAAGATCAGCAGCAACAGCAGCAGCAGCAAGAACAGCAAGATTTAGGAGATCAGCCAGAGCCGCAACAACATCAACAACAGCAATTAGTAGGCAGTAGCAGTGCTCCAACGCCAATAGTACCAACACCACCAGATCGTTGTTTACCACCAGCATTTCGTAGTCGTTCAATAGAACGTGAAACATTATACGAACGTAAACGATTATTTTCAACAGTTGAAGGATTAGAAATAAAAGTGAGTAAATCAATTAAACTACAGTAATTTAAACACTCAATAACAAACTGAGACTTTTTTCTATAAGGAAAAATGTCTCAGAATCTGAGACTTTTTTCTATAAGGAAAAATGTCTCAAAATCTGAGACTTTTTTCTATAAGGAAAAATGTCTCAGAATCTGAGACTTTTTCTATAAGGAAAAATGTCTCAGAATCTGAGACTTTTTTTCTATAAGGAAAAATGTCTCAGAATCTGAGACTTTTTTCTATAAGGAAAAATGTCTCAGAATCTGAGACTTTTTTTCTATAAGGAAAAATGTCTCAGAATCTGAGACTTTTTTTCTATAAGGAAAAATGTCTCAGAATCTGAGACTTTTTTTCTATAAGGAAAAATGTCTCAGAATCTGAGACTTTTTTTCTATAAGGAAAAATGTCTCAGAATCTGAGACTTTTTTTCTATTAGGAAAAATGTCTCAGAATCTGAGACTTTTTTTCTATAAGGAAAAATGTCTCAGAATCTGAGACTTTTTTTCTATAAGGAAAAATGTCTCAGAATCGGAGACTTTTTTCTATAAGGAAAAATATCTCAGAATCGGAGACTTTTTTCTATAAGGAAAAATGTCTCAGAATCTGAGACTTTTTTCTATAAGGAAAAATGTCTCAGAATCTGAGACTTTTTTCTATAAGGAAAAATGTCTCAGAATCTGAGACTTTTTTCTATAAGGAAAAATGTCTCAGAATCTGAGACTTTTTTCTATAAGGAAAAATGTCTCAGAATCTGAGACTTTTTTCTATAAGAAAAAATGTCTCAGAATCTGAGACTTTTTTCTATAAGAAAAAATGTCTCAGAATCTGAGACTTTTTTCTATAAGAAAAAATGTCTCAGAATCTGAGACTTTTTTCTATAAGAAAAAATGTCTCAGAATCTGAGACTTTTTTCTATAAGAAAAAATGTCTCAGAATCTGAGACTTTTTTCTATAAGGAAACATTTGTCAGAATCTGTGACTTTTTTCTATAAGGAAAAATGTCTCAGAATCTGAGACTTTTTTCTATAAGGAAAAATGTCTCAGAATCTGAGACTTTTTTCTATAAGGAAAAATGTCTCAGAATCTGAGACTTTTTTCTATAGATTGTGATTTTTTTACTGAAATTTCCTATTTTTTTTTAAATTTCAGAAGCCCTTAAGTACCACACCTTCACCACAGGCTATAACTGGACAGCTACAAGCAACACCACCACAACCGCCCACACTTTTATCATCAATTGTGGTGGCGGGCCCACCGGCAACAGCTGCAGCTGCTACAGCTGCTATAATCCCAATATTACCATTAGGAGTTGCCACCTTGCGTGATGACTCCACCGAATCTGAAGAACAATCCGTGACATGTACTCACGCCCATGCCGAATCATGTCATCGTATAATGTGAGTACCAAATTTAATTTTTTTACATATAAAATTAAAGTTAAACATTTTATTATTTGTGGAGAATATGTGGGGGTTAACATGGCAGCACCCCTTATTTATAAAATTATCTTTAAAATAGTAGTTGCTGTGGTCTTCAAGGATCAAGTTAATGAAATGTTAAACGTTAAATTTACGCATCGTTGCATTCATTACTGATGCTGATGCTTCAGGAATTCTATTAATTAATGCATTTTTTGGTAGTTTTTTTATTTTTTTTTTTTTAACCGAAATTTTAAATGAAACTTTAATAGGGAAGTTTATGAAATTTTTTATTTTTATTTATAAGAAAATTAAATAGAAGGGGAGAAAACTGACACTGGTTGCGCAAAATTGATTTAAATTAATATAAACTGAAAAAAATATTTTCATAATCTAACAATTTTTCTACATAACATATGTCTCAGAATGTTGAAAAATTTTTTATACAAAAAAAGGTTTAAGAAATTTAAAATTTTTCTATACAAAATATGTCTCAGAGTCTGAGAATTTTTTTTTTTTTTTTTTTAATGTGCGAAATCAGCGATTTTTTTTTTGTACAAAAATTTTTTTCAGAACTCAAACATTTTTTTGCAAAAAAATGTCTCAAAATTTAAGAATTTTTTTATTCGCAAAAAGTCTCACAAACCTTTACGAATTTTTTTAAGAGACCCCTCCTTGTTGGACTTTTAATGAGATGAGTTTTAATTGCAAGAAAAAAAAATCCTTTTGACATCCAGTAGTTAGTTGACAAACAATTTTCAAACAAAAAAAAAGAACCCCTTTGGCAAGTCATTGCTGTTTGTCAGACATGATAAACTTATTTGCTATTAATGTAGTATCTGAAGTATATAAATTGTTGTAACATTAAAACACAATACTCAAGTTTATAAAGCAAACGATAAAATCCTTTACCCAACATTTTTTGTAACACAAAAGAAAAATATTTGCCAATGAACAATGAACATTTTTCCTTATAGAAAAAAGTCTCAGATTCTGAGACATTTTTCCTTATAAAAAAAAAGTCTCAGATTCTGAGACATTTTTCCTTATAGAAAAAAGTCTCAGATTCTGAGACATTTTTCCTTATAGAAAAAAGTCTCAGATTCTGAGACATTTTTCCTTATAGAAAAAAGTCTCAGATTCTGAGACATTTTTCCTTATAGAAAAAAGTCTTAGATTCTCAGACATTTTTCCTTATAGAAACACTCAAAAAAAATTTGTATCTTTTTTTTTGTTTGCTACCTCCTATTTGACAAAAATTCCTAGCAATTTTGTAATTTTACAAGGTTTTTACCAATAAAATTGTAAATTTAAAAATTTTTTGACACGATAAAATTTACAAAGAAGTTTCGTTATTTTACTGGATTTTTTGCTACCTCCTATTTTACGAGAATTCCGAGTAATTTTACAAGCATTTTACCAATAATTTTGTAATTTTACAAGCTTTCTACCAATAAAATTGTAAATTTACAGTTTTTTAGAGCAATTAAAATTACAAGAAATTCTAGTGAATTTACTAAGTTTTTTTTTTGTAAAATTATCTTGGAAATTTGTAAAATTACAAAAAAAAATTGTAAAATTACAAAAAAAAATTAAAATTTTGATTCAAATTTGTTTGTTAAAAAACAAGGAAAACTGTCAAATATTGGTAAAATGGAATTACGAGACTTTTTCTAGCAGTTTGACAAAGTTTTTTTTTGTGTGAAAAAGTCTCAGATTCTGAGACATTTTTCCTTGTAGAAAAAAGTGGCATGTTGAATTCGAATATCAAAAAATGTCTGAAGTTCAAGCGGTTTTCGAGATATCGCCATTTAAAATTTTGTCAAAAAATTTCGGTTTTTTTTTCAAAATTTATTAAAAAACTTTCAAAATTGATTAAAAAAAATATCAAAATCTTTCTCCATTACCATTTCATAGAGATTGAGACGAACTTTCAATTAAACTTAATTTGAGCCAAATCAGATAATTTTACCCCATGAAGCTTCTTGATCAAAGATGATCAATGTTTGAAGTTTTTGGTGAACCTTTTCTAAAAAACTTTGATTTAAGGGCTAAAATAAACGAGTTTGGCTCAATTGATTTTTAAATAAAATCAAGGAACATTTTTTTTTTAATTTCTTGACCATACGAAAAAACCGATTTTTTTTTCCAAATTTCAAATAGAGATATCTCGAAATCTGTTCAACCGATTTAATTTTTTTTTTTGATATTCGAGTTCAGTGCATCAAAATTAATAAATATAATGTTACGCATGATATATTTTTTTATTTTAGTTTTTAAAAATCCAAAACTTTGATTGCCGGGCGCCACTAGTTTGATTGGCCTCAAATTTCTACCACCTCAGTTTTAGGTCTAGGAGAATATAAAGTTTCCCGGAAGTTTCAAATCGGAAGAAAAATTTGTTTGCCGTACAAAAAAATGCCGGTCTAATAGGCATGTAAGCTTTAAGCTTATATCAACAAAGAGAGTAACATAAAAATACCAAACATCAAGACTAGAAAATATTCACTTAAAATTTTTGACATACAAAGCTTTGAGTCAAAAAGGCAATTTTAAGCCTGCGATAAGGAAATTAGTGTTTAATAAGGCTGTGCTGAGTTTAAGCTTTGAAAATAAAGCCCTCTTTAAAGTCCACAACACTTTTTAGTGTTACATTTTTTAAAAACACTGACTATAAACTTTTTATTTTTGTTTTAAAACTTTTTTTAGTAATTTAAAAAAAAATTTGAGGATTTTTATTCTGGCTCGAGGTCATTATTTTCTTTACTAATTAAAACCATAATATTCTCATAGCATAATTTTCAAGAAAATTATTTTTTTGTTTTAAATTTATTTATGTTGGTCATTTTTGCAAGACTTAATCGACACGTGTTTCGGAATTTGTCAGATTCCATTGTCAAGATTATTTAGCAAAAATAGAAACGATTTACTACAAAGTAGCAAACGAGTCTAATGACAAATCGTTTATGCACAAACTAAAATATTAATACATATTCGACTCTATCCACAATGGGAATTAGAAAGACGAAGAAATTAAAAAACAAGTAGAAAAGTTAAATTCGACTTGGCCGAATCTATGAATACCCTCCACAATACCCTTTTTAAGTGATAGTAAATTTTCTAACGTGAAAAAAATAACATTTTTGGTTAGAAATATTTTATTTTCTGTAAAAAAACTTTTTTTTATTAATTTTTGAAAAAAAAAAAATTACTATTTTTTTTGAGTGTAAAATTTTTTTTGAGTGTATTTTCTTTTTGGTTTTAGTGTAAAAAAAATTTTTTTTTATTAATTTTTGAAAAAAAAAATAATTTACCAATTTTTTTTTGAGTGTAAAATTTTTTTTGAGTGTAAACTTTTTTTGAGTGTATTTTTTTTTGTTTTAGTGTAAAAATATTTTTGTGTGACAAAAATACCTTTTAAAATATTTTTCTGTCTTACAAATGGTTTTAAAACATGTTTAACGGGTTTTCAACACGTGAATTTAAGGTGAAACTAATCTGAAATTTACGGTTTTGCTAATAACTTTTGAACCACTGGACCGATTTGGCTGAAATTTAAAACGGACAGGACCAAAGGAACGGTAAATATATATGCCACACTTCAGCACCCTCATAATTGCGGTTCGAAAGTTACCGTGTGTTTTATCTCGTAAATTCCAGAAAAACCCTTGCCGAAATTCATTCATTTGCTTATAACTTTTGAACCACTGGACCGATTTCGCTGGATTGCAATACCAACCTGACCAGGTAAATGTCAAACATATATGCCAAACTTCAGGAGCCTCCGTGAAGTCTTTCAAAAGTTAGCGTGTTTTCAACAGACAGACAGACGGACAGACGGACGGACGGACGGACGGACGGACGGACATCGCTAGATCGTCTTAAAATCGATCGAGGATCATGAATATATATACTTTATGGGGTCCTAGACCAATATTTCGAGGTGTTACAAACGGAATGACAAACTTATATATACCCTCTGTCACTAGAGTGGAGGGTATAACCCTCTATCACTAGAGTGGAGGGTATAAAAATTGGGTATACATATTATTTGAGTTTAAAGGTTTTTCGTGTGTAAAATTTTTTGGAATGTAAACACTTTTTTGAGTGTAAACAATTTTTTGACTAGCAAAAAACACGTTGCTTAATATTTTCGTGGCATACCAATATCATTCAAAGAGTGTTTAGTGTGTTTCTGAGCACGTGAATTCGCGAAAAAATCCAAAGTTAGTTTCACGGTTTTGCTAATAAATTTTTACCCCTGAATCGATTTCGCTGACCCAGAGAACGACAAATATATATGCCAAGCTTCAGCAGCGTCATAGAAGTCCTTCGAAAGTAAGCGTGTATTCAACAGACAGACACCCGGAAGGACATCGCTAGATCGACTTAAAATCGATCGAGGATCATTAGTACACTAAAAAAAAAACTTGTAAAATTACAAGAAAAGTTTGTTATTTTTTTTTTTGTTTCTATTTGACAAGAATTCCTTGTTATTTTAAAAGCTTTTTACCAATAATTTTTAAATTTTTACCAATAAAGTTGTAAATTTACAATTTTTTGACGTAATAAAACTTGCAAGGAAGTTTCGTGAATTTACTAGATTTTTTGCTACCTTCTATTTTACGAGAATTCCTAGTAAAAATTATGAGCTTTTTTGTAATTTTACAAGATTTTTACCAATAAAATTGTAAATTTACAACTTTTTTTTGCGAAATAAATATTACAATAAATTCTGCGTAAATTTACAAAAATTTTTTTATTAAAAATTTTGGAATTTTTAAAATTACAAGAAAAACTGTAAAATCCCGAGTAAAAATTTTCTGATATAATCATATATAATTTGATACAATCTTATATGAGTTAATATGCTTCCGCGTAAATTTATATAAAATTATATCTATCATTTTGATACGGTTGATCCACTTTATATGGTTAGATATTGCTCCATATATGATTAGATTCGTATTTTGGTTTTGCTCATCAAATTGTATAAAAATAGATATTATAAGATCAATTTGATATAATTAGATTTGACCAAATTCAGGATCAAATTGTATCAACTTTTATATTTGTTGATCTAAAGTAATACAATTAGATATTTTTTGATACAAACATTTTACGGATCAAATTAGATCTATTTAGTAAAATTAGCATAATATTTTTACTAGGGATTACAAAAAAAAAAAAATTTCGATCGAAAATTATTTGGTAAAAAACAAGGAAAACTGTCAAATATTTGTAAAATAGGATTACGAGACTTTTTCTAGTAATTTGAAAAGGTTTTTTTTTTTGAGTGTACATTTAGTTTATTACGTATACCCTCTAGCACTAGAGTGGAGGGTATAAATATTACTGCAGTAGTCTCTTTAGAACATTAAAAAACTGATATTGCTAAATTTATGAAAAAACTGATTCTAAGTCGATCAGTAAACTTAAAGGGTAATCTGGGACCAACATTTTAATATGTTAATATGTCAGTTAAAACTCTACCCAGCAAAACTTTGGTAGTGGGTGGTGATTATATAACACATTACCAGGTAATGTATATACCTTATTTGTAGCATTATTTTAGGATGTCTTACCAAACATTTGTTCCACAACGTATTATTTTAAAGTGAAAAATAATGCTTTTCTTGTAATTGGTTACGTAATGCATGAATATTGGAAAAAATATATTTCACATTTATTATTTCTAAACATTAAATCATGGATGACTTATATTTGGATACATTATGTATTATTTTAAAGTTTGAAATAATGCATTATTTATAATTGGATGCATAATGCATTACAATAACATAAAAAATAAATATTTTATAAAAAAATTCATAAGTTTAAACTGGAGATGGGCTCACTACAGGAATTTTCTAATGACACACACTCACTCACGAGCATATTTTATCTACTTACACTCACTTACATTCACGTGAGTAAATTTAATACAAAATTACCTTTTCACTACTCGTAACACCTTATACATTACGTTCTGGTATGCTATATTATATACCTTACTCGTATGCATTACTTTGAGTCTTATCGCCTGTTAAAATCATCAATGCTGCAATGAATAAAATAAGCAATCCTATACCTTATTTCATACCTTATTTGGTAATCTAAGTTTTGCTGGGTATGCATCCTATTCCCCCGACTTTTGTTTTTCCCCTATAACTAAAAATTAATAATAACATTTGTGTATATTAAAATTTCAAGTGGACCATTCTTTAATATTCAGTTGACAGTAATGCACACTATGAGAAGCATAAATTAATCAACATACACTCAAAAGCACGTACAGATTAACATAAATGTATGTATGCAAATATGTATGTGTATAAAAACACATACATACACTTTTTTTTAAATAATAAGAGAAAAACTACGTCACAAATTAAACAAACAAATACTCGTAGTCTATTTTTCAGGTCACTTTTTAAGTGAACATTCGTAAAATTTGTTTATCAGCAGTATTTCGTTTTTTTTTGTGTTGTTTGTTTTGTTTGCATTTTCTTTTGCAAAATGTTTATTTGTGATGTTTTCTTTTGTTGTTGTTTTCTTGTCGGTTTAGCAGTCATGCAAAAACAATATTAGGCAAAATATTCACAAAAATAAACAATTTGAAAGCGCAGAATCATAAAAGAGGCACAAAATAGAAAAGCTAATAAAGAGCATCGTTGACAAAGGTTTAGTTTTGCTAAGAAAACTTGTGATAAAAGTTTGTTAGAAACAAAATGTTTAAAGAGATGACTAAAGAGAGCGAGAGAAAGAAAATAACAAATCAAAAGCTTTAACTGATTAGGAAGACCAGATATCTGAGAATTTTTCTATACGAAAAAATGTCTCAGAATCTGAGAATTTTTTCTACACGGAAAAATGTCTCAGAATCTGAGAATTTTTTCTATACGGAAAATTGTCTCAGAACTTGAGAATTTTTCTATACGGAAAATTGTCTCAGAATCTGTACATTTTTCTATACAAAAAAATTTCTCAGAAACACAATTTTTCTAGACGGAAAAATGTGTCAGAATCTGAGAATTATTCTATACGGAACAATGTGTCAGAATCTGAGAATTATTCTATGCGGAAAAGAGAAAATAACAAATCAAAAGCTTTTACTGATAGGAAGATATATTTGAGAATTTTCTATATGGAAAATGTCTCAGAATCTAAGAATCTTTCTATACAAAAAAATGTTTCTGAGATTTTTCCTATACGGAAAATGTCTCAGTATCTGAGAATTTTTCTAGACGGAAAAACGTCTCAGAATCTGAGAATTTTTCTAGACGGAAAAACGTCTCAGAATCTGAGAATTTTTCTAGACGGAAAAACGTCTCAGAATCTGAGAATTTTTCAAGACTGAAAAATGTCTCAGAATCTGAGAATTTTTCTAGACGGAAAAATGTCTTAGAATCTGAGAATTTTTCTAGACGAAAAAAAGTCTCAGAATCTGAGAATTTTTTTAGACGAAAAAATGTCTCAGAATATGAGAATTTTTCAATACGGAAAAATATTTCAGAATCTAAGAATTTTTCTATGTAGAAAAATATCTCAGAATTTAAAAATTTTTCTAGACGGAAAAATGTCTCAGAATCTGAGAATTTTTCTATACGGAAAAATGTCCCAAAATCTGAGAATTATTCTATACGGAACAATGTGTCAGAATCTGAGAATTATTCTATACGGAAAAATATCTCAGAATCTGATAATTTCTCTTAACGGAAAAATGTCTTTGAATCTGAGAATATTTTTTTAACTGAAAAATGTTTCAAAATCAAAGAATTTTTCTATACGGAAAAGAGAAAATAACAAACCAAAAGCTTTTACTCAATACACTCAAAAAAATACGTTAGTAGATTTACTAATTTTTTTTTGCTAATGCTAGTTAGCTAACTTTTAGCAAATTTTTAGTTGAGATTAGCATGTCAGCAAAAATTCTTGTAAACTTCATTTAGCACATTAGCAATTTTAAACAAGCTTTGAACTAATTTCTTTTGCTAAATTTGAAATTGAATTGACAACAATTTTACAAGATTTTTTGCTAATATTAGCAAAATAAATGGTAAATTTTTTTTTATTTTCAGAAAACTTAAAATGGCGCTATCTCGGAAACTAAGCCAGATAGAGCAAAATGGAGGCCATTTTTGGTTCTTAGAATCTCCATAGTATCGCCGGTCCTCTTCACATGTGTGGACCCTAATGGGCCCTAACTTTGGATCCAAAAAAGTTAGCATTCCCGAAAATTTAAAAATGCTCATATCTCAGTAAATGTTCCCGATACAACAAAAAGTCCAAAACCATTTTTGTAGCTCTCAACATGTAGAACAAGACCACAAAACAGTCAAAAGCTCTCCGAGTAATATTTTTTAAGTTATCGAGTTTTTTAATTCTCAAGACCCCAGTGGTCCCCTATAATCACGTATCTTAAAAACTAAGCAAGGTAGAGTGAAACGGACACAATTTTTGGATCAAAAATTATGACAATTTTTAAGGAACCCAACTAGGTCTAGGCCCATCGGGGTCTGGACCTATGGGGTCCGAACCCAATGGGGTCCTCAGATGTGTATGAACTAAGTTAAAAAAAATAAAAATTTAGTTAACTAATTATTGGCAAAACATTTTTGCTAACTTTAGCAAAAAAATTGTAGGTTCAAAATCAGCAAATTTTCTTGTAGGTTTACAAGCTTTTTTTGCTAACATTACAGATTTATTTTTTTGAGTGTAGGAAGTCATTTGAGAGTTTTCTATACGAAAAATGTATCAGAATTTGAAAATTTTTCTGTACGGAAAAATGTCTCAGAATCTAAGAATTTTTCTACACAGAAAATTTTTTTAAAAATTTGAGACTTTTTCTATATAACAAAAATGTTTTAGAAACTACGGAAAAATGGCTAAGAATCTGAGAATTTTTCTATACGAAAAAATGTGTCAGAATCTGAGAATTTTTCTATACGGAAAAATGTCTCAGAATTTAAGAATTTTTCTATACAGAAAAATGTCTCAGAATCTGAGAATTTTTCTATACAGAAAAATGTTTCTGAATCCGAGAATTTTTCTCTACGGAAAAATGTTTCAGAATCTGAGATTTTTCCTATACGGAAAAATGTACCAGAATCTGAGAATTATTCTATACGGAAAAATGTGTCAGAATCTGAAAATTATTCTATTCGGAAAAATATCTCAGAATCTGATAATTTCTCTTAACGGAAAAATTTCTCAGAATCTGAGAATATTTTTTTAACTGAAAATCTAAGAATTTTTCTATACGGAAAAGAGAAAATACCAAACCAAAAGCTTTTACTCAATAGGAAGTCATTTGACAGTTTTCTATACGAAAAATGTCTCAGAATTTGAAAGTTTTTCTATACGGTAAAATTTCACAGAATCTAAAAATTTTTCTCTACGGAAAAATGTATCAGAATCTAAGAATTTTTTTATACAGAAAAATGTCTCAGAATTTTTCTATACAGAAAAATGTTTCAGAATCTGAGACTTCTTTATATAGGAAAAATGTTTCAGAATCTAAGACTTACTATTTCGGAAAAATATATCAGAATCTGAGAATTTTTAAAAATGAAAAATGTCTCAGAATCTGAAAATGTTTCTATACGAGAGAAATGTTTCAGAATCTGAGAATTTTTCTTAGAAACTGAGATTTTTTTTGTACGGAAAAATGTCTTAAGAATCTGAGAATTTTTCTAGACGGAAAAATGTCTCAGAATCTGAAAAAGGTCTCATAATCTGAAAATGTTTCTAGACACAAAAATGTATCAAAATCTGAGAATTTTTCTAGACGGAAAAATGTCTCAGAGTCTTAAAATTTTTCTGGACGGAAAAATTAGTTTTTCTAGATGGAAAATATCTCAGAATCTGACAATGAAAGCCGATTAAGGAAGCAAGGTTTTGCCACCATTGGATAGGTGGTAAAAAAACCTACTCATATGAAAACATCATATAGTTTCTTGAGTTTCTTGAGAAGAAATGGCTGGAAAATCAAAAACAAATATTTTTTCGCCCATTTGTTACCTATTTTTTGAACTCCTTAATCCTTGACATGGCTGATAAGCCGAGACACCCCAACCTTGGAATTGTCTCCTTTATATATTTTTTAATTTTCAGGCAAATCGGTTCATAAGGGTTGCTATACAGAAAAATGTCTCAGAATCTAAAAATTTTTGTATACGAAAAAATGTCTCAGAATTTGAGAAAAAAATAACAAAAATACAAGAAAAAAAACACACAAACAGTTTTTTCTACTCCATAAAAAGTTGTTATTCAGCACTTAACTCATTACCTTCCGCGACACTCCCATACAAAAGTAAGTAGATATTAAGTAGATAAGAAGTACTCCGAGCTTTCAAACAACTTCCAACTACTTCCACGGAATAGTTCTTATCTACTGAATATCTACTTACATTTGTATGGAGGTGTCGCGATAGGTAATGAGTTAAGTGCTGAATAGCTATGTATTCTGGAGTAGAAAAAACTGTTTGTGTGTTTTTGTCTTGTGTTTTTTGTTATTTTTGTTGTATTTCATTACATTTGTTATAGTTTTAAAGCACTCCACTGAGAAGTGGTAATGACTTTTTTTGCAGGGTATTTTTACAAGGAAAAATGCGTCAGGATCTTTTTCTATAACGGAAAAATGTCATAGAATCTGAAACTTTTTTGTATAGGAAAAATGTCTCAGAATCTGAGACTGTCTCAGAATCTGAGAATTTTTCTATACGGAAAAATGTCTCAGAATCTGAGAATTTTTCTATACGAAAAAATGTCTCAGAATCTGGGACTTTTTCCGTTTAGAAGAAATGCCTCAGAATCAGAACCTTTTTTTTATATAGGGAAAATGTCTCAAAATCTAAGACTTTTTCTATATAGAAAAAATGTCTTAGAATCTAAAACTATATGGGAAAAATGTGTCACAATTTCAGACTATATAGGATAAACTATATACCTCCTATCTTACAAGAATTCCTAGTAAAAATTACGAGCTTATTTTGTAATTTTGCAAACTTTTTACAAATAAAATTGTAAGTACAAGGAATTCTCGTGAATTTACAAGATTTTTTTTGTAAAAGACCTTGGAAATTTGTTAAATTAAAAAAAAGTGTACAATTACAAAAAAAAAAAAAAATGTTTATCAAGAAAAATGTTAAACATTGGTAAAATGGGGTTACGAGACTTTTTTAGTAATTTGACAAGGTTTTTTTGTATAGGTGTATAGGAAGAATGTCTCAGAATCTGAGACTTTTTCCATATAGAAAAAATTTCTCAGAATATGAGACTTTCGAATTAGAAATAATGACGTAGAATCTAAAACTTTTTCTATATAGGAAAAATCTAAGATTTTGAAATTTTTCTATATTGGAAAAATGTCTCAGAATCTTAGAATCTTTTAATAAAGGCAAAATGTTTCAGAAACATTTTTCTATACGGAAAAATGTCTTAGAACTTGAGGAACAAAGAGTCCTTTGTAAATACCTCTTCCCAATTTATATAATTATTTTCCTTGTAAATTAAATTTAGGTTTAAATTGTTTTTGATATGTAAGGTTTTCTATCAATTGAATTCATTTTACCATAATTTAAAATCAATTTATGTTAATGTCACTATTTATAAATATTAACATTTTTATGTGTATGTATGTAGTGCATACAGTTAATAACAAACGTAAGTAATCAGCTGATAAAATTCGCTAAAATCAAAGTTAACAATACACAACATTATTTTTATTATTCAGCGGGTTCTATTTTATCAAGGTTTAATTTAAACTTGATATCGTCCAGATTGCTTAAATACTAAATGTCCCAGCAAAAAATGTGCGGAGTACTTCTATTTGGAGTGCTTTAGAACTATAACAAATGTAAGGAAATACAACAAAAATAACAGAAAACACAAGGAAAAAACGCAAAGGCATTATTTTCTACTCCATAAAAAGTTGATATTCAGCTCTTAACTCATTACCTTCCGCGACACTCCCATACAAATGTAAGTAGATATTCAGTAGATAAGAAGTACTCCGAGTTTTCAAACAACTTTCAACTACTTCCCGGAGTACTTCTTATCTACTGAATATCTACTTACATTTGTATGGGAGTGTCGCGGAAGGAAATGAGTTAAGAATTGAATAACTATCAATTCTGGAGTAGAAAAGAATGTTTGTGTGTTTTTGTCTTGTGTTTTTTGTTATTTTTGTTGTATTTCATTACATTTGTAATAGTTTTAAAGCATTCCACTAGAAAGTAGAAATTACTTTTTTTGCAGGGGTGCTTCGAGTGTCGAACTGGAAAATAAAATTACACTGTTTGACACCAAAAACCTCCTAGTGAAATTTCTAAGTGGTCCTTATAGATTTTTGTCTCCTGATTCGAAATCTGCCATACAAATTTTTGTAGCATGTACCGTTTTTGAGATATTCTCTGTTAAAAAGTAAAAAAAAAAAACAATTTTTAGAAATCTTTTGGGTCCACTGTTACGTAAGCTTACGTTGCTTTCACAAAATAGGACTTCATTTTATATAAAATGGACCTTCTGATTCCAAAACTGCAATCCAATTTTTTCTAGCATGTTTCGTTTCCGAGATTTTTGCGTGTGAAAATTTTAGTGTGATTTTTAATAAATATAAATGCGTTACAGTGCAGTTTGATTTTTTCAAACGCCAATATTTTAAAAAGCGTTACACTCAAAATAATAACTCTGTTAAATTACAGAAAAACTCTGCTAATTTAACAGAGTACACCATACTTTTCAAGCTAACAACATTTCTTGGTAATTTTACTAAAAAACTCTGTAAAATGATTTTGACAGAAAAAAACTGTTAATTTACAGAGTTTGTAGTAAAATAGTAGTTAAATATGAAAGCTTTTTTACAGAGAAAACTCTGTAATTTTACTATTAAACTCTGTAAAATGCTTTGGACAAAAAAAAATGTTAATTTACAGAGTTTCTAGTAAAATATTGGTTAAATAAACCACCATTTAGCAAAGAAAACTATGTAAATTTACATATATTTGTAAAATACATTTGATGCAAAAAAAAAACAGAAAAAACTCTGTAAATTTACAGAGTTTAGTTAAATGCATGTTATTTTGTAAAATTTTTATAAAATTTCTGAAAAATTTTTTTTGATAACTTTTTTTGCTACTATTTAAACTTTTTCTCAAAAAATAAAAATATACAGATAAAATTTTGATGTTTGGTAACAAAAACTACTCAAAACAGAAAATTTTTTTGGTTATAAAAAAATACGAAGTATTTTGCTTAGGTCTGTATTTTAGCAGAAAACTCTGTTAATTATCTGTAAAATTAAGATTACGAAGTAAAAAGTAATATAACAGATGACTCTTTGTTTTTTTGTATTTTGACAGAAAACTCTGTCAAATATCTGTTGAATTGAGATTACAGTCATTTTACAGAGTATTTTACAGAGTTATTATTTTGAGTGTAGCAAAATTTGGATGCCAGATTTGGAATTGAGAGGTCGCATTGATACTAAATCAAGTCCTATTTTGTGTGCGCAACTTAAGAATACGTTTCAGGGGAGACCCAAAATGTGTTAAATTAGGGTATTTTTCAATATTCAAACGCGAATATCCTTAAAACCATACGTGATAGAAAAATTTGGAAGACAGATTTGAATTCAGGAGGCTAAATCTATTTAAGTCATTAAGTCATTTATTTTAATGGGAGTGCGAATTGCTATGAATTTGTTCAACAGTGTTATTTATAAAAATTAGTTTGAACCTTTTTTTTAAATATCTGGTGGTACAAGAAAATATAAAATCTACTAGTTTTGGTGGTCAAAAGAATATGAGGTATAAAAATACGAGTTTCTCCAACTTAATGGTTTTTTAATGCTTGTTACACATATTATTTGATAACTGAATATAAACAACAAGGCCATTGCCAGAAATAACAAGTAGAAAAGTTAAATTCGACTTGGCTGAACCTATGAATACCCTTCACAATGCCCATTTTAAGTGATAGTAAATTTTCTAACGTGAAAAATATAACAGTTTTGATTAGAAATATTTTATTTTGTGTAAAAAAAAATTTTTTAGTAATTTTTAGAGTCCGACCGAAACCAGTTTTCGAGGCCGAACCGAAACCGAACCGAATATTCGGCTGAAAAAGTAATATTCGGCCGAAACCGAACCGAAACCGAAACTTTAAAAAAATTACCGCCTGGCATGAATAAAATTATTAAAAAGTTGTTAAAGATTAATATACAGCATATAATGCTTTTGAACCATAGGAATTGTTGTATTTTTGAAAAAAAAAATATGTTTTTTAAAAAACTTACAAAAAAATTGTATATTTCTTTGCAGATTAGAAGAAAATAATTTTTGAACTGAAACAGTTTTACATTTATTGCATAAACTTGTTACATTTTCTTCAATTGAACTGAAACAAGTGTAATGAAATACGAAATCAAAAAATTCACCGACTTTTTTACACATTTTTTAAAATACCAAAAAGTTTCGGTTTCGGCTAATATTCGGCCAAAATTTTGCCGAATACCGAATAGAGGCCGAAACCCTATTATTCGGCCGAAACCGAGACCGAAACCGAATATTCGGTCGGACTCTAGTAATTTTTGGAAAAAAAAAAAAAAAAATTAATTTACTAATTGTTTTTTTGAGTATAAAATTTTTTTGAGTGTAAAATTTTTTGAGTGTAAAATTTTTTTCGAGTGTATTTTTATTTTGTTTTGGTATAAAAATATGTGACAAAAATACGTTGTAAAATATTTTTGTGACTTACCAATGGTTTTAAAACAGGTTTAACGGGTTTTCAACACGTGAATTTAAGGTGAAGCTAATCTGAAATTCACGGTTTTGCTAATAACTTTTGAACCACTGGACCGATTTAGGTGAAATTCAACACGATCTAGGCTGGAAGAACGAAAAATATATATGCCAAGCTTCAGCTTCCTCAGAATTGCTTTTCGAATGTTATAGTGTTTTTTATCTCATAAATTCACGAAAAATCCTTGCCGAAATTCAGTCTTTTGCTAATAACTTTTGAACCACTGGACCGATTTCGCTGGATTGCAAAAACAACCTGACCAGGTAAATGCCCAACATATATGCCAAACTTCAGGAGCCTCCGTAAAGTCTTTCAAAAGTTAGCGTGTTTTCAACAGACAGACAGACGGACGGACGGACGGACGGACGGACATCGCTAGATCGTCTTAAAATCGATCGAGGATCATGAATATATATACTTTATGGGGTCCTAGACCAATATTTCGAGGTGTTACAAACGGAATGACAAACTTTTATATACCCTCTATCACTAGAGTGGAGGGTATAAAAAATAAAGAGTTTGAATTTTTAAAAATTTTCTCAAAAATTTATTTTTCCAGTTTGATCCTCGTAGCACATTTATTGCTAACTCAATCTGAACGCTATCAAACTTAAATTATTGAGGTTTATACACTGAAAATTCTGAATTTTTAATTTTAAGTTCAACTAAGTGCCCCATGAACTTATAATTTTTACAGCGAATATTTTTTTATAGTAGGCTAGCAATATTCAGAATTGATTTATCCGGTTTTGCAAAAAAATAAAAATAGAAAAAATTTAATTTTTTCGATAAAATCGGTTTAAGCGAGGCTAGGTCTTCCCGATTTTTAAATAATCTGAAAATATCTCCAAAATCTTTAAGGTCAAACGAATTCATATTCCGCTTTAAGAGTCAAAAGCAAAAATTCAAAAAAAATGTGTACTTACTTTTGTGAATAACTGTAGGTATATGCACTGTATATGATTGCATGTAAAACTTTCCCATCATCGTAGTAAGTTTTATTGAAAACACATACATTTAAAAATAAAAAAAAAACTATTTTGTATGTAAATAGCAAACAAGTTCATATGGAAAAGCAAAAAAAAAATGATTTGCATAAACTATAAATTGCATTTTGAAAAGCGTACAGAAAAAAAGAAAACAATTATTTATTTTTTTTTGCACTGTAACCAAAAATGTCGTAAACAATTTTCCACTGCACATTATCTGAAGTTTATAAGAATTAAAAAATATTCATTGTCAAGGGTTAATATATACATGTGAACAAGAGCGAATGACAGCATATGCAATTTTTTTATTTTTAATAATGATTATTTGGGGAATTGTCAACAAATATGACCATAGGGAGTAGTGCGTTAACAATTTAATTATATACAAGCAAGTTATTATGTATTTCAATATAATTAAGTTTTGAAAATTTCTTGTATATAATTTACAAGGAACGTTTCCCAACCATTTTTTTTCAGATCTTCATGATTTTTTAACTGAACAATACAATTTTATCATTATTTAAATTAATTTTTTGTATCCACGCCAAAACAAGACGGGTGTTGGTCCACCCGTCCACCCCCCTATGGAGGGTAAAATGTAAAGTAAAAAATGTAAGGGCACCTATAGGGGATAAAGAGGGGGTAAAAAAAATGTAAGGGGACCACCTTAAGGGTTGAAGATTGAGGGTAGAAGGTATGTAATTTCTAAGAAAACGTTGGTACTAAAAAAATATTGAAGGTCGATCAAACATTTGACTAGTCTAGGGACAACCATGGGCCAGTTAGAGCGGCGGGAGTAAATTTTTAAGAAATGCCAATATGTATGGGAGTTCCCTTAGGGAGTGGAGAAACGGTGTAGGTATGTTTAGAAAAAATGTTTGGAGCCAACATTTTATTTTTTTCATTTCGTTTAAAAGCTCTAAATCAAATAACCAATAAATTGGTAGTCAAACGAATTGGAGGTCAAAAACTGGAATTTTTTTACTGTATTTAAAAACTTAATTTTTTTTTTCGGTTGTTGGAAAAATTAGTTGATACTGAATAAAAACTATTGGACCATTTTTTAAAATAATGTTTGAACTTAGAAAAAATCGACTTAGAAATATTTTTAAAAAATTTTCTGAAAAATGTCTTAATAATTTCATTTTCCAGATTATTATTTACTCAATCAGCTATCAAGCTTTAATTAAAGCTTTATAAATTACCTACATAACATTTTTTAAAATTAGAATCATTTGATAGTAATAACTAGGGATGAGATTTTCATGCACTAGAAAATCGAAAATATGCGCTAAAAAACTCAAAATATGCAGTAAAAAACCTAAAAATATGCGCTAAAAAATAAAATGTGTGCAATAAAAATCTTGTTTCATAGGAAAAACTTTTTAAAAAGTAAAAAGTTACGCCGGGTTAAATAGTTACATTTAAAACTTTATAAAAGCAAGATTTTTTAGAAATTACGACAATCTATAAAAAAAATTTTAAAGAAAAAAAATAATTTTTCTTATTTCCAAAAAAAAAAAAAAAAATTAAAATTTACAATAGTTTTTAAAACAAATTAATTTTAATTTGTGTTTTTGCTAATTTAGCCAAAATATGCAAAAATATGCACTAAAAGTTGGAAATATGCACAAAATATGCATTTAAAACCAAAATATGCAAAAATATGCATTTTCACCAAAATATGCAAAAATATGCAAAAACAAATCGATGCCATTTTAACGCAAATTTCTTGATTCGGAAAGATAATTGGTCTAAAATTTTTTTTTATGAAAAATTTCATAGATTCTCAGACTTTTCTATAGAAACAGGCGTGGATCCACGGGGGGGGGGGAAAGGAAATTTCCCCCCCCCCCCAACCGAATTCGAAATAAAAGGAAAGGAAAAAAGGGGAAGGGAGAGGGAAAAGGAAAGTGAAAAAGAAAAGCAAATAATCTGAGAATTTTATTCTATGAAAAATTTTCGAGAACCTTAAAATTTTTTATAATTTGAGAGTTTATTTGAGAATTTTTCTTTAGGAGAGATATTTAATTTTTCTGTTGGAATAATTTGTGAATCTTTCTAAGGGAAAAGTTTAAGAATTTTTCTATAAGAAAATTCTAAGAATTTTTCAATATAAAAAATCTGAGAATTTTTCTATAGGAGAAATATTTTATAAAAATTCTTCTATCAAAAATGTCAAAAAATTTAAAAATTTGGAAAAAATTTTCTTAGAATTTTTCTAAAGTAAAAATCAGGAAAAGTCTGAAATTTTTTTTTTTAACATCTGACAATTTTTCTATAGGAAAAATTTTAAAATATTTTATAGGAAATATCTATTAATTTTTTTTAGGGAAAATCTGACATCGTTCTTTCGAAAAAATCTAAGAAGAAGATGTGTAAAAAAGAAAAAAAAAAAATGAAATGAAATTATGTGAGAAGGGGACCCCCGTAGGCTAGTTGGTAGCGTGCTAGCCTTTGAACGTGGGGGTCGTGGGTTCGATTCCCACCAGAACCCTTGGTTTTTTTCGCTACAACGAGACGACGGTCATTGTTACCAGTTCTCGGTTAGGTGGAATTTATTAAAAATGAGTTGTAAATAAATATAAAGAATAAATAAAAATAATTGATCATGTGATCAAAACTATTATTATTATTATTATGTGAGAATTTATAGGAAAAATGTCTCGGAATCTTAAAATTTTTCTATAAGAAAATTTTCTTAAGGGAAAATTTGAGAAGTGTCTCAGAATCAGAGACTTTTAAGAAAAATGTCCCAGAATCTGAGAAAATTATTAAGATTCTAAGATTTTTTCTATTTGAAAAATGTCTTAGAATCTAAGATTTTTTCTATGCGAAAATGAATGAGACTCATTGTCAGACTATAAGACTTTTTCTACACTACAAAAAAACTTGTAAATGACAAGAAAAGCTTGTAATTTGTTTTGCAACCTCCTATTTTACGAGAATTCTTAGTAAAAATTACGTGGTGTTTTGTAATTGTACAAGCTTTTTACCAATAACATTGTTAATTTATAACTTTTTTGACCCGATAAAACTTACAAGGAATTCTCGTGAATTTAATAGAATTTTTTTCTACCTCGAATTCCCAGTAAAAATTACAAGATTTTTTTGTATATTTACAATATATACTTATATGTGTTCCTCTAACTCCCATTGGAGCATAGGGCGCCAAAATTTACATATTTACAAGATTTGTGCAAATAAAATTGGAAATTTACAATTTTTACACGCGATAAAACTTAGAAGGAGTTCTCGTGACATTACTAGATTTTTTTTGTAAAATGAACTTCAAAATTAGTAAAATTACCAAAACAAAAAAATTGTTGTTTAAAAACAAGGAAAACTGTGAAATATTTGTATAATGGGATTATGAGAGTTTTTCTAGTAATTTGGCAAGGGTGTTTTTTGAGTGTATAGGAATTATGTCTCAGAAGCTGAGACCTTTCCTATGGGAAAAATGTCTCAGAATTAATTTTTTGTTGGAAATTTTTTTTTAGATTTTCAGACTTTTCAATAGGAAATATACCAGAAAATGTTTGAAAATTTTTGACTTTTCTAAGGGAAAGTGTATCAAAAACAAAACTTTCTCTATAAAAAAAAGTTTCAGAATCTAGAAAATTGCTTCAAAAAATATTAAAAATCAATAAAGCCTATAATTTTTCTAATCTCAGGTACTTTCTATAGAACAGTTTTTCAAACCCTGAAAATTTTGATGTCGAATGAACATTTCGGTATCATAGACTTTTCTGCAGAAAAATAGAATAGACAAAAATATTTCAGAACCTAAGATGTTTTCTATTGGGAAAAAGTTACTAATTCTGATAATTTTTTTATACGAAGAATTATTCTTAATATATAATTTTTTTGATGGGAAAGTTGCTTAACTATCTTAGAATTTTCTATATGAAAGTGTAGCAGAATCTGAAAAAAAAAAAATTACAGCAAATATTTTATAATTGTGGCGCCCTATGCTCCAGTGGGAGTTAGAGGAATATATATATATATAAATATTTCAGAAAAGTTTTAAAATAGGAAAACTTTTTTGGAGTTAACATGTCTTAAATTTTAATTATTTTCTACTGGAAAATTGTTTCAGAATCTTGGTATTTTGCTGTAAGAAAAATGCTTTGGAACCTGAGAATTTTTTTAGGTGACATTTTTAAAAATATCAAAAATTTTGTTCAGCTCTGTAAGAAATGTTTCTATAGTAAAACTCATAACAAAGACTAAAAACCTTAACTAATTAAAATCCGACCTCGGTTCCCTGCAAAAAAAAATTTGAGTAAAAAAAAAATTTCCCCTCCCAAACCCAAGAGCTGGATCCGCGCCTGATAGTAAATATGTCTCAGAAAATGTTTGAGAATCTTGGATTTTTTCTATGGAAAAGTGTCTCAAAAACCTTTACGTTTTCTTAGGAAATTGAATCAAAATATTTTTAAAGGCATTCAAGCCTTTAATTTTTTTAACCTCAGGTACTTTCTGGTTTTAGTTTTTTAAAACCTGAAAATTTTGGTGAAGAAAGAACATTTCGGTAGAAAAATAGAATAGACAAACATATTTCAGAACCTTAGAGGTTTTCTATGGGGGAAAAAGTAGCTAAATCTTATCGAAAAATTTTTCTTAAAACAGGAATTTTTTGGTGGGAAAATTGCCTAAGGTTCTGAGAATTTTCTCTGTGTATCACACTCAAAAAAAAAAAAACTTGTAAAATTACAAGAAAAACTTGTAACTTTTTTTTGTTTGCTACCTCCTATTTGACAAAAATTCCTTGTAATTTTACAAGATTTTTACCAATAATTTTGTAATTTTACAAGGTTTTTACCAATTTTACAAGCTTTTTACCAATAAAATTGTAAATTTACAGCTTTTTGGCACAATTAAAATTACAAGGAATTCTCGTGAATTTACAAATTTTTTTTTGTAAAATTATCTTGGAAATTTGTAAAATTACAAAAAAAATGTAAAATTACAAAAAAAATTTAAATTTCGATTTGTTAAAAAACAAGGAAAACTGTCAAATATTGGTAAAATGGCATTACGAGACTTTTCCTAGTAATTTGACAAAGTTTTTTTTTGTGTACAGAATATAAAAATTTATCAGAAGCTAGAATTTTATAAATTCTTAAAACTTTTCTGTAGCAAAATGGCTCAGAATCTCAGAATTTTTCTATTGGGATAATGTCCCAGACTCATAAACTTTCTCTTTAAGCAAATGACTCTGAAAAATTTTGAAATCAGGACACTTTTTTGAATTAAATATGACGAAAATTTGATATATTTTCTAATGGAACATTTTTTCAGAACCTGGGTCATTTGCTGAGAATTTTTTGAGGAAACATTTTTTAAATATCAAACATTTTTTTAAATTGCAAAAACCGTTTTTATAGGAATACATTTTTAAAAATTGGAAATGTTTCTACAGAAAAAATCATAACAAACAAGAGAAAAACACTAAAAAAATCTTAACTAATGATTCAAATCCGAACCTCAGTCCCTACAAACAAATTTTTGAGTACAAAAAAAAAGTTTTTTGAGTAAAAAAAAAATTCTCTCCCCCCCCCCCAAACTCCAGAGCTGGATCCGCGCCTTATTACTTCGAATAATTTTTTCATATTTTTTTTTTCTAAAACTAAATTTAAATACAAACAAAACGTAGTCCAACTTTTTTTAAGATATCAATATTTTTACTGGTCAAAATTAATTGAAAATTTCAATTTTTTATATTTTGAGGACTGACCAAAAATTTGGCCAAAAAAGTTTTCATTTGCAAAAGTTATCTTAACAAAAACTATAATTATTGTAGGGTTAACACTGAAATAATAGTTTTTGTTAAGATAACTTTTGCAAATGAAAACATTTTTGGCCAAATTTTTGGTCAGTTAATTGTTTAAGAATCCCACATTATATCCTAAAAGATGGAGTCTTAAATCATCTCGTAAAGTGATGCTGGCATATACAAAAAAACGGTTTTTCACGATTTTCATCATGATGGTCCATATAACATAGCTGTTTTTTGTCCACTAATCGTATTGTTAGGGATGGCTTTTTGATTCACTAAAAGCAAGTTTTTATTTTTAATCAAAGACCAAATTGGCGGTTAATTTCGCGAAAACCACAAAAAATTAATAAATTTGCGAATTTAAGGGCTTAAGATGAAAAGCTTTAAACCAAATTGGCATAAGAAATATTGCTACAAGTCATATCTTTATTTTTAATGCCATACATTTTAAAAATCATTAACTTTGCAAATTTTTTTGTTGAAAAACTGGCTCGAAATCAGCAAATCTTTAACAACATTTTGCAAGAAAACTGTACCATACATCGAAAAACAGAGTACGCCATTCGATTCAGCAAATGATGGTCGTACAGGGGCGTATCCAGGATTTTATTTCGGTGGGGGCCCAACATTTTTTTATTTTTTTTTTTTACAAAAAATTTACATAACAGCACATGTTTTAGAATTTTTCTTGATCTTTTCCTTAAACTGAATGTAACACAATCAGATTCTTCATTTGTGTGTAAGTTTAAAACTGTTGGGGGAAAAAATTAAAATTGTTTTATATTTGAAAATTTTTTGAGAGACAAGCTTTTTTTTATATTGTGAATTTTATCAGATGCAAATACATTTTTACAAAGAAGATTATCAGAATCTGAATTTGTTTTCAAAGAAAAGTCTAAGATTCTATGACAATTTCCAGTTAAGACAGGTTTTATTATAGAAAAAGTCAAAGACTCTAAATCATATTTCCAAAGGAAAACGTTTCTCGGGGAAAAGTCACTTTAGAAAATGATTCTATAAACATATTCATAAAATGCTTTTCCAAAAGAAAAGACTCCGATTGTAAGACATTTTCCCAGAATCTGAGATTCTGAAACATATAAGAAAAATAATTAACATTCTGACACCTTTTTAAAAAGAAAACCGTATAAAAAAGTCATAGATTCTAAAATCTTTTTCCTAAAGAAAAACTCTCGGATTCTGAGAAAATTTTCCTATAAAAAAAGTCAAAGATATTTAGACTTTTTTCCTATAGAAAGATTTTCTAATTCTGAGACATTTTTCCTATAGAAAGTCTCAGATTCTTATAGAAAACGTCTCAGATTCTTCGACATTTTTCCTATATAAAAAGTCTCAGATTCTTTGACATTTTTCCTATAGAAAATGTATCAGATCCTCAGACATTTTTTATACAGAAAATTTCTTAGATTCTGAAACATTTTTCCTATCGAAAAAGTCTCAGATGCCTAATTAAACACTTTTCCTATAGAAAAAGTCTTAAATTCTTAGACATTTTCCTATAGAACAAGTCTCAGATTCTGAGACCTTTTGCCTATAGGAAATTGGCAGATTCTGAAACATTTTTCATAAAGAAAAAGCCTCAGATTCTGAGACATTTTCCTAAAGAAAAAGTCTCAGAGTCTGAAATATTTTTTCCATAGAAATATACTCAGATTCTGAGACATTATTATACATATTATATAGAAAAAGATATTTTTACAATAGAAAAAGTCTCAGATTTAGATCATTTTTCAATACAAAAAGTCTCAGCTTGTATCTCTGAGACATTTTTCCTATACACAAAATCTTAGATTTTGAGATAATTTTCCTTAACAAAAATTCGTTGATTCTGAGACATTTTTCGTAAAAAAAATATAAGATTCTGAGAAATTTTTTCTAGATTGTAAGAAAAATTCTTAGATTCAGAGACATTATTCCTATAGAAAGTTCTCAGATTGTAAAACATTTTTCATATAGAAAATCCAAGAATTTTTTTTATAGAAAAAATCTCAGATTTTGTGATATTTTTTAGATTTACAGACATTATTCCTATGGAAAGTTCTCAGATTCTGAAACATTTTTTTATATAGAAAAGAATTTTTTATAGAAAAAGTCTCAGATTCTGAGACATTTTTCCTAGAGAAAAAGTCTTAGATTCTGAGAAAAAGGCTAATATCTTAAGACATTATTCTTATAGAAAAAGTCTGAGATTCTCAGACATTTTTCTTATAGAAAGTTTTAGATTCTGAGGTATTTTTTTATGAAATAGGCTCGTTCTGACACATTTTTCTAAAAGACAAAGACGCATTTTAATATTTGACTACAATTTACTTACAATTAGGTAAATTTTTTGTGTACATAAAGCTTCAGGTTCTATGATATTTTTTCATTAGAATCTTAAGTTGAAAAGTTTCAAATTCTAAGAAAAAATTTTCAGACTTGGAGATTATTTTAACAGAAAAATTTTTAATTTCGAAACATTTTTCTTCCAAAAATTTTGGATTCTTGTTTTTCGAATTTTCTTAAGAAGTTTTTTAATATTGTACTTGTTATTTGATACCGAATCCTGAAATTCGTGAAATCATTTCGGGGGGGGCCCGGGCCCCCGGCACCCCCCCCCCCCCTGTATACGCCACTGTGGTCGTACCTCTTGTTTTCTAAAATAGTGGTCACTTTTGTCACGCAGTGTAATCGAAGGGGGTCGAGCCTGAAAGTGAGTGATTTGGCCTGGAATGCCCCATATATACTTTATGGGATCCTTGGCCTATATTTCGATAGTTGGGAATATAAAAAAAAAATCGATTAATTGACATAAATTTATCGATTTATTCATTATTCGAAAAAACGTCATTTTCAAATTAATCGAACAAGAGTTTGGATTTGTTTGATCGATTAATCGAATTATTCTTAATCGGTTGACAACTCTAGTATTCATACTAGAGTTTGCAAAACGATTAAAATCGTAATCGTAATCGCGATTAATCGCACCAGTTAATCGTAATCGTAATCGACAAAAAAATCTTGCGATTACGATTAAAAGTTTTTTATGAAATACACTGTTTTTATAACAAATTTAAATCAGTTTAAAACTTTTAAAACCCATTTTGAAGTTTATATTTAAAATTATTTTTTAAAAAAACCAAATTACTCTAAAAAACGATTACTTTAGGAACAATTTCAAACAAAAATCATTGATTCTGGAATGTTAAGTAGAATCGATTGCAGGAGGGTATGATGCGTTCTGGTACCGATTATTTGGAATGGAAAATTTTGATGGGTTGGCCCATGATTCATTTAAATTGTTTGCGATTTTTGTTTCCTTTTCTCGTAAAAGTCATTCAAATTTAAAGGAAAATTTAAATTCTGATATGAATAAGTTTTAAAGAGGTTTGTTTTTAAAACATACTTAAAAGGCTTTGGTCGGATTTGGTCAAAAAATTTGGACATGAAATTTAAAAAAAACTTAATTTTTCATACTTTGACCGCATGTTGCCGATTAATGATGCCTTGTAAAAATTTTTAATAAATTTCCTTGCAATTAGCTCCTTCACTGGCCATCGGCAGGTATTCCGAAACGACCCCACAGAAATTTTAAACTGGAAGAGGTTTTGGTAAGGAATCACTAGGCAAAGAGCGAATCCAAACCAGTCAAAGTTTAGATTATTCTTTAGTAGCAAAGATAAAGAGCTATTAAGACGCTGTAAAATCATGTATCTATTCAGTGCTAATTGAAGCACTCTTTGTTTATTTAAGCGCAATAAAGATGTAAGAAAATCTAGTATTTTTCTCCAAAAATCTTTTTGATGTTGAAGATGTCAAAAAAATTAAAGTACACTGAAAGAATTTTCTTCATTACGGCTATGAAAACGTACATTGATTCTATGAAAAAAATCATTAGAAGTGAGCCAATGATGCCCTTCATAGAATCTATGAAACAAATTCATAGAAACCAGATACCTATGAAAAAGTTCATAGGCTATGGAAAAAAAATTTTATTGTTCAATTCCATTTTTTTTTTATTTTATTATTTAATTTTTATTTACTTTATTATTTTATTTTTATTTATTTACAATATTCTATTTTTAAAAATTTATTTATTTTTAACTGATCCCCACCGAGATTCGAACACAATACCAGTTGTTCGTGAAGCTTAGTCTCTAACCACTGAGCTAAAGTAAATAAACAAGTTATAACACTTAAAATCTATTTTGTTAAATATCCTGCTTTAAAATATTATGCTCTGCTGCAATGCTCTGCCAAAATCTGTGTGTATGTTTGTAGAAAACAAAATGTTTGTGTATTTGCAAAAAAAAAAAAAATAACGAACATTACAAAACTAAGTGTTAGTCGGCAAGGTTTTCCTCCTTTGGTGGCGCTGCTAGCTAAGGCGTCGATTATAAATTTCCCAGCCGGTAGGTCTTGGGTTCGAACCCCGCCTGGGAAGCAATATTTTTTTTTTTTTTTTACGTTTTTTATGTTTTTTTAATATTTTTTATATTTTTTTAATATATTTATTCAAATTATTTAATTATTATAACATTATTTTAATTTTTAAAAAATTATTAATGACATTTTTTTTCTATGAATTTTTTCTATGAATCTTACAAAATCTATGAATAAAATTCTATGAAATATTTCAAAATACTAATGAATATTCATTCAGCCAATGAATTGTTTCATAGTTTCTATGAATTTGGTTTTATGAAATATGTTCATAGATATTATGAACAATAATTCTTTCAGTGTATGTGTAAAATTTTATCAACAAAGAATTTTAATTATAGGTTTTAAAAAAATGTCTGAACAAATGATTCTCAAGGGCGCACGAGAGTTCTTTCGATGCGCAATGATATACTAAAAAAGAGACTGTGGTTCCAAAATCTCGAATTATTTTTACTAGGAAAGTTCGAAAGTTTTTAATTTTATTTCTTAAAAATAATATTTTCGTACTTTTAAAATGTAAATTTCAAAAGATTTTTTTAAAGCTATTGCAACTCAAATTATTTAAAAAATTCGATTAATCGTAATCGCGATTAACGGCAATTTTTTTTAATCGTAATCGCGATTATGAAATATCTCGATTATTTGCAAATTCTAATTCATACATTCGACAAGACCGAATTTAATTTTATTTTTTCAGAAATTTCAAACTTTGGCGCTATTTATATTAATACAATTGTCCTCAAATTTTTCCCACATATGTTTAAGGTCCAGAAGAATAAAAATTAACCCGAAAGTTCAAATCAGAAGAAAACCCTTTTTTCCATTCAAAAAAATTACACATTTGGATTGAGGCAAGCCCAAAAATTGATATTTAGTAGGGCTGTCAAACGGGATCGGTTTTTTAAAATCCCGGGATTCGGGATTTAAAAATCGAAATCCCGGGATCCCGGGATTTTTCGGGATTACGGGATTTTTCGGGATCCCGGGATTTTTCGGGATTCCGGGATTTTTTTGGATTAAATTTCTTTGATTATAAAAGTAAAAAAATAGTAGACTCTTTATGTTTCAATTTTATTGTACATATTAAGGGGGCTACTGTGGGTTAGTTGGTAGCGTGCTAGCCTATTAAGCAGGGAGTCGTTGGGTCGGTTTCGCTACAACGAAATTATTTAAAAAAAATATTTCTTATTATTCTGATTGTTATTTAAAGGCAATTAAAAAAAATAATTGTACGCCATTTATGCAGTTTTCAAGTAATTATTATTATTAAATATTTAGCAATGAACTAAAAAAAGCTTTGAGGGGTTTGTTATGGCAAAAGACATTATTTGCTTTTTTTTCTCAAAAACCTGCAAACTTTAACTCCGTGACTGTGGCTTAATGGTTAGTGCGTTGGACTTTTATTCAGCAAGCCTGGGTAGAATTCTCAGCTCAGCCAAATTCGTGGCCAGCTACGTAGAAAGTTAAAAAAAAAAAATTAGTTTTAATTTGTTTATGTAAATCTAACAACAATTGAACAAAGTTGTATTTTTAAAAATAAATTCTCAAATATTTTAATTTTTCAAAAATCCCGGGATTTGAGCTGAAAAATCCCGGGATTCGGGATTCATTTTATGACAAAAATCCCGGGATTTCGGGATTCGGGATTTCGGGATTGACAGCCCTAATATTTAGCTGTTTCTTTATTTTGTGTATTGTTCATAGTTGCGTATGAGTAATAATAATAATTCTATTTTTTTACATCAATCATACGCATTGTTGTACATTTTGATTTTCTAATTAACGGCTTTTTCCATTAACTGAAATCAAATGTAACTTAACAGAAGCTTTTTTAACAACCAAAAGCTCAACTATATGCTTAATTAAACGTAATAAACTGTTACATTTATAACATTATCCCTAACAGATTAAAATCAACACTGATGTTAAATTGAAACATGTGATTTAACATAAGACTGTCTAAAAATAGAATAACAAAAAAAAATACTTATCTATAATATATTTATATATGAAGTATGGAAACATGTGGTTTATAACACATTCAACAACGTAACTTTAAAAAGGACACAGTAAAAAAAAAGGACGAGAAAAAAATTAAAAAAAAAAAACTAACAAACTATTATAGAAAAATAAAAGAAAATTTGAAAATCAAGTAAAAGAAAAGTAAAATAAAATAATTACAAACACGTGTGGTAAAAAAAACTAAACAACAAAAGTTTTTGAATAAAAAAAAAAATTGATAAATTTAATTGTTGCCAAAATCTGTTGAAAAAAAAAAACAATTTTTGGTTTTTAACCACCACCAGGTTTTGTGAAAAATAATTGTTAAACTTTTTTTTTTCTTGGGAAGCTGCTGGCAATATTTTTCTTACTATACATCCAATTTACGTACAAAATACACGTTAATTTATTGTTTTTCGCTAAAAGGCATTTCATGTTATTTTTTGTGTAAATTTTGTGTAACAATGTCTGTATAATGAAGCAACTAATGGAAAAATTTAAATTTAGTTAAAAAAAAAAAAAAACTTTTTGCAAAACCATTTTAATGTTTTAATGGAAATTCACTCTTAAAATCTCAGGTAATTTATTAATTCTTTTTTTTTTGCAAATTTTTTAATTAATTTTCAGAAAATCTATTTATTTAATCTTGTTTAATTTTTAAAAGAGCTTAAGTATATTTCTACCAAATGAATAATTTATTTTAAGTTCATTTTACGGATATGCATTTACTTAATATTGCAAGATGCTTCTGTTGATGGTAATGCTGATGCTGTTGATTGTGCCTGGGAATACAATTCGTAATCAGTTGTTGTCTTCTGTTTGTCTACCCCTTTTATTTTTTTTTTGTAAAGAATACAATATTGATGATACTTGATGACATAGATAGTCATGCATAAATCTATTTAATAATTTATTTACATTATGTGTTTGTTTAAGCAACTGAAGTAAAGATAATTTAGATTTCTTTATTGTTATTTCTGTGAAATATTTGATATGCAATTTGTGTTAAATAAATTTTGTTTTTGGACAAAGGATTAGAGAATCTTATACTATAATCTTATGTCAATAATATATATTTTGAACAGCTTGAAATGTTAATCAATCAAATTTATGGAAAACAAAAAAAAAACAAATTAAATTTATCAACCATCCAAAATCTAAAAATGATTTTTGCAAAAAAAAAACTAAATTAAAAAAAATAAGTTGAAAAAAGTTTTTTTTCAACAAAAAAATTTTAACAAAAATCGGAAAAAATAAATTTGTTTTGAAAAAAAAAAAAATTTTTGTTGGTAAAAAAAAAGTCTGCGAAAAAAAATTTGGAGTAAAAAACTATGTTTGTACTCTAGAGCAGAGCTTCTCACTAACTTTTGCTTTGCGACCCCTTTTCAATATTTTAAATTTTTCGCTACCCCCCCCCCCCCCCCCCCCCATTCCAAAAAAAAATTATTAACGTGAACTTTGACCTCAGTTTTTTCAAAAACCTTAAGTCATGAAAAATTTGGAAACCAAATTCAGAAGCAGCATTAAAAGATTAATCGAAACCGTGTGGTCAGATCCCAGACGCATACCATAAATTTCAAGTAAAAAACTTCTAATAAATAAAAAAAAAAAACACGATTTTTGCGAACTTTGACCTCAATTTTCCCAAAAATATGGAAACCAGGTCCCGAACTACGGCATTTTATATCGAAACTTACTATCTTCATCTATTTTTTATTTCCTAAAATAAAAGAAAAACACCAGTTAAACCTGATCAGAATGAAAAAATGTTTACCAAGAAAGCAAGAAATTTGAAGTAATTATAGTTCTTTTTTCAAAATTATGTACCGATGTTTGGTATTGATCGAAATTTTATTCGATCACGAATCTAGATCCGTTATACAGATCCAGATTTGGAATCAGCATTAAAAAGTAAATTGAAAAAAGTGGTCAGATCCTAGACGCATCTGAAAATTTCGCAAACTAAGCTCTTCGAAATGCACAACAATACGTTTTTGTGAAGTTTGCCTTTAATTTTCTAAAAATCGAACGTACTCGAAAAATTTGGAACCCATATTCGGAATCAGCATTGAAAAGTTAATTAAAAATGAACTGTCAGATCCCAGACACAGACAAAAAACTTCACAAATAAGTGTTACGCATCCCGATAAATTAACAACTGCACAGTAATTACGGAAGTACCTTAAGTGATGGAAAAAATATTTTTCTTTAATAAAAGTATTTGTATATTTTTATAACACAACAATTAAAAAATTGGGTTTTAAATTTACCAAAATTTATGGTTTTAACAAATTTGTCCGCGACCCCCCGAAACTCTTTCGCGACCCCCTAGGGGGTCGCGACCCACCGTTTGAGAACCATTGCTCTAGAGTGTCCCTTATTTTGGAAATGTTGGAAATTTTGAGACGGTACCCGCTCATTTTTTTCCTTTTGACTCAAAAATAACTGAGGAAAAATTTTATTCCTTTACGACCACGCCTTCCCTACGCGACGGGGTCTTAAAGAGTAGGGCATAAAAAATCATTTTTCCATACAAACCAAAATTTTTTTTTTGATTTTTAATTTTTTTGTTATTAATTATTATATTATTTGGTTAACTTATTCACGACAAAAAATTTGATTTTGGTAGGATAAGGCTTTCAGCTCTAAAAATTTTCAAAAAAAAAAAAAAATGGAGCCGCAGGGGTCCTACGGTAAAAATTTTTTAAAAAATTAAAAAAAAATATATTTTTTTTAGTTTTGACAAGCAACGGCTTTAGTTGCTATGTTGCTTTAAATGATATATATTCATAAAAAAATATTTTTTGTATCTGTGACATCTTTATCGTGTTCTAAAAAAAGGGTAAAAAATGCATTGTTGATTTTTTTCGATACACGATAAAGATGTCACAGATATGAATAATATTTTTTTTAATATATATCATTAAAAACAACATAACAACTAAAACCGTTGCTTGTCAAAGCTAAAAAAAAATATTTTTTAAAAATTTTTAACCGTAGGACCCCAACGGCTCTAAAATATTTTTTCGAAAAAGATAAAGATGTCACAGTCGACTGGCATTTTTTCTCAACTTTCGATTTTTCCAAGTGTCCGGGCAAATTTTTATTGTCCAAGGTCTAAAACTTATGTGGTACAAATTTGAGGTCAATCGGATTAAATTAACCCGTGGCGCCCGGCGGTCAAAGTTTTGGATTTTTGAAAAATTAAAAAAAAAAAAAAAAAAATTTAAATTTCTTTCGACACACCATATTTGTTAATTTTGATGCGGTGAGCCCGAATATCAAAAAAAAATTAAAATCGGTCGAACGGTTTTCGAGATATCGCCATTTGAAATTTGCAAAAAATGGCGGTTTTGCCTACGTTCAAGAAATTTTTAAAAAACATCACAATTTTTTCCCCCTCGGCCATTTCATAGAGCTTAAGACAATCTTTCATTTAAATCTAATTTGAGCCAAATCGGATCATTTTATCCCGTGGCGCCCTTTGGTCAAAGTTTTGGATTTTTGAAAAATTTCCACCAAAAAAAATTAGATTTTTTAAAAATTAAAAAAAAAAAAAATGTTTTTGATGCATTATTTTAATTAATTTTGGCATGCTGAAAACGAATATCATAAAATTTCTTGAATCGGTCTAACGGTTTTCGAGATATCCCCATTTGAAATTTTCCAAAAAATGCCCAAAATGGTGGTTTTTTCCAACGTTCAAGAAATTTTTTAAAAAACATCACAATTTTTTTTTCCTCGGCCGTTTCATAGAGCTTAGGACAATCTTTCATTTAAATCTAATTTGAGCCAAATCCGATCATTTTATCCCGTGGCGCCCTTCGGTCAAAGTTTTGGATTTTTGGTGGAAATTTTTCAAAAATCCAAAACTTTGACCGAAGGGCGCCACGGGATAAAATGATCGGATTTGACTCAAATTAGATTTAAATGAAAGATTGTCTTAAGCTCTATGAAATGGCCGAGGGGGGAAAAAATTGTATATATATATATATATGTAATCCTTGGAATTCCTATAAGGAACATAGGGCCTCAATAATTGATCTCCATCGATTTCTATCTTGTGCTTCTCTTTTGGCTTCATTCCAGGTTAAACCAACAGTTTGAAGTTCAGCTTGAACTTGACGCTTCCAGGTGTTTTTAGGGCGACCCCGTCTTCTTGCTCCCTGTGGATTGTAGTCAAGGGATATTCTATTGATGTCATCGGTTGTCTTTCGTAGAGTATGACCCAACCATCTATACTTGCGTATTTTGATCTCGTGGTCAATTGGAGGTTGTTGCGTTCTAAAGCATAGCTCTGAGTTCGTAATAGTTTGGGGCCAAAAAATTTTAAGGATTCGGCGAAGGCAATTGTTGACGAAGACCTGTAGTTTTTGAATATCTGAATTTGTTAGGTTCCATGTCTCCGAGCCATAAAGCAGTACTGACTTTACATTGCTATTAAAAACTTTAAGTTTAGTAGACACTGCGATGTTAGCTGACCTCCAGAACTTATTCAGTATTCCAAAAGCTTGTTTAGCCTTAGTCAGTCTGTTTTGAATATCATCGTTGCATCCACCGGAAGTAGCAAAAATACTGCCCAAGTAACAAAAAGTTGTGACGTCTTCCAGTTGTTTCCCCATCAGTGAGAAATGATTATTGCTTGCTACATTGAAACGCATAGATTTTGTCTTCGAAATGTTTATAATTAGACCTGCGCTTGAGGCTTTTGCAATGATGCTATTTAACATTTGCTGCATGCCTTGTTGGTTGTGTGACAGTAAACAAATGTCATCGGCATAATCTAGATCAGTGAGTCTACCAGTCACCCCCATTGTGATCCCATTAACAGGATTCACAGATTGACTCATTATTACATCAAGTACGATGTTGAACAGTAAGGGGGATAAGACGCATCCTTGTCTCACACCAGTTTTAACGTTTAAGTTATCGCCGACTTGGCCACTGTGGAGGACAGAGCAAGTTGCATCAGCATATAGACCTTCTACGAGTTTGATAATTTTATCTGGTATGCCTTTGCAACGCATCGCTTTCCATATTGCGGAGTGGTGCAGTGAATCAAATGCACGTTGAAAATCTATAAATATCAAGTACAAACTCGATTGCCATTCTTCTGTCTGCTCAGTTATAATGCGTAGACTGTTAATGTGATCTATGCAAGATCTTCTTGGCCTAAAACCTGCCTGTTCTGTTCTTAGTTTGGGCTCTGACGCTGCAGCTATGCGGTTAAATAAGATACGGGATACTATCTTGTTAAGCATATTTAAAAGGGTGATGCCCCTCCAATTCTTGCACTCCATCTGGTTTCCCTTTTTTGGGATATTGATGATAAGTCCTTCCTTAAGGGTGCTTGGGAGCGTTTCTGCTTGCCAGAAATATTCAACTAATGGTTGAATTATTTTTGCCGAAAGGGATTTATCAGCTTTGAACAATTCTGGAGGGATATTATCGGGCCCTGCTGCCTTGTGATCTTTTAGCAATGATATTGCTTCCATTATTTATACGTGGCTAGGAGGTTGGATGTTTATGTCACTTAATTGACTGTGTTGTGCGTGCTGACAGAGTTCAGCCACTTCATCTTCGATTGCGCTATCCAGAATGTTACGATAATGTTCTTCCCATACTCGCAGTTGACCCTCTTTTGTATACAC
The DNA here is from genome assembly GCA_963921195.1 of Pegoplata infirma. Lineage (NCBI taxonomy): Eukaryota > Metazoa > Arthropoda > Insecta > Diptera > Anthomyiidae > Pegoplata > Pegoplata infirma. Next base: position 215,545 of record CAWUER010000019.1, read on the forward strand.
CAATTCACCATTTGCATTGCGCAGTGGCCGCATATTAGTGTGATTATGACCAGCAAGTAATTTCGTGATCCTGTACATATCTTTCGGTCGATTTGATTCATTGGCCTTTTGTGCCTCTGAAGCCAGATTTTCTGCCCATTTTCTTTTATCATTTCTAGCACTTCGTTTGACTTTTCGATTTGCGATGTTATATTGCTGTTGATAATCCAATTTGGCTTGACGGGTTTTGGTTTGGTTAATGCATAATTTAACCTCTCTTCTTTCCTGAATAAGATTCCATGTTTGGTCAGATATCCATGGTTTTACGTTTTTAACAGGATTACCGAGACAGTTTTTGGCGGACTCAAGAAAGGCATCTTTAACCTGTTTCCAGTACGTGTCGAGACTTGACATATTATTCAGCAGAGGTTCAGTTTTTAGTTTGAGGGAGTTTGAGAAATGGAGTAGTGTTTCTCTGTCCCTCAGCCTCTCAAGATTAAATCTTTCTCTTCTCTTCGGTTTCTCAAATTTGTTTGCACATACCTTAAGTTGTATCTCCCCCACTACAAGGTGGTGATCGCTGCCAATATCAGCACCTCTTCTATTTCGCACATCGAGCAGTGAGTGCCTCCACATTTTACTTATCGCGATGTGGTCTATTTGATTTTCTGTGACCTTGTCGGGTGATACCCATGTGATTTTATGTACTTTCTTGTGGGGGAATAATGTACCACCAATAACCAACTTGAAGTTGGAACACGTTTCGTATAGCAGTTCGCCGTTTTCAGTCATACGTCCAATACCATGCTTGCCAATTACAGCCTCTCTACCACGATTGTCGCCACCAATCTGGGCATTAAAATCACCCATCAAAATTTTTATGTCACCTTCATTTATCGAGGTCATTACAGAGTTGAGCCTACAGTAGAACTCATCTTTAATCTGTCTATCCGATGTGTTAGTCGGGGCATAGCATTGTATACATGTAAGATTCCTAGCTTTTGTTTTCAGCTTTATCACTATTATTCGGTCGCCATGAGGTTGCCATTCGATTAGGCTTTTTTTTGCCTCTTTAGAAAGAAGAAAGCCCACGCCACTAGATCTCGGTTCACTGGAGGCTTTTCCTGAATATATAAATGTGGAACCATGAGATGTTTGTTGTTCTCCACATTCAGGCCATCTGACTTCACTAAGGCCAAGGAAGAGTAGGTTGTATCTTTTCATTTCACGCTCAGCCTGCGCTAGCTTGGAAGATTCCGATAGAGTAAGTACGTTCCATGATCCAAATCGTTTCCGTGTTTTCATGCCAATAGTCGTCATCAGATTTTTCGATAGTTTTTCATTTATTTTGGTTTCATTAATCAGTTTAGTTTTGGATGAACAGGTGATTAGCCCATTGCATCCTAGACTGGTGCTGGGGCTGCCAGCTAAGGTCTCCAGTCAGACGTCCACCGTACATAGGTGGTGCGCATTGAGTTTCAGTGAATATTGTATGCTCGTTCGTCACCTACTTACCTGAGACGCACCTGTGTTAGCGTGCCATTCAGGTTACTCAACTGCAGGTTGCCTTCTCACTCTAGCTGTCGACAAGCGGCTGCTTGAACGACATTACCAGGGAATATTTGGTATAAGACCGGAAGTAGTGAGCTGCTTGGATCTTTCCACAGAGGAATCGCTTCTTGAAATCCCCAAGTGGATAACAGACAGAAAAATTACTTACACAAATCATTAAAAATTTAATGAATAATCAGGAGTTTTTACTTACAGAACAAAATTAAATGACTTTAAAAATTAAAGTCTTTATTTTTTAGTGTGTTATTTTTGAAACAAAGAACAGAAATAGTCATTTAAAAAAACTGAACGTTAAACAAATTTCTTTTAAAAACGACTAAACGTAAAACTTTTTAAATAAACTGCAAACAGTTAATGACATAATTTTTTGAGTGCATTACCTAAAAATGGAAAATGCTTCAATTCGGCTGCTGGTTGACAAAATGTGAACAGAATCGGATACCGAAAGGAATTTAAACGAGTACAATAGAGTGTCCCTTATTTTGGAAATGTTGGAAATGTTGAGACGGTACCCGCTCATTTTTTTCCATTTGACTTAAAATTAACTCAGGAAAAATTTTACACCCCTACGACCACGCCTTCCCTACGCGACGTGGCCTTAAAGAGCGGGGCCTTAAAAATCACTTTTCCATACAAACTAAAAAATTTTTTTTTTGATTTTTTATTTTTTTGTTATTAATTATTATATTATTTGGTCACGACAACAAATTTGATTTTGGTGGGATAAGGCTTTCAGCTCTAAAAAATTTTTGGAAAAAAAAATTAGAGTCGCAGGGGTCCTACTGTAAAAAATTTTTAAAAAATATTTTTTTTTTAGTTTTGACAAGCAACGGTTTTAGTTGCTATGTTGCTTTAAATGATATATATTCATAAAAAAATATTTTTTGTATCTGTGACAGTGTTGTCAGGTTTTTAGGGGTTTTCCCCCCAGAAAAACCCCTAAATCGACTTTGACTTACCATAACTTTTGAAATAAACTTTGGATAGTTTAAATTAAGGTCAATTTAGCTTCCTTAACATTTTTTCTATTAGATTTATCCATTAAACAAAACAAAACGTGTAATAGATTTACTTTATTAAACGTTTAATGTATTGACATTCGTAAAAAAATGCACAAAATTGTCTTCAGACTTTTTATAGATTTTTGGCTACAGAAACATTAATTTGAAAAAATAAAACAATCTGAGGTATTACTCTTATAAAGAAAATGTTGGAGAATCCAAAAATTCTAATTTTGGAAAAATTCGATAATTATGTAAAAAGTTATGATAAGTCAAAGTCGATTTAGGGGTATTTCTGGGGGGAAACCCCCTAAAAACCTGACAACACTGATCTGTGACATCTCTATCGTGTTCTAAAAAAAGGGCTGTGCCGAATTTTTATACCCTCCAAAATGTAAAAAAAAAAGATTTCAGGGGCGTTTTTTTTTTTTGGGAAATAGAATGTCTTGGAATCGATCATGGATCAATAATATATGGGGCATTCCATGTCAAATCGAACATTTTGAATAATTTTTTTTTTTTTAATTTTCCCAATTTGTTGAGAGTTTTAAGTACCCTTCGAAAACTCCTTCTTGGTAAATTTACAGATATTTGTTGATGACTCGTTCAAAAGATATCGAATTTTTTAAAACTGGTAGTTTGTTCCTTTACTCAATTTTCTTTTACTCATAACTTCTTTGCTAATGGGCCATTTTGCAAACTTTTTTTTAAATTTTTTTTTGTTTTTTTACGTACTTTTTAAAAAAAAAATGTAAAAAAAAAATTTAAAAGTACTCTAGTATGCGATTTTTAAGTTTTAAAATTTAAATCTCATTTTTTGAAAATGTATGTACCCTTTGATTTTTTTGAAATTTTTTTGTGTAAAACTTCTATCAATTCTACAAATTTTTTACCCAGGAAGATCGTGGGATAAAGATTATTACTATTTTTTTAAATTTTTTGAAAAAATTTTATTGTAATTTTCCAATTTTAAAATCATTTCTACTGCTCCAATGGTGCGTTATAGAGGGGTCATTTCCAAACCGACCCCATTAATTTTTACGTCTAAACATTTCTTCTGAACAAACTAATACCATATCTCCAATTTCTAAGGGGGCTCCCACACAAAATGACATTTTTTAAAATTTGCTCCAACCGCTTTAACTGCCCTAAGAGTGCCCTTAGAGCAATCAAATGTATGACCGACCCACAATATTTTTTTAGTCCAAACATTTTCTCTGAACACACCTACCCCCTATATTTAACTATTAAGGCGGTACCCATAAATTTTTTTTTTTAACTTGTTTTATTTAATCAGCTTCTACAGGCCCAATGGTGCTTCCGTGAGGGGTCATTAGTGAGATCGACCCCCATTTATTTTACCCCCATTTATTTAATGGCGGATCCAATATGACGAACAATATTTTTTTTAAATTGTCCGATTGAACTCAAATTTTGTTTTATGAGGGTCTTGGAGTTACTGAATAAGAATTGTTACTCCGAATTTTGAAAAACAAAATGGCGGACTAAATATGCTTCTTAAAGTTTAAAGAATGATCCAACTCCGGCTAAAAGTCTTTATCGTTGTTGGATCCGGCTGAAAATGTGCTTCAGGAGTATTTCGGGGTCGCTGATTTCAAAATTTAACTAAAAACGAAATAAATCAAGATGGCGCATCCAATATGGCGGACAAATTTTTTTAATAATTGTCCGATTTAACTTAAATTTTGTTTTAAGGGGGTCTTGGAGTTACTGAATCTGAATTATTGGCGTGAATTTTTTAAAAACAAAATGGCGGAATAAATATGCTTAGTAAAGTTTGTTACAAGTAATTAAAAAACAGTTATATTCCTTTTCTTTGTTGAAGCTAGCTGAAAGTGTGGCCTACTAAATTTCCGGGTCTGTTATCTTAAAATCGAACTGATAAAATTCAATATGGCGGAAACAATATTGCGGCTAGATTTTTGAACTTTGTTCGATGTAACTAAAAATTAGTTTTAAGAGTATTAAGAGTGTCTGAAGTTAAATCAACGCACATAATTTTTATATATATATTTTTTTTTTTATTTTTGATATAAATATGGAAATGGTGTAAATGACTTACTTAGTTTCAGGAAAGCTTTTGGAAATGGTGACGACAATTATCCACTTTTTTTCTTTATTTTGGAAATTCAATAAAAAATCTTTGAATTTAATTAGAAATGGTGTAACTGATATTTTCCATAATTCTACAAAAAAAATAGAAATACAGATAATTTTTTTTTCCTACACTTAAGGCACTCTCTGACGATAAAAAATCCTCATCTATCTATAAAAAAAAATATAGACCGATTGTATCGAACTGAGGAACGCTGAGGATTTTTTCGGCGCGAGGTAAATAGCTAAAAAATTATAACTTTTTTCACAAAAAATGCGAATTGCTGCCAGGCAAATGAGTTATATTTGTCCACGTTATTTTCGTTACAAAGGCTTATAAATAAGGTTGAACCACTCAAACAAAAAGTTATACATTCGCAATAGAAGTTTGGAAAAAAAATTAAAAAAGTATCTCAACTTTTAAAATTTTTTTACCAACTTTTTTAACTTTGAAGACCTGTCAAAGGAAAGGGTGTAATTGGATCATAAAGATAAGTTCAGAAAACCTGCTTCTATATATGCCCAACAAACTGGTAAACATTTTTTTTGAGAATTTACAAATAAGGACTTTTGGCCGGAAATCGATCTGTCTGGCCCTCTGTGCATTGGGGTTGTGACCGTTTTGGAAACAGTCATAGTCCCCACCACTGATATGGGGACTATGACTGTACCTCCACTTCCGTCATGGAGATAATGTCCGTGGACATTATTACCGGTCACTCATAGACGTACGTACCTATTATTTTCTTCAGCAACGAATGTTATTGATTTACAAGATTTATTTTAAGGCTGTGCGAGGCCCAAATCTTTTGCTTGTAGATTACACCTGAATAAAACATATAAATATGCTAATTACGGTGAATTATGAAATATTGAACACTAATGAATATGGGTTACAACATGACAATATAAATTAATTTATGTATTATTAGCAATTATTTATACTAGTAAACACAATAAAATAAGTAAAACAGACAAAAACCTAAATTTATCAAAACAGTTTGTTGAGTTACCAGCATATATAATTATAATGTCTGTTCGTTTACCTTACTACAATCTACACTTTTTTACTACTTTTACCACAGCTGGAAATCAATACAATACAAAAAGTAGTAAAAATAGTAAGAAATTTGGGTAAAACAAATACCCCTATTGTTAATTGTTTTCGCAAAATGTTTTTTTGTTCTGATTATGGTAGATTTTAAAATTTTTGAGAAACATTTGATTGTGGAATAAGAATGTAATTAATTGTAACGTGTCAACAAAGATGCATTAATGTCAACAAAGATGCATAAATTTCATTTTCTCAAATATTTCTTAAATTTATTTGTTTATAAATGTTCTCAAATGCATTTCTCCTTCCAGTTAGTTAGCTAAATCAGCAGTCACCCTCCTTCTAAGGCGTTGGTGGCCACGATTATTAAGTAGATTCCTTGCTAGATAGTTTGGATGCGTTTCCAGTTTTCTTAGGTAATTTTGAGTATGTTTTACAATTTCATCTTTAACATATGCAACATTCAAATCCTTGTGTATGTTGGAATTTCTAACATATTAAGGGGCTCATGTTATCATTCGTAAAATGTTGTTCTGTTTTCTTTGAATTCTCTCCACATTAGATGATGACGCAGTGCCCCATAGCTGAATGCCGAGCACCATATTGGTTTTAAAATTGAATTGTACAACAAAAGCTTACAGTCTAAACTAAGTTTAAGTTTAACTTCAATAGTCTTTAATTTCATCTGAGATAATTTTGCATCTAAATGTGTTTTCCACGTAAGACGACGATCAATATGAATACCGAGGTATTTAACATTTGTATGTTGGGGTACATTGTGGTTATTAATTTGAATGTGGGGACAAGTTTCTCTTCTCAACGTGAAAGTTACGTGAACACATTTTTGCTCATTTACCTTTATCTTCCACTTTTGTAACCATTCTTCCAATTGAAGAATGTGACTCTGTAGTATTCGTGTAGCTTCAAGAGGATTGTCATGGGTGCTTAAAATAGCAGTATCGTCAGCAAATGTGGAAGTGTGGGTATTGGAATTTGTTGGCATGTCAGAAGTGTATAGAATATACAAAAGCGGTCCCAAGATACTACCTTGTGGAACTCCAGCTTGTATAAAATGAGGGGTGCTAATAAAATCGTTCTCCTTGATCGTAAATTTTCGATTTGTTATATAGCTTTCGAGTAATTTATGCGTATTTGGTGGTAACACATTTTTAATTTTATAGAGTAAACCCTCATGCCAAACCTTATCGAATGCTTGTGAGACATCAATAAAAAGTGCGGAGCAATACTTTTTTTCTTCATAGGCTCTTCTAATTTCATTTACCAGTCTGTGAACTTGCTCAATAGTTCCATGTTTTCTTCCAAATCCAAACTGATGATCCGGAATAGAGTTGTTCTGAGTTACAGCTATAGTTAATCTGTTTACTAACAGTTTTTCAAAAAGTTTGGATAAACTGGACAACAGACTGATAGGTCTATATGATTCAACTTTTGTATGATCTTTGCCTGGATTGGGTATCATTTTAACGAGTGAAACTTTCCATTCTGGGGGATAATGTTCAAGGCGTAATATAGCATTAAAAATAAATAGAATTATTCGTAATGCTATCCGGAGTAACTTCAAAAGCATTTTGTTACTGATCATATCAATACCAAATGCCTTTTTGGGGTTTAAATCAACAACTGCCTTTTCGACCTCTCGCATCTCAAACCGGATGGGTTCTGCTCTGCGCTGGGGTAAAATTGGTGGCAACTCTACTATAACACTTGATTCATTTGGCGTGAAAACATTTTTTAAGTGTTCAACAAACAGATCAACTTTTTCAGTATCATTTCTAGCCCAACCTCCGTTTGGCTTTCGCAAAGGAGGCTTACATATGACAGATCTTTTCAAATTCTTGGTAGCACGCCATAACGAGTAATCCGTTTTTGATGTAGGCTCCAGATTTTCTAAAAATCTGTTTAGTGATGCGATTCTCTGTGATTCAAGTAGTCTTCGTAAATTATTTGTGCATTCTTTCAATCGTGATTTGAATTGTGGAGATCTGTGCAGTTGCCACTCTCTACGAGCTCTTCTTTTTTCATTTAAGAGTCGTTCAACATCAACAGAAAAAACTGGGTTTTGTCTGGATTGTCGGGGGGGTTTAGTAGCAAGTCGAGCAGCAAGTTTGAGATTGGATTCAAAATTCCTGAGCGAAAGGTCAATTTCATCTGGTGTTCTTAGCGATATGTTTTCTGAGCAATGAGTACTGAGAAATTTTTTATATTTTAGCCAATTTGTTCCTTTGCCTGTGAGTGCTAAGTCACCAGTGGGGGATACAATTTCTCGGGGGTTAAGGAGAGTAACAATAGTGGGTGTGTGGTCTGAAGAGAGTTCCAAAGAAGATTCTACACTAACGAAATTTCTTTCTATATTTCTAGTCACACCAAAGTCGATAAGATCAGGAATCTTATTACGATCTGACGGCCAGTATGTCGGTTCTCCGCTTGAGACCACATCCAGACCCATTTTAGAAATCGTATCAAACAATACACGGCCTCTCGGGGTAATGAGGCGTGACCCCCAGAATGTATGCTTGGCATTATAGTCGCCAGCTGCCAGAAAACGTGATCCTAGTGATATAAAAAAAGTGTCAAACTGATTTCCATTTATTTTAAATTTGGGGGGAGCATAAATGGACGAAATCACTAGGTTCATATTAAACTCCTCCACGCGTATTGTAGTTGCTTGGAGGTAATCTTCGCAGAGATCACACATAAGATGGTGTTTTAGTCGAGTTTTAATTAGAATGCCTGATCCTCCACATGCCCTTCCTCTGGGGTCTTTTGTATCATACAGTGTGTAACCATGTACAGAGAAAGCACTTCGAGAAGTCAAATGAGTCTCAGAAACAAGCATTATATCTATTTGCTTGTTTCTGAGAAAATAATCAAGCTCGTCTTTGTGTTGGCGAATGCCGTTTGCGTTCCAGAAACATATTTTAAGACTGTTCATGGTTTACTTAACACAGCCTGCAATAACATAGACTGCATTCTCACTATCTCTTGCATCATGTTTCCCATTGTATTCGTGAAGTTCGATATCGACTGAACTAACGTATCAATTGTTGCCTCGAGTATACTAAAATTAAAATTTTGGGTAGTGGGATGATCCTGGGGATCTTCAGCATTGATTTGAGGATTCGATCCCGCATTTTGTGGCGTATTTTGAACTTGGGGTTGTAATGGAGTAAATTGAACTTGGGGTTGTATTGGGGTTATTTGAACTCTGGGTCGACCTCTTAAAACAGATGCAAAAGAGTGAATATTCTGATTGAATTCTGGAATATTTGGGGCATTTACATTAATGGGGTGTGGTTCCAAATTGTCCTGGGCGGACTGTGGACATTTTATTTGGTGTAAATATTTGTTTTAGTGTACAATTTCTTTGAGTAACAAAATTACTTTGTAAAATATTTTTGTTGTTTTATACCCATATGCAATACAAAAAAAAATATTTCACATATTTCCCTCTTTTTATTTTACTTCATTTGATTTTTTTTTTCAAAAATTCTTACTATACACCGTTACATACAGTTACAATAACAAAACAATAACAAATATTTACTTGTCTAACAACTAAACTGCACCCCACGACAAGAAAACAAACAACAACAAGTTTTAAAAAACTGGTATTTCACCATGCTTTTAAAACTTGTTGAACGAGTTTTCAACAGTTTAAGGTGAAACAAATCTGAAATTCAGTGCTTTGCTTATAACTTTTGAACCACTGAACCGATTTTGCTGAAATTCAAAACCAAATAGCCTTGGAGAACGACAAATATATATGCTAATCTTCAGCCCCCTCAGAATTGTCTTTCGAAAGTTATAGTGGTTTTAATCTTGTAAATTCGAAAAATACCCTTGCCGAAATTTACTCTTTTGCTCATAACTTTTGAACCACTTGAACGATTTCGCTGGATTGCAATACCAACCTGACCCGGTAAATGGAGAACATATATGTCAAACTTCAGGAGCATCCGTAAAGTCTTTCAAAAGTTAGCGTGTTTTCAACGGACAGACAGACAGACGGACGGACGGACGGACGGACGGACATCGTTAGATCGACTTAAAATCGATCAAGGATCATGAATATATATACTTTATGGGGTCCTAGACCAATATTTCGATGTGTTACAAACGGAATGACAAACTTATATATACCCTCTATCACTAGAGTGGAGGGTATAAAAAGTAATTTTATCCAAAAACGGACCCTTTTTTACTAGGGTAAACACTATGATTTCATAAAGCATTAGTTTAATATACAATTTGTCAAAGGTATTATCAGCGTTTTTTTTTTTTTAGAAGAATTCGATTGTGGTATGAAAAAAATCCTAATTTTTAAGTGTCCCCAGAGGTACCCCACGCTAGGGCCCATTTCGTTATTTCACCGCAAACGTCATTACACCATTTCCAATTGTATTTCAGAAATTATCAATTGTATTTCAGAAACTATCAATTGTATTTCAGAAATTATCAATTGTATTTCAGAAGTTATCAATTGTACTTCAGAAATTATCAATTATATTTCAGAAGTTATCAATTGTATTTCAGAACTTATCAAATGTATTTCAGAAATAATCAATTGTATTTCAGAAATTATCAATTGTATTTCAGAATTTATCAATTGTATTTCAGAAATTATCAAAAATTATTAAAAATTTCTGAAATACAATTGATATATCCTAAAATACAAATTAAAAATTTCTGAAATACAATTGATAAGATCTGAAATATAACTGATAATTTCTGAAATACAATTGATAATTCTGAAATACAATTGATAAGTTCTGAAATATAATTGATAATTTCTGAAATACAATTGATAAATCTGAAATACAATTGATAATTCTGAAATACAATTGATAATTTCTGAAATACAACTGAAATACAATTAATAACTTCTGAAATACAATTGGAAATTGTTACATTATTTAAAATGATAATATTTTTTATAGGATCAAAAGAATTTTAAAAATTTCCACTGGCGCACCTGGTCACTCTCCTCTATATTTTAACAACATTTATCAACTAAATGTATACAAACATATGTTTGACACAATTATAATACCAACATTATGATTTTATCTAATACAACATAATCTAATGAATGTTAATGTCCGATTAGTACACAAAAAAAAAAAAAACTCAGCAACAATACAAACTAAAGAACAAAAAAATAAAAATAAAACACCAGCAACTGGTTTAACATAATAAAAACTTCCATAAAAGTTATTTCAAACGATTAAAAAAAATCAAATAAAAATATAATAACGTTTTGATTTTCCTTGCAACCACCAGCAATATAATATGAATACACTAAACGATATAATGTTAGAAAATATAAAAATTTTGTTGAACGCAATTGTACTGCAATACCCAGAAAATACTTTTGAGAAAGAAAAATAATCCGCGAAAAAACGCGATTTATTTTATTTTTTTGTAAAAAGGTATATGAGGGTATAATAAGATCAACATTTTTGTTTACTCAGAAATTTATCAAAACAAATCAAATATTCTGAATAAGTTTAAATAAAAATTATTTTTTTCGGCCTTTTAAATATTATATTTTTAATTTTATTCTAGATCAGGGTCATTATTTCTTTTACTAAAACTACGATATAGAATAATTTTCAAGAAAATTATTTTTTAGAATATTTTACAGAATTTGTCAGATTTCATTGTCAAGACTATTTAGCAAATATAAAAACCTTATTTTATTAATTTGAATTTCAATGACAAATTGTTTATTTATTGTCAAACAAAAATAATAATACATATCGAGGGCCTATATTCAAAAACCTCTATCTTCCGCTTTCACGAAAATGACGTTTTGATGGCAAAATATTCAGTAAACGGCCCTCATCTATGGTGTAAAATTCAGAACAAAAATATTTTTTTTTTGCTATTTTATTTGCACTTTGGTTTTCTCTATCTCTTACACAATTAATTTTTTTGAATGCAAAAAACTCTATCTTTTCAAATAATTAATTTATAAATATTTTTTTTTAATAATTTCATCATGCATTACATGTTTTCATGGACAATTTGGAAAATGTTGTCACTGACTACAAAGTGCCCAAATTACTTTTCGACCGGAAATTTAAAGTTGAATTTCCGACTCGAGAATTTTGGTCGGACTGGCGTTGCGCTCCAAATGACGCTATAAATATTTTCACAGACGGCTCCAAACAATCGACGGGAGTTGGAGCCGGTTTTACTTCAGACGTTTGTGATATAGAGAAGTCTTTCAAATTACCTTTACACTGTAGTATTTTCCAGGCTGAAATAGTTGCTATAGATAAGGCAGCCTCACAGTTTCTTGGGGAAACGAGTAAAATGATAAACTTTTACGTCGACAGTCAAGCTGCACTAAAGGCTCTAATGAGCTTTTGTATTAAATCAAAAGTCGTTTTTAAATGTTACGAGAATCTTCAGAAACTATCCGGGAATAATACCGATTCTCTTGTATGGGTACCTGGACATAGGGGAGTAGATGGGAACGAGAAAGCTGATGAGCTCGCTAAGCTTGGAGCAGATGGCGTAGGAACTTTTGTTCATATTGAGCCCCCGATTCAGTACTATAGGACGAGAAGTGACTGTCGTTGCATTTCTATTGCAAACAGGAAATGGAGAGAGCTAAGCACGAGCAGTATCACCAGAAGAATCTGGCCGCATTACGACCTCGGGAAAACTCGCTACCTTCTCTCTCTTAACAGAGAGGATTGTCGTTTACTCACGGGAGTGGTCACAGGACACTGCCTAATTGCTTTTCACGCGAAAACTATGGGACTTATCTCGGATGCCAATTGTAGAAAATGTGATGAACCTAATGCAGATGAAACAGTTGAACATATTCTGTGCAAATGCCCCGCATTGGCCAGACACCGCGAGCGAATATTAGGTAAAGCAGAAATCGAGAATTTGGATGATATCGCCGCTACGGACCTTACGCAACTAAAACTGTTCGCAACATGGACTAACGCGTTTTATCCTCGTCGCTGAAGGAAATTGTGGTATCGCTATGGACCAGCCGGTCTATGCGAGGAGTCTGAACTTTAGGCTCCACCACCCCTAACCTAACGTACATGTTTTCATACTAATTTTTGCAGTCTGAACATGAATTTGTCAACAAAATTCCAGAACCATGATTTTGGTCCACTGATGCTAATTTTTTATGAAAATTTTTAATAAAATTAATGAAAAATTTTTAAAAATATTGCTCAAAATTTGGATGTCTTGTGTACATTGTGAAACAAAAATTTTAATCTTAAAAATCGCATTGCTGATCAGCATCTGTGGACTAAAATCGCGTTGTTATCAGGGTTGGCAACCGAAACGAATAACGGTATCGGTAACGGTATTGGTATTATATATTTTTTATATCGGTAACGGTAAAGGTATTTTCGATTATTTAGGAAACGGTTAACCGTTACCGAAACAACGATACCGGTACCTACCGGTATTATGAATAAAATTTACCCAACATGTTAAAAAATCACAAATTTGTTAAAAACACGTAAAAAATCAAAAATTTATTTATTAACATTAAAAAAAAAATCTGAAAAATGGTATGCATTTTCCACATAAATTATATAGAAGTACTTAATACTATTAATTAACACAGAATTTAATTAAAATATTCACGCAATATTGCAATTTATTGATTTTTTACGTGTTTATAAGATTTCTCTACCAAATCAGCAGTAATATCTGCATTTTGAGCCATTTAAGAAATCTTCTGGTTTTAGCTGTCTGGATAAACCAGGTAGAGTCTGCAGAAAAATATGTCAAGACCACAGATAAATCTGCGGATTTAAGTTGAAAAATCTTCTGATTTCAAATAAACAGCCGGAACATCGAAATTATATTTTATTAAAGTAAAAAATACTTATTTTTGCAAAAACTGTTATAAAAAAGCGAAGTTTTTCATTTCAATAAACTTTTAAAATTTTTTTAATTTTTTTTTTTTTCAAGAACATGTTCTTACAAACAAAACAATTACTGTTTTACACATTTGATTAATTTTTAGTTTTAATCGTTTAAATTAGACAAAAATTAAAAAAAAATGCCAACAATTTTTTTTGTAAAATTACAAAATAATCTGCTAAAATTTTAACAAAAATATTTTTTTAAAACAGCAAACAGATTCAGTAAAACTTTTTTAAAACTTAATGACAGAGAATTAAATTAAAAGTATTCATTATAGCAGAAAAATCTGGTAAAAGTTTTCTAATTCAAACTGAAAGTTGTTTTACAGATTTTTCGACAGAGTTTTTCTTCAGACTGTACGACTCTCCACGCTTACCTACGTGGATGACAACGCCAGCAACAACACTTGAGCGAATCAGGTTTGTCTCTTCTTTTATATTCCCACTGAAAAATGCTTTCATTACTTGGCACTCACTTTTCTCTTCAGAAATTTTAGGTAAATAGCGAATGTGATCATTGGTTGGACCGGTTTCCACATAATTTAGTAAATTGCGAATGTGATCATTGGTTGGACAGTTTTTTTCATTGTTTTTGCCCAAATGACAATCCGATTTACAATGAACAAAAATTTGTTTATTTATTTTACGTACATTAAAAATATTTTAATTTGCTTTTTATCTGCAAAAAAACTAAAAAAAAAAGTAATATTATGACAACCAAAACAAAACCGATATAATACCGGTAAAAATCCGAATAAAGGTAATGGTTTTTAATCAGTAACGGTATTTACAATTTTTTATTTCGGTATTGGTAACGGTAACGGTAGTCAATATTAAAGGGTTTTTAATCGGTAACGGTATTGAAAGGGTAACGGTAGCCAACACTGGTTGTTATTTTTTTACTATTTTTTAGTGGCTACGGTCAGTACCGTTAATACCGGTATTCCCGGTTCTCGGTATTACCGGGAAATGGTACCGGTTTCCCGGTTCTTGAATTATTCCCGGTATTCCCGGTTCCGGTTCTGACGGTATTACCGGTTTTCCCGTCACCAGTATGTGTATTTTGAAAATTTTATACAATTCAAATTTTTTCTTCTTTTTTAACAAAAAAAAAAAAAATAATAATGTGAAAAACACCGTTTCCATTTTTTTTACGAATTTTAGAAAAAAAAAACAGTTACATGATTTTTAAATAATTTTACAAAACACAACATAATATTTCTGAAATACTGATTAAATAGTGTAATTTAAATATTTTATGGTATAGTATATTTTTGATTTTTGAGAACCGGTACCAGGATCAGAACCGGGAATACCGGTATTCCCGGGAATAAATCTAGAACCGGGAAACCGGTTCCAGAACCGGGAATACCGGTATTCCCGCAAAATTCCGAGAACCAGGAAATGGGGGGGCATTACTATTGTTTATATAACATACTCAACAGTTCCTCAACTTTTGAGATGAATTCGGTAAAAAAATAATTTTTGTCTTAAAAATCAGCTCCAGTGGACCAAAACCGCGATTTCGGAATTTTTTTATAAGCCGTGATTTACGTGATTTATTAATGATAAATCACGTAAAAAATTTACCGATGACGTAAATGAAATCATAATAATTCATTTTTATTACAATGCAAAACCCTCTATCTGATCATTTTCATTTATGTACTTAATATTTTTGAGAAACAAAACCCTCTATCTATCATAAAATCCCCAATAGTGCAAAATTTTAAAAACGAATTATATGTGAGATTCAGTAGTTGATTTAAAAAAATATTGTAGAATATAGAATTTTAATTACTCTAACAACACGCGAAATAAACAGTTTTTTGGCTCTCCTGAAAAGTTGAGTTTTTTTTAGATAGAGGGTTTTGAATATAGGCCCTCGATATTCAACTCTACCTTTACTGAGAATTAGAAGAAGAAAATTGTACAATTTATTAGCAATACCACGATCGTCAATTAACTAACAAAAAATATTAAAAAACAGATTGTTAAAAGTATTTAAAAGTATTTATGGATTTGTTCAACCCGAATTAAAACTTTCTTTTTCTTACGTGTAATAATTGTGTGTATTTTTTTACACACCATTTTGTTTGTGATTTTGGGCAGAATAGCAATTGTAAGAAATATGCAGAAAAATACAAAAATGTTGAAAATTATTATGAAATTATTTATGCTCCAATAATAGTTATATTTTCACTCGTCCATCAAACATTGTATGGGCAAAAGCGCAATCAAACAAAAGAAAAAAAAAAATACCATTAAAATTGTAGATTTTTTACAAAGTAAGTTTTTCTTGTTTTTGTTTGATTTTTTTTTTTTTGATTCTTTTAAAGAAAAAAAAAAACTATTTTTAATGCAATAAAAATACATATAAAATTTTATATTTATGCCTTTGAGTGATTCTTAGTAGAAATACTTAAAAGAAAAGTTTTCAAAGAAAACCATAAATCAACCAGAAAAAACTGGTGTATTTATGATTGCCAAAAGTCATTTTATTTTTTGAAATGGTCATCATAACACATATTTAAAATTTAATTTATCGATAAAGTCTTTATATATAGTACACATATATTTTTTATAAATCAAACACCCCCTGCAATGCAAATGTATTTTTACACCATTTACAGTGGAATTTTGTAGAATTTTAAAAAAAAGAAACAAATTTTGAATGTTTTGAAACCTTTTTTTATAGAAAATTATTTTCAGTTTCAAAAATCATAAAAAATTTCTAAGTTCTGAGATGTTTTTTTCAAGATTGAAATTGGATTCCAATTGAAATTGGATTCCAATTGAAATTGGATTCCAAAATCTACACCATTAACAGAGTTAATTTAAAATTCAATTGAAATTAAGTTAATCTCTTACGAATTACAATCGGAGCTTCGAATGACAACTCATCTTTTTCGAATCGCAATTCACATTTTAATACCCTCTCACTTAAGCTGACTACACTGTGCAACAAATTTTGGGTCATCGCATTGAGCCTCAATGCCTTCAACGCCATATGAAAGTAGACCATCAAGTGGACAAAATCACCAAAGGGTTTTGCAAAGTCAGTTCGGATTTCGTTTTTATAGCCCACTGAAGTTTTAATATTTTTGTCAAAGGCGTTTGGAAAACTTCAAAAATACTAAAATAAAAGCACATCTGAGCTTCAAAGTATGATTTGATGTCTTCAGTAAAATTTTATGGCGGTTCTTTTCTAAGACCGTTTTAACCCTCTAACTGCCATTTTAAGGGGTCATTTTAGTCCTTTTTCTAAAACTAAACACAGAAGTCTAATAAAACGTCCATTTAGAGGGTTCAAAGGTTCAACAAATATTTTCCTCATAAAATTTCACTAGGGGTTGTCAAATCTTCAAAGTTTGTGCGACATGCGCAAAGTGCTTAAAAAGGGCCAAGTATAAATAATCAATGTTTGTTATTTTTTTTACCAAAGCAGTGTTACAAAATATCGACAAAAAACAGTGCAAATATACTTTTGAGCTTAAAATGATGTTCTGATGTGTTGTATAAAATTTTATGATGATTATTTTCTTTGACCAAATTAATCCTCTAGCTCCCGTTTTAAAAGGTTATTTTTCTCCTTTTTTAAAAGAAATACAAAAAAGTCTATAAAAAAGGCAGTTAGAGGGTTAAAATGTTTTACAAATATTTTCCGCATCAAATTTTACTAGGGCACGTCTAAGACAGAAAGTTCGTCCAGTATATAGAAAATGCTAAAAAATTTTAAAGTATTAAATTTTTTTTTTATATTTTTTTGGGCCGAACTATAAAAAAAAAACAAGTAACAAAGTTAAATTCGACTTTGTCGAATGTATTAATACCCTCGATGATGCAAAAAAGTTTATTTGCAAAAAAAAAATAAACAAAAAAAAAATTAAAAAAAGGAAATCCGCAAAAAAAAATTTTTGGTAAAAAAAAAAAAAAATTCGACGAAAATGTTTTTTTTTATTTTGAAATATGTTTGTACTTGTTTAAATACCATTCGGTGATCAATTCTGTTCACATGTGTCAACCAGCAGCCGAATTAAAGCATTTTGAGTTTTTAGGTTAAGTTGAATAAACCTCAATTTTCGAGGTGTTCTTACATTTTCGTTCATAACTTTTAAACCGCTGAACCGATTTCGCTCAAATGCAATACCAAACTACTTAGGACAACAATAAGTAAATATGCTAAGTCTTAGTTATAGGTATCTGTTTAACACTTTGGCCTAAAAACACAAAATGCTTTAATTCGGTTGCTGGTTGACACATGTGAACAGAATTGATCACCGAATGGTATTTAAACAAGTAAAAACATACATAAACATTTTCGTCGATTTTTTTTTTTACCAAAAATTTTTTTTCGGGGATTCTTTTTTTTACAAGATTTTTTTTGTTTTTTTTTTTGCAAATAAACTTTTTAACATCGTGGAGGGTATTAATACATTCGACAAAGTCGAATTTAACTTTGTTACTTGTTTTTTTCTTTATATTTCGGCCCAAAAAAATATAAAAAAATTTTAATACTTTAAAATTTTTAAGCATTTTCTATATGTTGGACGAACTTTCTGTCTTACCGTTCCCTAGTAAAATTTGATGCAGAAAATATTTGTAGAACATTTTAACCCTCTAACTGCCGTTTTTTATAGACTTTTTTGTATTTCTTTTAAAAAAGGACAAAAATTACCCTTTAAAACGGGAGCTAGAGGGTTAATTTGGTCAAAGGAAAGATTCATCATACAATTTTATAAAATACATCAGAACATCATTTTAAGCTCAAAAGTATATTTGCACTGTTTTTTGTCGATATTTTTTAACACTGCTTTGGTAAAAAAAATAACAAACACTGATTATTTATTCTTGACCCTTTTTAAGCACTTTTCTCATGTCGCACAAACTTTGGACATTTGACAACCCCTAGTGAAATTTTATGAGGAAAATATTTGTAGAACATTTTAACCCTCTAAATGGACGTTTTATTAGACTTCTGTGTTTAGTTTTTGAAAAAGGACTAAAATGACCCCATAAAATGGCAGTTAGAGGGTTAAAATAGTCTAAGAAAAGAACCGCCATAAAATTTCACTGCAGACATCAAACCATATTTTGAAGCTCAGATGTGTTCTTATTATACACTCAAAAAAATATCTTAGTCAAAATATTAGTAAAAGGTGTTGTAATTTACTTACACCAAACTTTAGCAAAAAAAATTGTAAAAATTTAACTTTTACAGTTTTTTTGGCAATTTACTATTGGTAAAATACAATAATTTTTTGGTATTTTTACTATATTTTCTTGCTAGTTTTTTTTTTATTTTACTATAATTTTAGCAAAAATATTAGTATTTTCCTTAAAGAAATGGTAATACTTTTTATTTTTTTTTTCTTAGTTTTAAAAAAAAATTGTTTCAAGTGTTCTAGTGTGAAAAAAAATCATTGCAGATTGATGATGCTGCCAACACCATAGCAAAGTAGCCATCCATCAACTGCATGTGCGCTGAAAAATAGGCTACACAATTTTTAGTATTTTTTACCATATTTTTTGCTAATTTTACCATATTTTTTGCTAATTTTATATGAAAATTTTTTAAAATTTGCCACCTGAATTGTTAATAAAAAGTTAATAATTTTGAAAAAATATTTTTTTAAAATTTTAACACATAGTTAGATATCTAATCTTCAATATCCAAAAGTTTTTTTTTATTTTTTTTTAAATACATGTGAAAAAAATTAAAAATTCGAAAAAAAATTGTTAATTTTTTACAAATTTTACCTGAAAATGTAAGAAATTTCTTGTGTAGACTACTACGCAAATCTCATTTGTTCTACTTAAGCTAAAAAAAATGACGCAAAAAAAAGTGAAGTGTTGTTCTTTAAATTTTTTGTTTAATGTGTTTAAGTGAAAAAAAAATAATTTTGGATTTTTATGTTGTTGGAAGTCCAGTTACTGCAACTACAGCTGCTGAGAAGAAGGCAAAAGAAGATGCTGCCACCATCAAGCCGAAGAAACCATCCAACAACTGAAGTAATATGCTGCTATTACTACATTTAAAGAATGTGGTGCTCAGGCAAAAAATTTTTTTAGTATATTCACCAAATTTTAAATCAACTACTAATCAGAGAAAAAAAATTACTAAATAAAACAGTTTTTTTTACCAAATTACAATTTTTTTTATCTATTTCAATTTTACCATTTTTTTTTGGTAATTTTACCATATTTTTTGATAATTTTACAAGGTTGATTTTTTACAAAAATAAAATGGTATTCTTGTAATTTTACCATTTTTTTCCTAATTTTTTGATTAGCAAAATGGTTTTGCTAATATTACCAAAATTTTTGCAACGTCCAAAACTACAGTTTTTTTTTGCTAATTTTAACCATTTTTTTTGCTAGTTTTACAATATTTTTTTTTTGAGTGTAGTATTTTTGAGGTTTCCAAACGCCTTTGATAAAAAAATAAAAACTTCAGTGGGCTATAAAAAAGAAATCCGAACTGACTTTGCAAAACCCTTTGGTGATTTTGTCCATTTGATGGTCTACTTTCATATGGCGTTGAAGCCATTGAGGCTCATTTTTCTTGTTGCACAGTGCTATTCGTACTGATTTGATCAGTAAATGTACTGATTTTTGGTCACGTGTACACAGAAAAAAAATATTGACCCCCATATTTGAGAAAACAATTAATTTTTTCACTGAAAGTGCTCCTAAACGGAAATTTGTAATATCAGCAAATGTTTGTAAATATTGATTGTTAAAAAAAGAGTTGATAAATGAGATTGTAGTAGTTCTCTTTAATTATAATTATTATTTGTATTGACAGACGCACAAAATCCTAATTTTGTTCAACAAAGAAATTCAACAAACACAATTTGTTGATCTGACAAACGTTAAAAATCTTATTTTTTTAACAAAGAAATTCAATAAACGTTTGTAAAAAGAATTGATAAATGAGATTGTGATAGGTCTCTTTAATTATTATTTGTATTGACAAATGTAAAAAATCTTATTTTTTTAACAAAGAAATTCAATATACACAATTCACAGAAAAAAATATCGTAAAATCAAAAGTAACCAAACAAATTGTTAACAACTAAATACTAGTTCAACAACGTTTTTAATTGTATCAACAATGTATATTGTTAATGTGACAATAATTCATTTTTATTTTATTAATAACACAGACACTTTATAAACTCATTTAATGAAGCAAACATATATGTGACGATAGCACGGTGGTAGTGTGCCAGACTCGAATCATGAAGGTTGCGGGTTCGCCGCTAGTTTGCGAAACACTTGTTTTTTTTTTTTTTTTTTTTTTTTGTGATTATTTTTTGTTATTCTATTTAAAATTTTTTAAACATGTTTGAAGCCACATTATTATTTATTTTTAAATATAATGCCACATTTTTTATTACTGTAAAAACAGCAAAGAGTACACACTGATTCTACAGACACTTTACGTAGACATTTAGTCAACTATAAATATATATGAGAAATAGCACGGTGGTAGTGTGCTAGACTTGTAGCACGAAAGTTTCGGGTTCGATGCCAGGTGCCGGCGGATGATTTTTTTTTTTTATATTTTTTTTTTTTTGTTTAGATTTTTTTATCAATTTGTTTTTAGTGTTTTTTTAAATATGCTGTTTAGTCAAGTATAAATACATATGGGGATAGCACAGTGGTAGTGTACTAGACGCGTAGCATTAACGTTGCGGGTTCGATGCCAGTTGTCGGTGGATGATTTTTTTTTTTTTTTATATTTATTTTCATTTTTAGTTTATTTATTTCTATTTTTAGATTATTCTATTTTTAGATTTATTTTTTTAAAAAAAGTTACAATAGCCATTGTTGTATTGACAATATCCAATGTAGGCTCAGTTTCAATTAAATGTTTAATTGTATTAACAATAAAATTAATTGAATTGACAACTTTTTTTTTTCTGTGTTTGTTGATCTGACAAATGTAAAAAATCTTATTTTTTTTCAACAAAGAAAATCTACAAACAAAAAAACTACTTATTCACATGATAAAATAATTTTGAAATAAAATTACTTGACTGAGTTTGTTGAAAACAAAATCGAAGGTTTTTATAATAGACTAACAGGCGGCCGTTTTTAAAAAATTTTTGGTTGATTTACAATGGCTGTTTGTTGATTTAAATTTGACGATTATATTTTCTGTGTGCTGATCAAAAAACTATGTACTGATTTTTTTAAATTTGTACTGATTTTTTTGAATTTCTACATAAAATCTATTATTAATTTTTATAAAATAAATCGTCAGAAAAGCTTTATATGATTAAAGTCTGAGATAATTTCTATTAAGTAAATAATAAGGAGCTAAATGATTGTGTATCCGAAAAGGGTTTCTTAACGGAAAAATTTTCTGAGCATACATACATACATATTAGGATGGCACCGAATTTTCAAGTTTGGATTTATAATCTTGTCGGGTTGGAATATTGTGTCACATGGTCTAAAACTGATGTGGACAAAATTTCACCCAAATCGGATAACTCTAGCCCGTGCCCATTGAGGTCAAAGTTCACAATGTAAAAAAAAAAAAAAAATTCCATGCAAACAAAATTTTTTTTTTTTCGATTTTTTATTCACAATTTCAAAAAAAATATTGCAAAAAAATTTTTTTAAAAGGAAATTACATTTTGAAAAAAAAAAATTACGGAAATTTTTTTTTTAAAAAAAATCTGCCATTTTTTATTTTTTTGTCAAAAACTATGTTCTACTTGTTTAAATACCATTTGGTGTCCAATTATGTTCACTAGAGTGTCCCTTATTTTGGAAATGTTGGAAATGTTGAGACGGTACCCGCTCATTTTTTTCCATTTAACTTAAAAATAACTCAGGAAAAATGTTACGCCCCTACGACCACACCTTCCCTACGCGACGGGGCCTTAAAGAGCGGGGCCTTAAAAATCATTTTTAGGTTATGTTGAATGTACTAAAATTTTTGAGGTGTCTTTACATTTTCGTTCATAACTTTGGAACCGCTAAACCGATATCGCTTAAATGCAATACCAAACTTCTCGGGAGAACTTCCAACAACTATGCTAAGTTTCAGTCATCTCCATGTAATATTTTGGCCGTGATCACCATTTCCACAGACAGACAGACGTACAGACGGACATCGCTAGAATGTCTTAAAATCGATCAGGTCACAGACCGATATTTCGATGAGTTACAAACGGAATGACAAACTTATATATACCCTCTATCACTAATTGTAAGTGGAGGGTATAAAAATTCGCCCTCACATTTCGCTGCCATCCTAAAACATATAAGACATTCCACACCAAATGTCCAGCAAAAAAAAAACATATGTACCGTAAACTTCTGAATAGGTTGTATGGATAGCCCTATATGGAACTTAGAAAATTGCGTTTTTGGTTTTTCAATGTTTCAAAAACTGGGCTTTGGAGTGGTCAAATATTGGAAAAATGGACAAATTTGTGGCGAGTTGCCTTGATTAAATATCTATCACATTAAAACGGAATGCACCACAATCTCAAAAATCAACATTCTAATATAGTTTTGTATGGGCTATCGATTACATTTTTTTTTTTTTGAAAATTTTCAGAACCCGTTCTGAAATTTTCCATTTTTTAAAAAAGTCAATTTATTAAAAATCCGGCCACTTTTTTTATTTTTCTTTTTTGTTTTTAAGTTTAGATGTTTCTCCATCCACACAAAAAAATTCAGACACGCGTTTTTCGTTTTTTTTTTTCGAGAAAATCGCATTTGAATTTTAAATTTCATAACAATTTAGGAATGTTGGCAATCGATACCTTTTCAATACCGTTATCCGTTTCAAAACCCTTTAAATTGAATACCGTACCAATACCAATACCGAAACTCAGTTTTGGTATCGGATACCGGTATCCAAAAACCTTTTCCTTCGGTACCGGTACGTAATGGTATTGAAACGGTTTTTCCTAAAAAACCATGTTTTTTTTTACAAAAAAAAATTTAATTTTGATTTTTGTAAATGAAAAATCGTACTCCAAATGCCTCCCCGAAGTCTCATAAAAATTAAAAAAATCTTTGGGCACCCACATCGTGGATTAAGTAAAAATTTCCAAAAAAAAGTCATACTTCAACCGTTATGTGGGAGCAGAAGTAAATTATTGATTTTTACGAAAATTTTTAGAAATCATTTAGACTTTCAATAGAAACTTTCTGAACCCCTTAGCATAGTTTAGTTTTTTGGATATTTTTATTTAATCCGTGATTTGGGTGCCCAAGGATTTTTTTTTTTTTGATATTAATGATCGGAGGGTGACACGAGGGAGACTCTCCTTGTAAGTCAAATTTAACTCTTCTACTTTTTCTTACATATTTTTTTTACTTTTCTTTAACAAATGAAACATTTTTATGCCAGAATAACTTCAAAGCATGGACGCACAGGGGGCACGTGCCCCCCCCTTTTCGATTTGGAAAATTTTAAAATTTTAAAAAAAAATTTAACAAAATAAAAAAAAGTCATTTCTATCGAAATTTCAGTAATATATGTTTATAGACATTTAATATTGGTTTTATCTAATAAAAATTATGTATCAGGTCATGAAAATAAATTTTTATAAAAAATTTTCAAACTATAATATTCTAAGACACTTTTTCTATATTAAAATCTGAGATATTATTTCTATAGGAAATTCTCAGATTCAGAAAAGTTTTTTCTATAGAAACATTTTTAGATTCTAATAAATTTGTTCATTGTCTTAAAAAGTTTTTTTTTTTAAATCTTCAAACTTGAATGTTTCGAAAATGAAACGCGCTAACTTACGAATACGTAGCAGTAGGTCCACAAAAAGGAGCGTTAGATAATCGAATCTGAAGCTGAGAATATGTTATACATTATTTTCATCAAAAATTTAGTTTTTCAAATGAAAAATCGTAGATTTAAAAATTTTTCCTGTAAAAATATTTTGAGATTTTTAGAAATTAGAAATTTTTTCATACAAAAAATCTGTATTAAAAGACATTTTTGCTGTATAATACAGATAAAATCCTTGGGGGTTGGGGGGGCTGCTAGTTAAAACTATAAAGGCGATGAAAAAAAAAATTCTTAGAGTGGTGCCCCCCGTTTTCAAAATCCTGGATACGTCGCTGCTTCAAAGTCCAGCAATTTAATCAAGGGAATAAGAAAATTACAGTTTTCTCGGCCCACCCCTTTTGTAGGTGTGGTCCGGCAACGTCCCGCCGACCCCCTAAGAAAACGCTATTTTATGCTAAAAACAAATACGTAAATACGTGTTTTGTATTAAAATTGAAAAAAAAAAAATATTTTTTTTAAGTTTTTATGCGTTTTATAAATTTTTAGCATTTATTTCGATAATACCGGTACGTACCGGTATCGACGTTTCGGTATCGGTAATACCGTAACCGATTCAACTCAAATATCGTAACCGATACCGATACCGAAATAAATAAAAAACGATACCAATGCCGATATCGATACCGTTATTCGTTTCGATTGCCAACCTTGCAATCCCAGCAAAAACTTGGTAATGACACATCATTACCATTCGAATTACTTAGTAATGACAGAAAATTACCTTTAGCATTATTTTGAAATGTAAAATAAGGACTTATTAATAATGACTTACATAAGTCATTATAATAAAATAAAAAAATTTCAGAACTAGATTTTCACTTTTTGACTCACTGCACATTATTTTGAATAAAAACAAAATAAAATTTAATATTTTTTTAAATTTTTTTTTAAAATAATTTTTTCATTACCTATAAGTACATATGTAATTAGTTATTAATACTGGTTTGATAATCATTACATTTGGCACATTTGCTTGTAAATGTAATGGGAAAGGTAATTCGAATCAGAAGTAGTTATAACTTTTGAATTTCCCATTACACATTTCATTACTTGGTAATGCAAGTTTTTGCTGGGATTTAGTAATTTGCTTGTATTTTTTTGTTGCAACAGAGCGTATGAGTAATATTTATGCAATCAATAATACTCATTCGCAACGTTAAAACAAGAAAATACAAGCAAATTACAAAATTGTTATGAAATTTAAAATTCAAATGCGATTTACTCAAAAAAACGAAAAACGCATGTCTGAATTTTTTTGTGTGGATGGACAAATATCTAAACTTTAAAAAAAAAAAAATAAAAAAATGGCCGGATTTTGGATAAATTGACTTTTTTAAAAAATGGAAAATTTCAGAAAAGGTTCTGAAAATTTTCCAAAAAAAAAAAATCGATAGCCCATACAAAACTATATAAGAATGTAAATTTTTGGGATTGTGGTGCATTCCGTTGTAATATGATGAATATTTAATCAAAGCAACTCGGCACAAATTTGATCATTTTGCCAATATTTGACCACGCCTCCAAAAACGCAATTTTCTTAGTTCCATATAGGGCTATCCAAACAACCTATTCAGAAATTTGCGGGACACATGTTCTTCTGTAGCGAGACATTTGGTGTGGAATGCCTCATTTGTATATGACAAAGCACAGGTTTGATGATGGATTTTCGATATTTTTAGAGAGATAATGTATTTAATTGCATAAATTGATGTAATTATAAAATTGCAGATCTTATCTGATCTCTTAATATCTATTCATTTATAATCGTTTCTGATTGTATATAATTTTATATCTAAAATGACCAAAATTGAGATCTAATTATATCTCGAATTTGGTCAACATTAGCACAAATTTGACATTTAATTATATCTAATCAGATACAATTATGTATAT
Source organism: Pegoplata infirma (assembly GCA_963921195.1). NCBI lineage: Eukaryota > Metazoa > Arthropoda > Insecta > Diptera > Anthomyiidae > Pegoplata > Pegoplata infirma. The sequence goes on from CAWUER010000019.1 coordinate 241,930, forward strand.
AAGATCATGTGCAATCATATATTATCAGATCACAGCAGATCAGATAAGATTCGTACCAACTTTGCAAAATGGCGATTTTTTTTATTTGATGGTCTACTTTTTTTGGCATTGTATCCCAGCGCCTAAAGGCGATGCCCCAAAATTTGTTACACAGTGTTATTTCCTCAATATTCAAATGTTTTTTTTTTTTTATACAACTCCAAAGGAATATCTTTCAATGTAGAATCAGCTGGCAGGCCTTGTTTTTTAATATAGATATTTTTTTTTCTAATAGGAAATGAAAAACAAATAAATAATCACAAAAAAAAACACAGAAAAAATAATGGCAAGAAAGTAAAATTATTTTGAAATGAAGGTTATCATATGAATGTATGTAGAGTAAACAGATATTACAAAAATATATGTATACGCATTTAGTCTAAACAAAATAACATGGATTTGGCAAATTGCCGGGCATAAGGGATATAAAAAAAAAACGATTTAATAAATTAAATAAATATTTAAAATAAGTGGGACATAAGATTTTTAAGATAAACAAGAGGAATATATTATTATTAAAGAATTGAGTTATTTTTATTTAAATACTTTTTTGAAAATTATTAAACAAAAACTACCCTTCGCACTAAAGGAGTATTTCTGAATCCACTAAAAATAAGAACGACACAAATGAAAAATAAAAGTATTTCATCTTCTTTTTTGAGCGCAACTATTCTTCAAACACAAAGTCGCCAAATCCTAGTAAAAAATCGCTAGAAAAGCGATTTTCAATAGAAAAGAGCTATTTTGACAACAGCGGAATAATAATAACAACAGCTGTTTGTAAACTTACAAGAAAAAAAAAAGACACGCGTTGTAGCATAAAATTATGGCATTAATACTACCCTTGCAAAAATTCTATCAATAAGAAAACGATCAGGAATACTAAAAAAAAAAAAAAAAAAAAATTTAGAAAAATTAATAAAATATTCAAAAAATTCACACATTGAGAAAAAAAATTAAAATTTTAGAAAAGAAAATATTAGGAAAATTAAAATAAAAAAAAATTAATAAGAAAAATAGAAATAATCCACAGAATTACAGGGTATTTTTTTTTATTCGAGCTATCATTCTTAATTAGTGCCTACGGTCAGTACCGTAGTACCGGGAATACCGGTATTCCTGGTTCTCGGTATTACCGGGAAATGGTACCGGTTTCCCGGTTCTTAATTCATTCCCGGTATTCCCGGGAATACCGGTATTCCCGGTTCCGGTTCTAACGGTTTTCCCGGGACTACCGGTATGTATATTTTGTAAATTTTTGTTCAATTAAAATTTATTTGCTTTTACCAAAAAAAATACAAAATATGTGAAAAACACCATTTCCATTTTATTTTTTTAATTTTAGAAAAAATAGTTACATGATTTTTAAATGCTTTTAAAAACACAACTAAATAAGTAATACTGAAATTCTGATTAAATAGTGTAATTTAAATATTTTTGGTTTTTGAGAACCGGTACCAGAATCAGAACCGGGAATACCGGTATTCCCGGGAATATATCTAGAACCGGGAAACCGGTTCCAGAACCGGGAATACCGGTATTCCCGGGAATCGGGAAATGGGGGGCACTATTCTTAATTGTTGGATTTCAAAAAAAGTTTTACATATGTATTTATATACAATTATATTTAAAACAGTAAAATACATACCTGTTGTAGAATGAACACCATTTATGATTATGAAAAGAGAATTTAAAAAAAATGTGTTAAAACTTTCCAGCAATGAGCAATAAAATAGATAATAATTTTAAATTTAAATCAGTTCAAAAAATATTTAAAATAATTTATGAAAAAATAAATCTTTAAAAAATATTCATACATATTTTTTCTTCTTAATTACAGAAAAAAAAATTAAATAAATATTTTCCCCCAAAAAACGCCTTAAAACAATTTCACAAAGAAAATGTGGAGAATTTGAGAGAATATGCCATAAAAACACCAAAAAATATATCTATGTTTTTGGTTTTTTCCTTTTTGTACAAAAAAAAAAAACAAACAAAACGCATTTTTTGCGGAGGGTTGGTTTTTGTTTGTTGTTTAGTGTTAGTGCATTTTTCCCCTTGGGCTTTTCAAATTGTAGCACTGTTTTTGCAGTATGTTTTTATTATACCCTCCACTTATTGTTAGTTAAAGAAAGTAAATATAGGTTTGTCATTCCGTTTGTAACTTATCGAAATAATGATCTGGGACTCCATAAAATATATATATTTTATTGGTCCGTGATTGATTCTAAGACATTCTAGAGATGTTTGTCTGTCTGGCTGTCGGTCTGTCTGTTGAAATACCGATCACGGCTAAAATATTACATAGATATGACTGTTGCTAAATAGATTTACTTGTTGTTGCTTAAAAAAGTTTGGTAATGCATTTGAGCAATATCGGTTTAGCGGTTTAAAAGATATGAACTAAAATTTAAGAACACCTTGATAATTTCAGTACATTCCACATAACCAAAAAATACAGAATGCTTGAATTCATCTGCTAGTTGACTTATGTAAACATAATTGGTACCGAAAGGTATTTAAACAACACACAAAAAATTATTGACTAAAAATTTTCAATTAAATCTATTGATCAACAAAATTTAAAAGAGTCAATCAATGTTTTGATTAAAATTTTTGTTATTTTCTTTAACTGTCGAAATACAAATTTTTAACATACCAAATTTTTTTCGCTTTAATTTATTTGAATAGATTCATTCAAAAATATACAAAATAATCTAGTTTTACTTTTTTTATTGTTGGCAACATATAGTAAAGCAAGAAAGATGAATTTTTTGATAATTTTGTCATAAGCTTACAATTCATTTGTTAAATCAATTATTATTTTGATTGACTATAAATAAAAAATTGATCAAATTTTTGATCAAAATCGAAAAAATGTTTGATTGAAAAAATTTTCAATCAATCACCTACAATTTGATGATTGGTAAAACATTTTTTTTAAATTAGAGGAATTTCAATCAAAACATTGATTGAATCCGCGTTTTTGCTGATTGAAATTCGTTTCAAATTTTTTCTGTGAAGTACAAACATATTTTCTTCAATAACATTTTATTTTCGCGAAAGTTTTTCTCACCAAAAATTTTTTTCCGCTGATATTTTTTTTTAATTTTTATTTATATTTTAAATTGAGTTTTTGACAATAATCTTTTTTACATTGTGGCGGGCATCCATACATTCGGCCAGGCCGAATTTACTTTTTTTTGCTTGCTTTTTGGTATCTGTTATTTCTTAAAAAAATTAAGCCTCATACATGCTTAGACATTCATAGTTATTTCACTTTAGAAAAATAAAATAACTGAAAAACAGAAAATCTGTTTGCCAACAACTATTGGCGCCTGTGTAGGATTTTATGATGATTTTATACTCTAGATCAGCGGTTACCAACCTATGGTACGCGTACCACTAGGGGGTACGCGAAACTGTCCGCGGGGGTACGCAAAATTTTAGAAATTGGGACATTAGATTGACCTTTTAATGCTGGTTCCGCATCTGGCTTCCAAAGTTTTCCATAGCGACAGGAATTTAAGAAATTTAAGGTCAAAGTTTACAAAAAACTTATTTTTTTGCAATTTAGTGAGCAGTTTTTGCGATATTTTTGGATGATATTTTGAGATCTGACCACTTGTTTTCGATGCTGATTCCGAATATGGTTCCCAAATTTTTCTATGAGGTCAGGTTTTTAAAAAATTTATGTCAGAGTTCTCAAAAAACGTGTCTTTGGGTATTTTTAAGACGGGTTGTGATAGAGTTGACATTTTGGTTCCATTTTTTCCTATTTTTAAAAAAGCAAAATCGTTATATTTCCGCCCACCCTGTGATGGGTTTTTGGAACTTTTTTTAAGAGTTCAAAAAACGTCCGTTCTTATAATTTTTGTGTAGAATCGACTGGTGAAATCAGATTTGCAAAATTTTCAGCCGTTTTTGCTCTGTAGAAAAGCCAGCTTAAACTCTGCGTTTTTAGATGCATTGAACCACCCCAAGGAGCGAACAATTTTCCAAAAAAAAAAATACCACCATTGTTTTGATCTCCCCTAAAACCTACAAAAAATAATAAAACCAGCAATTCAAAAATTTCAAAATTAACACTAATATTTGTGAAGTTTTTTAACGAAAACAAAAGACTCGTTAGGGGGTACGCGGCTTTCAAAATTTAAAATATGGGGTACGCGAGCCAAAAAGGTTGGTAACCGCTGCTCTAGATCATAAAAACATGGCCAGAGATATAGAATTTAAGACATTTTCTTCACAGAAAATTTTTCAGATTCTGAAAATTTTTTTCTATAAAAAAAGGTCTCTGATTCTGAGGCATTTAAAACTCTTAGATTCAGACATATTTTAAAGTCTCAGATTCTGTGAGATTTTTAAATTTTTTCTATAAAAAAAATGATGTGAAAAGAATTTGAGTAAAAAAAACATTTCATTATTTATTTAAATAGATAAAAAGTAACTTTTTACCCCATTTTTAACTGATGTTAACCACTTTTTACCCTTTAATATTAGAATTCCAAAATGTTCCAAAATTCCAAATTTTAAATTTCTAGAAGCATTATTTTAGGAGGTATTAAAATTACCAAAGTACAATTTTTTGCGTTTTTTTTTTTTTAATTTCAAAAAGTACTTGATTCAGCCCAGCAAAACTTTGGTAATGGGTGGTGATTATATAACACATTACCAGGTAATGTATATAACTTATTTGTAGCATTATTTTATGATGTCTTACCAAACATTTCTCCCACAACGTATTATTTTCAAGTGAAAAATAATGCATTACTAATAATTTGCTACGTAATGCATGATTATTGGAAAAAATGTATTTCATATCCCGAGTAAAAATTTTTATATGATGCAATATACAGTCGAACCCGGTTATAACGAACTCCGAGGGACCAGAAAAAATAGTTCGTTATAAGCGAAGTTCGCTATAAGCAGGGTATATTTTTTATCAACCTAGTTTTATTTCAAAAAAAATAGATCCAATTTTGTTTAATTTGATGGTTTTTTCGTAAATAAACTACTTATTGAGAAGAAATCATTAAAAATATAAATACATTTTATCAAAATTATAATATAAAACCAAAAATTTCCAATCTTTTGTTAGTTTGATAAACATGATTGCCACACTTTAAACAATATTTATGGGAGTTCGTTATAAAAAGGTAAATATACGTGAAATTATGTTCGTGGGACCATAATAAGCAGTTCGTTTTAACCGAGGATTCGTTATAACCGAGTTCGTTATAAAAGAAGTATTTTGTGTGAAAATTGATGCTAAAACGTCCGGACTTTAAAATTAGTTCGTTATAACCGAGAATTCGTTATAACCGAGTTCGTTATAACCGAGTTTGACTGTATAATGATATGAAACACAATATATATTTATACGCAATTTGATCCGAATAATGGTGGATGTTTTTGCATTAAAAAAGATCAACTTGTATAAAATATGATCTGATTTCATCCGAGTTTTGACCAGACATTGCTATATATTGGTGGATCTAATTATATCTAATTGCATAAAAACATATAAAATCCTGGTGTTTTTTGGTTTGGGTTGAGATACACCACAGGTCAAAGATACATTCACCAAACATAACCCTAATAAGGAAATGTTTAGGAACATTTTAAAAAGTTTCTTATACTTTGCCTAAAAAACTTGGAAAATTTTTGGTTAATTGGAAACATATAAAGTTTTATATGGAACAGAATAAGCTATATATAATTTGATGTTAAATTATACAGAAAAACAGATTTTGTATTGACCCTTATATTATTTTATTTAATTATATCAACCGTACACCTTTTAATCCGAATCATGATTAAATTATATATTACTACATATGACTGCATTAAAAAAATTTAGAAAATATCTCACGGATGTATAATCATATATAATTTATTATGTTTGTATTAAGTTATATATTGTAACATATGTTTATTTTTACTCGGGATTTATTATTTCTAAACATTAAATCATGGATGACTTATATTTGGTTACATTATGTATTATTTGAAAGTTTGAAATAATGCATTATTTATAATTGGATGCATAATGCATTACAATAACATAAAAAATAATTATTTTATAAAAAAATTACTTTTTCACTACTCGTAACACCTTATATATTATCTTCTGGTATGCTATATTATTTCATTTCTGGTAACCTATAAAATATCATATATTTTACACCTTACTCGTATTCTTCGGTATAAATTTATGACTTATTTTATACCTTACTGGTATTCTTTGTGATAATGTGGATGCATTACTTTGAGTCTCATCGCCTGTTAAAATCATCAATGCTGCAATGTATAAAATAAAAGATCCTATACCTTATTTTATACCTTATTTGGTATCTAAGTTTTGCTGGGAGATAACTATTTTCACTGGAGGATCCTACATGTTAATTTTCAAGTTTCTATGGCCATTACTTCAAGAGATAGAAAAGGTACCAACGTTCACTATTTTTAATTTTTTTTTTTTTTTTTAATTTCTAAAAACTACTTTTTTGACAGGTTTTTTTTATTGCAGGACCATTATTTTAGGAAATTTAAAAAGTACCAAAGTACATTTGTTTACCCCTTTTAACCGCTTAAAGTTAGTACTCACTACAAGAGATCGAAAAAGAACCAAAACTACCCTTTTTTTATCCCTTTTTTATCAATTTGACTCGAAACTTCTAAAAAGTACTTTTGTCCGAATATTCTATCCGCTAAATGTTCCAACTAGAGATGGGCGCGTGAGTGATTTTTGACTCACACTCACTCACGGTCACGACAGGAATTTTTGATGTACGCACACTCACTCACGAGAATGTTTTTTCTAATCACACTCACTCACAATCATGTGAGTAAATTTAATACAACTCACACTCACGTGCACTTACGCAAGCTTCACTCACACTCACGAAACTCTTATTTATACAAAAAAAAAATTAAAATTTCAAAAATCTTTCAAAATTTTTAGCAAAATTTAAAGTTCGTGAAATTTTACATTTTGTTTTGCTTTTTTCGGGACGAAATCTTAAGTAAAGCCAAATTTTAAAATTTTTTTGTTGCTTTTTTTGAAACGAAAGGAAATATGAAGAGTAAATAATTCACGCAAACTCACGCAAAAAAAACGATTCACGTACGCTCACTCACGCAAAAATCTTACTCACGCAACTTTTTTCTCCACTCACACTCACTCACAATCACGTGAGTAAAATTGAATTCAGTCACACTCACGCGTGATCACGCGTGAATCACGTGAATCACGCTCTAATCTGCTCATGTGCCCATCTCTAGTTCCAACATTCCAAGGTTCAAATTTCTAGCAGCATTATTTCAGGAGATAGTGAAAGTACCAAACATAGTTCAATCATTTATTTTCTTTTTTTATTTCTAAAAAGTACTTGATTCAAATCATTATTTTCGTCGGAGGATCCTACATGTTAATTTTCAAGTTTCTATGACCATTATTTCAGAAGATAGAAAAGGTACCAACGTTCACTATTTTTCAATTTTTTTTTTTTTTTAATTTCTAAAAACTACTTTTTTGATACGTTTTTTACTGCAGGATCTACATTCCAAATTTCAAGTTTCTAGGACCATTATATTGTACTAACAATAAGTACAATTTTTTACCCCTTTTAAACGCTTAAAGTCAGTTCTCACTTTAAGTACCTTTTTTGTTCCGCTAAAGGATCCTACATTTTAAACATCACAATTTTATGACTTCTGTTTTAAGAGATCAAAAAAGTACCAAAGTGCACTTTTTTATCGCTTTTTATTCTTTTTGAATAGAAATTCCCAAAAAGTACTTTTGTAAAATGTTCTATCCGCTGGATTATCCTGGATTTAATGTTTTTCGGAACATTATTTGATGAAATCCAAAAAGAACCAAAGTACAATATTTTATTCCTTTTACCCTTTTGAAGCCAGAACTTCCAAAAATGGTTAGATAATCTTAAAATGTAGAATGTAGGATCATCCAGTGATAAAATTGTGTATGTCGGTAATTTTTCTATCCCGAAAAAAAGTACCTTTAGGCAATTTTGATCTACTTAATGGGGTAAAAAACTGTTGTTTTGTATTGCTTTCATCTCCTGAAATAATGGTTACATATACTTGAAATTTAGAATGTAGGATCATCCAGCGCTAAAAACATTCTGACTAGAAATGGGCGCGTGAGTGATTTTTGACTCACACTCACTCACGCTCACGACAGGAACTTTTGAATCACGCACACTCACGATCATATTTTTTCTACACACAATCACGTGAGTAAATTTAATCCAACTCACACTCACGTGCACTCACGCAAGCTTCACTCACACTCACGTTGACTCACACTCACGAAACTCTTACTCCCCGTGTAAAAAAATAATTAGATCAAAACATATCTCCTTTGATAAAAACATATATGGATCATATCTAAATGGATGTAATCAGATCTACTCCATATATATTCACATCTGCTTCAGATATGTTTTGATCCGTAAATTGAGTCTATCTGACAATTTTACATATATGAGCATATCTGAAAATGTCTGATCGTATATGCCATATATGCCAGATAGACTCAATTTACGGATCAAAACATATCTGAAGCAGATGTGAATATATATGGAGTAGATCTGATTACATCCATTTAGATATGATCCATATATGTTTTTATCAAAAGGGATATGTTTTGATCTAATTACTTTTTTACACGGGTCATACAAAAAAAAATCAAAAACTAAAATTTCGAAAATCTTTTAAAGTTTTTAGCAAAATTTAAAGTTTAGCGATTTTTTTTTTGCTTTTTCGGGACGAAATCTTTAGTTAGACCAAATTTTAAAATTTTTTGTCCTTTTTTTTTGCTACGAAAGAAATATATAGAGAAAATAAATCACGCAAACTCACGCAAAAAAATTGACACACGCACATTCACTCACACAAAAATCTTACTCACGCACACTCACTAACGCAATTTTTTCTACACTCACACTTACTCACAATCACGTAAGTAAAATCGAATTCAGTCACACTCACGCGTGATCACGCGTTAATCACGTGAATCACGCTATAATCTGCTCATGTGCCCATAATCTAAAAGGGTTTAAAAGTGTACTTTGGTACTATTTCAATCTCCTGAAATAATGGTCATAAAAACTTTATTTGGAATGAGACATTTTTTCAAAATAAAAGTTCTCAGATTCTGAAATATTTTTATACAGAAAATTTTTATAATCTGAGAAATTTTTTCCAATAGATAAATTTTTAGATTCTAAGAAGTCACATCATACTTAATATTAGGTTTAACCGTAAATTTTTTTATTTTATTTAAATTTTGTTGTTTTTATTATTATTGTGTGTATGTGTGTATGGTTTAAAACATACAACAAAATTTCGACTATATACATATACGAAATAATAAAAGTATGTCTTGTTTAAGCCTTTGGGCATACTTGCAAATAAAACGTCATCAAATTTGTACACAAACAAAAACAAGTAAGAAAATTAAAGACGGTCAAGACCGACCACATAATACCATACACCAGTGTTTTCTGTGGTATGGGTCCTAAGTCCAAAAATAACATGAATAATCTTAGAAATCAAACACAAACCGAATTCGAGCGAAATTGACTAATTTTTGTTGTTGTAGACCGATTTATCTGAAGATCGGTTAAAGGGATGATAGGGACTGACAAGGAAAGTCTAACTGGTGTCACCTGTTTATCTTCATGAAATTTGGATATGTTGTTCAGAATAAAAATTAATTCGACATGCATTTTTTTAAAGCTTCCCAAACTTATTCTTAAGGGGGGTCGATTTGTACGGGGGGAAGTTGACCATTTTAATTTTACGCCTCTTTAATCAAAATTAACATATTAGGTATCAGACATACCCTCAAGGCTTTTTTTAGTTCAGCGCTAGATTTTTTTACACGCATTTAAAGATGTTTATTTTAAAGCATTTTAAGCTTTTGTGTACTAAACATGTCCTACTTTAGAGGTCCCAGGTGGTGCTTAAGCATGAAATTACGTTAGCTATAACCGGTATGAATTTCGCTGCAATCGGTCGAGTACCTACTTTAGGGTGGTTCATAAAAACAAAAGTTGGATTTTGTACGGGCCACCCGGAATATATATTAAGCACCGTGAGAAAATAACACGTGACACGTGAATTTTTAGCGTCAATGTGTTGAGCGTGAAATTCTAAATAAAATAGCAATTAAAAAATAACAAAAATAAAAAAAAAATATTTTGGTCAAAAAAAAAAGATGGACTAACCACTGCTTTTTTTGTCAAAAAACTTTTCGATTTTTGTCCTACTTATTTGTTATCTATTTTATGTAGAATTTCACGCTCGACACATTGACGCTAAAATTTTGTAAATCGGTCCAGTAGTTTTGGAGTTATAGCGATTTTACTATATTTTTTCTTACGCACTGACTAGGGTTGCAAAGTTTGTCGAAAAATATTTTTTTACGGGGTAAAAATTTGGGTTACATATTCTGAAAGAGCATAAAAAGTTGGGACGTATAGGTTTTCGACCCAAATCGGGCCAATATTTCCCGAGTTATTGACGAAAAACCAAATTGTGGCAACCCTTAAGAGAATTCGAAATTTTAATTTTTCTCAAATCAAAAAAATCTTAAAATCGTTATATCTCCGAAACTACTAGACGGATTTACAAAAATTTAGCATCAATGTGTCGAGCGTGAAATTCTACATAAAATAGATAACAAATAAGTAGGACAAAAATCGAAAAGTTTTTTGACAAAAAAATATTTGACCAAAATATTTTTTTTTGATTTTTATTTTTTAATTGCTATTTTATTTAGAATTTCACGCTCGACGCTAAAATTTTGTAAATCGGTCCAGTAGTTTTTTAGTTATAGCGATTTTACCATATTTTTTCTTACGCACTGACTAGGGTTGCCAAGTTTGTTGAACTGTTAATAACAAAATGCGAAAACACCATGATGGATTTATTACACCGTCCGACAGCCAATATTAAACATCGACCGGGTGATATAATAAAGTAGAGATCAAATGGAGTAAAACTGCATTTACAGGTTTTCATTTCGTGATACTTGCTGTGTTTTTCAATAAGTGGATTTATTTTTGGATTAATCTTATTTAGTTTAAAATAAATAAATTAAAATGCCAAAGCAAATTTGGAATATTTTTTTCCATAATCTACGATAAATAAGCAATTATTATCCAAAAAAATAATAAAAAAATCTGGAAAATTAAAAAAGTTATAAATAAATCAAAATAAATCCAACTAAATTTTAGGATTTAATAAATCCGTTTTGGATTAATTTTGTTTTATTTATAACTTTTTCATTTTCTAAATTTGTTCATTATTTTTTAGGATTATAATTGCAAATTTATTGGAGATTACGAAAAAAATATTCAAAATTTATTTTAGTATGTTAAAATATTTTTTTTAAGCAAAATAAGATTAATCAGAAAATAAATCCACTTATTGAAAAACACAGCAATTGTTTCATTTTAAAAGGTCTGCAAAGTTTTAAAGCATACATTTTGTAAAATATTTCTAAAATATTTATACTTGTCTTAGGATGCCACCGGTGATGGCAAATAAAAGAGGACGATCTCCCCTACTTTTTTCCTTTTTTTGATTTTGCCATATTAGGATAAAACGATGTGAATAAAGTCCTTTGAAAACTTTATAAAAATATTTTGTTGAAAATTTGGAATGATATTGAGGGATACAGTTCTTAAAGGCTGTAACTTACCTCCTTTTTCCTGATATGCAAAATTAAACAAATAGGAAAATTAGGGGAGATCCTCCTCTCTCATTTGCTATCACTAGTGGTATCCTAGGACAAGTATAAATATTAAAATAATATTTTATAAAATGTAATAATCTAAAACTTTGAAGTCCTTTTAAAAGGAAAGAGGATCACACAATGAAACACTGGAAATGCAGTTTAACTACATTTAGTCTCTAGTTTCAGACGTATATCATCCAGTCCATGTTTAATATTGAATGCCGGACGGTATTATAAAAACCAAATAAAAGAGGTGTGGCCCCTTATTCCGATATATATTATGCATATCTTTCAAAGACCATAGTTACATTTTATTACAAATTTTGTTTGCATTCGTTAATAATGAGGTGCCACGCCTATTGCCTAATCCCGCCCATAACGAAAATTAATAAAATATAAAATTAATTTTTAAATTAATTTAAACAAACCACCGCTGATATACTGCTGACTAACCCTTTAAGAAATTGCTGATACTTTTAGGCAGCAGTTGGTCAACAGTGACCACGCCTGAACAACTGCTGACTTATAATTGGGACCTTTTGAAAAATTGTATGAAAATGTCAGCAATTTTATAAAGGGGGTGTCAGAAGTACATATGTCAGTAGTACATATGATTTGTTTTGCCAACTGGGTTATTATTGACTCCATCGATTACACAGGTTGACAAAATTTGAACTTTTTCAATTTGCCTGACCTTTGACAACTGATTTATGTGGATTTTAGTGTGCTGATTCAGAATCTGTTATCCAATTGTTTCCATCAGCTCGCGTTCGCGAGCTAATCGCTGTTAAAGAGTCGAAAAAGTGCGTTTTTTACCAATTTTGCTTGGCTATAATTTCCAAAAAAAAAAATTAGAGCCTCAGTTTTAAACACGAACTTAACTATATTGGATTCTAGGATTCCAAAACTGGCATTAGCTTTTTTCTGACAGCTTTAGTTTTCGAGTTATTAAAATGGGCATAAATATTCAGACAAAATTAAAGAGGTCATAAATTTAAAAATTTTATTTTAGCGATATCTCAAAAACTAAAGATGACTCAACAAAAGTAAAAACATTTTTGGAATCAGCATATCCAACATACCTAAAATCGTCATTCACTTTATGGATGTAAGCTTAGTGTTGGTAAATATAGACTCACAAACATACCAAAAAAATGCAGATTTTCAAAGTTTCCTCAGGCTATCCCAGCAAAACTTAGATTACCAAATAAGGTATAAAATAAGATATAGGATCTCTTATTTTATACATTGCAGCATTGATGATTCTAACAGGCGATGAGACTCAAAGTAATGCATCCACATTATCACAAAGAATACCAGTAAGGTATAAAATAAGTCATACACTCAAAATAATAACTCTGTAAAATACTCTGTAAAATGACTGTAATCTCAATTCAACAGATATTTTACAGAGTTTTCTGTCAAAATACAGATTTAAAGAAAATACTTTGTATTTTGTTGTGACAAAAAAACAAAATTTCCTCTGTTATATTACTTTTTACTTTGTAATCTTAATTTTACAGATAATTAACAGAGTTTTCTGCTAAAATACAGATTAAAGCAAAATACTTCGAATTTTTTTATAACCAAAAAAGTTTTTCGTTTTGAGTAGTTTTTGTTTTTGTTACCAAACATCAAAATTTTATCTGTATATTTTTATACCCTCCAACTACAGTATGGGGGTATACTCACTTTGTCATTCCGTTTGTAACGCATCGAAATATCGGTCGGGGACCCCATAAAGTATATATATTATTGATCAATGATCGATTCTAAGACTTTTCTAGAATGTCCGTATGTCCGTCCGTCCGTCCGTCCGTCCGTCCGTCTGTATAAGACACGATGCAGTCCAAAATAAAAGAGATAGGCTCGTTAAGTTTGACAAGAATATGTCTTTTGGTTCTAGACAGTTTATGTTCGTAAATGGGAAAAATCGGACCAGGGGGAAAAAAGTTCCCCCTTGAAGAACTTAACTAACCTCTGAAAAACGCCATATTTTCACAGTTTTTTTTGTATTTTTGTTTAGCAAATGAAACAATTTGATGCCAGAAAAAGTTCAAGGTCCTGCACTTGGACTTAGGAAATAAAAAAAAAAATCTTTTTTGCCCGCCCCCCTTTTGTGGGCGTGAATATTAAAAATGTTTTTAAATAATGATAAAACTGTATTACTTAAGCTCAAAAAGCATAATAAATGAATTTTAAAACATTTATCGCATGGGTTTATATATCCGCCAATGACCCCTTCTGCCCCCCCCCCCCCATCAAAAAAAACGCCCCTGCAATTTTTTTTTTATTTTTTTTTTTTATATGTTGGAGGGTATTATAGATTCGGCACGGCCGAATTTAACACTCTCACTTGTTTTGTTTAGAAAAAGTTAAAAAAGTAGCAAAAAAAGTTATAATTTTTTTTTTTTCAGAAATCTTATAAAAATTTTACAAAATAACATGCATTTAACTAATCTCTGTAAATTTACAGAGTTTTTTCTGTTTTTTTTTTTTTTTTTTTGCATCAAATGCATTTTACAAATATATGTAAATTTACATTGTTTTCTTTGCTAAATGGTGGTTTATTTAACCAATATTTTACTAGAAACTCTGTTAATTAACAGGTTTTTTTTTGTCCAAATCATTTTACAGAGTTTTAAAGTAAAATTACAAAGTTTTCTCTGTCAAAAAGCTTTCATGTTTAACTAATATTTTACTATAAACTCTGTAAATTAACAGTTTTTTTTTTTGTCAAAATCATTTTACAGAGTGTTTTAGTAAAATTACCAAGAAATGTTGTTAGCTGGAAAAGTATGGTGTACTCTGTTAAATTAGCAGAGTTTTTCTGTAATTTAACAGAGTTATTATTTTGAGTGTAAATTTATAACGAAGAATACGAGTAAGGTGTAAAATATATGATATTTTATAGGTTACGAGAAATGAAATAATATAGCATACCAGAAGATAATATATAAGGTGTTACGAGTAGTGAAAAAGTAATTTTGTATTAAATTTACTCACGTGATTGTAAGTGAGTGTAAGTAGATAAAATATGCTCGTGAGTGTGTGTCGTTAAAAATTTCCTGTCGTGAGCCCATCTCCAGTTTAAACTTATGCATTTTTTTATAAAATAATTATTTTTTATGTTATTGTAATGCATTATGCATCCAATTATAAATAATGCATTATTTCAAACTTTCAAATAATACATAATGTAACCAAATATAAGTCATCCATGATTTAATGTTTAGAAATAATAAATATGAAATACATTTTTTCCAATAATCATGCATTACGTAGCAAATTATTAGTAATGCATTATTTTTCACTTGAAAATAATACGTTGTTGAACAAATGTTTGGTAAGACATCCTAAAATAATGCTACAAATAAGGTATATACATTACCTGGTAATGTGTTATATAATCACTACCCATTACCAAAGTTTTGCTGGGTATATATCTCGAAAACAAGAGCTGACCCAAAAAAAACGGTAGCCAGATTTGAAATCAGCGTACCCCTAATACCCAAAATTAGCTATCAGAACCCGTGCAAAAAAAAAAGTGTTGCCCTGTGTTAACAGTTAAAAATTTAAATAACCTAATAAATCCCCTATGTCGTATAAGCAATTTTAAATTTTAAAATGAATCATACGCACCGGAAACATTTATATACATACAAAGAATATTAAAGCAAATATGAACTGCCTATATTACATTGTGCAAAAAATTTTGGGTCGTCACCATGAGTATCAATTTCTTTAATTTTAAATGAAACCAGAGCATTATATAAACAAAATCGCCTAATGGTTTTTTGCAAAGTCAGTTTGAGAATCTTTTTTATGGCCCACTGAAATTTTTAATTATTTTTTTTTTTTTTTCAAATGAGTTTGGAAAACGACAAAAAAACTATAAAAAACACATCCGATCTTAAAAATATGATCGGATATTGTATGGTGGTTCTTTTCCTGAAACATATTAACCCTCTAACTGTCAATTTAAGGGGTAATTTAAGTCCTTTTTCCAAAATTAAATACAAAAGTCTAATTAAACATCCATTTGAAGGGTTAAAATTTCATTAGGTTGAAAGTACACGCGACATGAAACTTTACGTCAGCAGTACTGTTTTATATGTGCACTCGTAAACTCTAAGGTCCGTTCTGATAAAGAAAAATAAAAACTAATCCATTGCGGCTCATTTTTCTTGCTGCACAGTGTTATAAAAGAAAAAAAATCACAATAAATTTCTAACTTTAACTTAATGTTCGTTTTTTTTTTTTTGTTGATTTCCTGTAAAAAAATAATAATTCATTCCAATAATAATAAAAAATGTTGCTGTACTAATTAAAAAAAATATACACAAACATACACATTTACACATTTTGTCATTAACAGCTCTGTTTGTATCGAGTTTAATTGTAAATTCTTTGTCTGTCTAAATAGCAAAAAAAAAAATATAACACTATATTCTAATTTACATTTTATTTTAATTTACTGAAGTTATAATATTTTTTTTTAACGGCACCGATGACTTAATTTAAACGCTAAAAGTGTTTTGAAACATATAAGAATGTTATAGAAATTATCAAAAATCCAAAACTTTGATCGAAGGTTCCACGGGTTAAAATAATCAGTATTGGCTTAAATTTAATTTAATTTCTATAAAAGTGCAAAGGAATAAAAACGATTTTTCGTAAAAAAATTTTTGAACGCAGGAAAAAAACCGCCATTTTTGAAAATGTTTTGACAAATTTCAAATGGCTATATCTCGAAAACCGTTTGATGGATATCAGAAATTCGTTTGTATTCAACATGATAAAACATTAAAATAATGTATGGCAAAATATGTTTCTTTATTTTTTAAAAAATTGAAAATTTTACAAAGATCAAAAAATTTGATCGAAGGTTGCAAGTGGTTTAAATTATGGCTCAAATTAAGTTTAAATAAATATTTTTTGATTTTTTGTTTTAACATTTTTTTTTTAACGTACGATCAAAATAAATTCTCTCTCCTATCAGCAGAAAAATCTGGGTAAAATATACCCATTTGAGCCATATAAGAAATCTGCTGATTTTAGCAGACGCGGTTTGCTAAATAAATATCTGTCTTGATTATCTAATCTTCTGATCACAGCAGAAAAATCTGCTAATTGTAGCAGAAAAATCTGCTGAATTCAGCTGAGCAATCTGCGGATTTCACCTGAGCAATCTGCAAATTTCAGCAGAAAAGCACAATATTTTTTTAGTCCAAACATTTTCTCTGAACACACCTACCCTCAATCTTTAACTATTAAGGCGGTCCCCATAAAATTTTTTTTATTTTTTGTAAATTTGTTTTATTTAATCAGCTTCTACCGGTCCAATGGTGCGTCCGAGAGGGGTCATTAGTGAGACCGACCCCCATTTATTTTTACACTCCAACATTTTTGTAAAACATACCTACGCCCTATCTGCATTCCCTAAGTAGGCTCCCATACAAATTACAGTTGGAGCAAATTTTATAAAAATGTTATTTTGAATGGAAGCTCACTTAGGGAGTGGAGATATGGCGTAGATATGTTTTACAAAAAATGTTGGAGGGTAAAAATGAATGGGGGTCGGTCTCACTAATGACCCCTCTCGGAAGCACCATTGGACCACCATTGAAGCTGATTCAATAAAATAAATTTACAAAAAATAAAAAAAAAATGTATGGGGACCGCCTTAATAGTTAAAGATAGGGGGTAGGTGTGTTCAGAGAAAATGTTTGGACTAAAAAAATATTGTGGGTCGGTCATACATTTGATTGCTCTAAGGGTACTCTTAGGGCAGTTAGAGCGGCTGGAGCAAATTAAAAAAAAAATCATTTTGTGTAGGAGCCCCCTTAGAAATTGGAGATAGGGTATTAGTTTGTTCCGAAGAAATATTTAGACGTAAAAATAAATGGGGGTCGGTCTTGGAAATGACCCCTCTATGACGCACCATTGGAGCAGTAGTAATGATTTTAAGATTGGAAAATTATAATGAAATTTTTTCAAAAAATATTAATAACACTGCGTGACAAAAGTAACTACTATTTTAGAAAACAAGAGGTACGACCATCATTTCTATATATTTCGGACATGCTGAATCGAATGGCGTACTCCGTTTTTCGATGTATGGTACAGTTTTCTTGAAAAATGTCATTAAAGATTGGCTGATTTTTAGCTGCTTTTTTAACAAAAAAATTTCCAAAGCTAATGATTTTTAAATTTTATGGCATGAAAAACATAGATGTAACTTGTAGCAATATTTCTAAAGTAAATTTGGTTAAAGGCTTTTCATCTTAAGCCTTAAATTCGCGGATTTCTTAATTTTTTTACGTTTTCGCGAAATTAACTCCTAAATTGGTCTCGGATAAAAAACTTGCATTTTGTGGTTCATAAAGGCATCCATGACACTACGAATAGTGGACAAAAACATCTATGTTATATGGACCATCATGATGAAAATCGCGAAAAACCTTTTATTTGTATATGGCAACATCACTTTACGATGATTTAAGGTTCCATCTTTTAGTATATAATGTGGGAACCTTAAACAACTAACTGACCAAAAATTCGGCCAAAAAAGTTTTCATTTGCAAAAGTTAACTTAACAAAAACTATTATTTCAGTGTTTGCGATACAATAATTATAGTTTTTGTTAAGATAACTTTTGCAAATGAAAACTTTTTTGGCCAAATTTTTGGTCAGTTAATTGTTTAAGGTTCCCACATTATATACTAAAAGATGGAGTCTTAAATCATCTCGTAAAGTGATGCTGGCATATACAAAAAAACGAGTTTTCGCGATTTTCATCATGATGGTCCATATAACATAGCTGTTTTTTGTCCACTATTCGTATTGTTAGGGATGTATTTTTGATTCATTAAAAGCAAGTTTTTTATCATTAACTTTGCAAATTTTTTTGTTAAAAAACTGGCTCGAAATCAGCAAATCTTTAACGACATTTTGCAAGAAAACTGTACCATACATTGAAAAACGGAGTACGCCATTCCGCAGTGTAATCGTTATCCCACGTTCCTGCTTGACAAAAAAATTGTAGAATCGAAGTTTTGCACAAAAAAATTTCAAAAAAATCAAAGAGTACATACATTTTCAAAAATTAGATTTAAATTTTAAAACTTAAAAATCGCATACTAAAGCACTTTTAATAATTTTTTTGATTTTTTTTAAAGTACCTAAAAAAACAAAGTTTTGAAAAAAAAAAAAAAATGCAATTTTGACCATTATTGAAGAAGTTATGAGAAAAAGAAGTTTGAGTAAGGGAACAAACTACAAATTTTTAAAAATTCGATATATTTTAAACGGGTCATCAAAAAAATCTGATAATTTACCACGAAAGAGTTTTCGAAGGGTACTAAAAACTGTCAACAAATTGGGAAAATCTAAAAAAAAAAAAAAAAAATTTTCCGATTTGACATGGAATGCCCCATATATATTTCAGCAGAAAATTCTGCTAAAAGTTTGCTAATTCAAATTGAAAGTCATTTTACAGATTTTTTGACAGAGCTTTTCTTTTGAGTGTAGGAAAAAATTGAAATTTTTGGCAAATTTTAAAAAGCCATATCTCGAAACCCTTTAGACCGATTTGAAAATTTTTTTGATATTCGTGTTCCTCAAATTCGTGCCACATAAGTTTTAGGCCTGGGAGAAAAAAATTTGCTTGAACGTGGAAAAAAACTACCATTTTGTGTAAATTTCAAATACCGATATCTCGAAAACCGTTCGACTGATTCAATTTTTTTAGATATTCTTATTTAGCGACTTCTCTTGCACTCAAAAAAAATCTTGTAAAATTACAAGAAAAGTATGTAACTTTTTTTTGCTATCTCCTACACTCAAAAAAATACGTTAGTAGATTTACTAATTTTTTTTTTTGCTAATGCTAGTTAGCTAACTTTTAGCAAATTTTTAGTTGAGATTAGCATGTTATCAAAAAATTCTTGTAAACTTCATTTAGCACATTAGCAATTTTAAACAAACTTTGAACTAATTTCTTTTGCTAAATTTGAAATTGAGTTGACAACATTTTTACAAGATTTTTTGCTAACATTAGCAAAAATAAATGGTAAATTTTTTTTTATTTTCAGAAAACTTAAAATGGCGCTATCTCGGAAACTAAGCCAGATAGAGCAAAATGGAGGGCATTTTTGGTTATTAGAATCTCCATACTTTCGCGGGTCCTCTTCACATGTGTGGACCCTAATGGGACCTAACTTTGGATCCAAAAAATAACCAAAAGCTCTCCGAGTAATATTTTTGAAGTAATCGAGTTTTTTTAATTCTCAAGACCCCAGTGATCCCCTAAAATCACATATCTCAAAAACTAAGCAAGGTAGAGCGAAACGGACACAAATTTTGGATCAAAAACTATGACGATTTTTAAGGAACCCAACTAGGTCTAGGCCCATCGGGGTCTGGACCTATTGGGTCCGAACCCAATGGGGTCCTCAATTGTGTATGAACTAAGTTGAAATAAAAATTATTTCAGTTAACTAATTTTTAGCAAAACGTTTTTGCTAACTTTACCAAAAAAATTGTGGGTTCAAAATCAGCAAATTTTCTTGTAGGTTTACAAGCTTTTTATACCCTCCAACCACAGTATGGGGGTATACTCACTTTGTCATTCCGTGTGTAACACATCGAAATATCGGTCGGGGACCCCACAAAGTATATATAATATTGATCCATGATAGAATCTAAGACATTCTAGCGATGTCCGTCCGTCCGTCCGTCCGTCCGTCCGTCTGTAGAAATAACGATGCAGTCCAAACTAAAAGAGCTAGACGCCTGAAATTGAGCAAGAATATCTCTAATGTTACTGGTAAGGTTAAGTTCGAAGATGGGCAAAATTGGACAAGGGGAAAAAAAGTTCCCCCTTGAAGAACTAAAACGACCCCTGAAAAATACGATATTTTTACGTGTTTTTTTTTTAATTTTTGCTCAACAAATGTAACATTTGTATGCCATATTATGTTCATAGACCTGCGCTTGGACCAAGGGGGTTAGTAAATTCGATTTTTTTCAGGCCGCCCCCCTTTGGGGCGTGGTTATAGAAATTTATTAAAAATAACAATAAAAAGTTATTATTTAAGCGTAAATTATCATAAACAAATAATTTTTAAACATATATAGCGGGGGTACAGGTGTCCCCCACCAACTTCACTGACCCCCCCCACCACCAAAAAAAAGACGCCCCTGTGATTTTTTTTTTTTTAACTTGTTGGAGGGTATAAAAGATTCGGCACAGCCGAATTTAACACTCTTACTTGTTTTTGCTAACTTTACAGTTTTTTTTTTTTTGAGTGTATTTGACAACAATTCCTTGTTATTTTACAAGCCTTTTACCAATAATTATGTAATTTTACAAGCTTTTTACCAAAAAAATCTAAATTTAAAATTTTTTTGACGCGATAAAACTTACAAGGAGGTTTCGTCACTAGATTTTTTGCTACTTCCTATTTTACGAGAATTCATAGTAAAAACTACGAGGATTTTTGTAATTTTACAAGATTTTTACCAATAAAATTGTAAATTTACAACTTTTTTGGCGAAATAAAACAAGAAATTCTGGTAAATTTACTAGATTTTTCTTGTAAAAAAATTTGTAAAATTACCAGAAAAGCTGTAAATTTACAAAAAAAAAAAAAAATTTGATCAAAAAGTATTTTTTTTAAAACAAGGAAAACTGTCAAATATTGATAAAATGGGATTGAGCCTTTTTCTAGTAATTTGACAAGGTTTTTTTTTTTTGAGTGTGTAAGTGAATAAAAACGGAGTATATTTTTTGAAAAACTCACATAAATCGAAAAATATTAGAACAAGAAAAAAACTTTGTGAAACTGTGTTAATACAGGGATGGATGTAGTTCTGTATAAAAATTTGTTGTATTTTTTCCTTTTTTGCATTTTCATATTTTGTCTATTTAACTGTTGAAGAAAAAGTAAAGCTACAACATCATTGACATAATTTTTAAATGTAGCGTTATTTACAAAATGTTGTATTTTTCTAGCCGTTTTTGCTCCTCTACCATTTTCTCTTACCAAATCCCCTTAACATGTTTCCCTAAACCAACTAATTTTTTTTGAGAAAAGAAGTGAAATGAAAGTACTTCAGACAGTACTTAAGGATTTTGTTAATGTATTTGTTGTTTGTCTCATTGAGTTCTTTGTATGTGTTTGTTAAGTATTAGTTAATGTGGTAAAGAATTAATGAGCTTATGCAAAAACAACACGACAAATGAATGAATACATTAGTCAATTTATTAATATTGATAAAAACGTATTATGCTTTTAGCATAAGAATTATGTTTAAAAGTTCATACTTAAGTAGTTAATTTTAGTATTCATTATTATGTATTATATTTAATACTTATTATATTAACAGCAGTGTTAACTATGGTTTGTGTCTAAGATATACTTAAACATTGAATGTTAAATAAGCAGCAGTTCTTTAAAGCTTTTATTTAAATGCATTAAAGCTTTTTTAAAGGTTTCTCTTAAAATAATTCTATAGTTATGTATTTAACATGCAAATGTATTTAACATGATTCAAACTACTAATGAAACAGTATATATGAAGGTTTCTATTTCAAACGTACCACGAAAAAAAAATGTTGTTGGATCAAAGTCAAACTTTGAGAGCTTATTGCCCTATATGAAAGTAACAAATCGTGGAACAAAAGTTTTCGTTTTTCGGAAAAATGGGCGAGATAGGCGTGGTCAAACATGGTCAAATTGAGCAATTTTTGCATGATGTCGCTTTATATTTAATTTTTTCTACAGTAACTCAACGATTCTGAAATTTTCGAAACACATCAAATTTATAGTGTTTTGTATGGGCTATCGATTGGCATTATTAGTTTTTGGAAAAAATTCAGAACTATGTCTGAATTTTTCAAATGAAAAATAAAAATCGATGTAGCAAAAAACACGCCATTTTTAATTTTTTTTAAAAAAATTTTAAATTAAAGTTCTTTTCATTCTCTACATCATATCAAATTTTCAGAGAGCAGTTATTTTTGGTTTTCGATAAAATTGGCTTTAAAGTTTGAATGTCTTATTTTATTCATAGATGGGACTAATTAATTAATGGGACCAATTAATTGATGGTTTAATTACCATTTAATTGATGTCAATGGTAATGAAATTTTTTTCATTACAATTGGTTGTATCAATTGCACCAATTAAATTACCAATCAATTTAATTACTAATGAAAATTAAAAAAAATAATTACCATTGGTATGGCATCAATTAAAAAAAATAATTACCATTAGTAAAAGTCGTCACAATATTGTCAAAATCGTTAATATTTTAAAATATCTGTTGTTTTTTGTTATTTTGTATTTCAATTTTTCACATTTTATGAACCAAACGCACGTTTGCCTTTTGTATAACACAATATTTGAAGTTTTTTTATTTGCGTTTAGGTTTTTTGTCTTTATTCATATTAAAAAAAACATGCTTTGATGTTTAAATTTATAACTTTTCAAAAAGACAAAAATGTGTAAACAAATGGTTTTGAAACCAATTATAATTGGTGTTTTTCAACAATTGGTGCATTTCATTACAATTGGTAATTATTTTTTTAATTAAAAAAATTTAATTACCATTAAATGGTAATGACATTTTTTTCATTACCATTGATATCAACCAATGGTAATTAAATTTCAATGGTAATGAAAAATTCCCATCTATGATTTTATTTTCCATATCACTCATACGCCACGATACATTTATTTTTGCACTTACCAAACACTTGTTTAATTCTATTTAGATAATTGATTTAGAGCTGATTTTTAGAGTCCAACCGAATATTCGGTTTCTGTCTCGACTTCGGCCGAATAATGGGGTTTCGGCCTCTATTCGGTATTCGGCAAAATTTTAGTATTTTAAAAAATATATAAAAAAGTTGCTGAATTTTTCAATTTCGAGTATCATTACACTTGATTCAGTTCATTTTAAAAATGTAACAAGGATTTCCAATTAACGTGTTACTGTTACAGTTCAAATAATTTTTTTTCTTAATCTACAGATTTAATGAACAATTTTTTTTAAGTTTATTTAAATATGATTTTTTTGTAAGTTTTTAAAAATATATATATTTTTTAATAAATACAACAATTCCGATAGTTTAAAAACATTAAGTGCTGTATATTTATTTTAAAAAAGAAATAAATAAAAATTTTATTCAGCCAGGCATTAATTTTTTTTAGTTTCGGTTTTGGTTCGGTTTCGGTTTGGCCTCGAAAAACTGGTTTCGGCCGGACTCTATTGATTTGTCATATTTATAATAAGAATTCGACTGTTTTTCAAGATTCTTCGTATCAAGGTTGCATTCAATATCAATAAAATGACAAAATTTCAGAAGTGATCTTTGCCTTATGATTGTTGAAATTCTGGGACGCCGCTTAGCCATTTACTGAAATAAATCCAGGCAACAATATTCACAGTCGTTGTTAATTTTTAAGAATACTCTGATATTAAACACATTGCCTTACAACTAAAAATTTAAAATATATCAGAAGTAGACAAGTTCCAAAAAATATTTTAAAGTCTGCACTTCAAAAATTTTACAAACCTTCTTCATCATTTCAAAGATTTTAAAGTTCAAAAAAATTGTCATTCTTATTACACAGAAGACGAGTAAGCGATGGCACTGTATGTCTCTAGTCAACAAAAAAACAGTCGAATTCCTATAAATAAGACAAATCAGCTCTAAATCTGTTATCTAAACAGAATTAAACAAGTTTTTGGTAAGTGCAAAAATAAATGTATCGTGGCGTATGAGTGATATGGAAAATAAAATAAGACATTTAAACTTTAAAGCCAATTTTCTCGAAAACCAAAAATAACTGCTCTCTGAAAATTTGATATGATGTAGAGAATGAAATGAACTTTAATTTAAAATTTTTTTAAAAAAAATTAAAAATGGCGTGTTTTTTGCTACATCGATTTTTATTTTTCATTTGAAAAATTCAGACATAGTTCTGAATTTCTTCCAAAAACTAATAATGCCAATCGATAGCCCATACAAAACACTATAAATTAGATGTGTTTCGAAAATTTCAGAATCGTTGAGTTACTGTAGAAAAAATTAAATATAAAGCGACATCATGCAAAAATTGCTCAATTTTACCATGTTTGACCACGCCTATCTCGCCCATTTTTCCGAAAAACGAAAACTTTTGTTCCACGATTTGTTACTTTCATATAGGGCAATAAGCTCTCAAAGTTTGACTTTGATCCAACAACATTTTTTTTTTCGTGGTACGTTTGAAATAGAAACCTTCATATGTGATAGCAGTTCTTTAAAGAAAATGTTATAAATAGTTAACCATATAATTATCAATCAACTAGTTTTGTAGAAAATGTTATATATTAAGTTTTCCAAGCTTTAATTTAAGCTTAATAGCGTCAAATATTAAATTAGATACGAGGGTCGCACTGGAAAATTAAAATATTTGTAGATTTTTTTTTAGAAATTTTTTAAAAAATTTTTTAAGTAGATTTTTTCCAAGTTCAAACACTAAAAATTTAAAAAATGATCCATTTTTTTTTATTCAGTTATTACCTAGTTTTTCCAACAACCCAAATAAAAAATTAAATTTTTCAATACAGTAGAAGAAATAGAGAGAACCTCCAACTCTTTTGAGCACCAATTTTTCGAAACCAAAGAACAATTTTAATTATTTGCTAAATATCTGTCTTGATTATCTAGGAAATCAGCAGAGAAATCTGTCGAGACAACAGAATATTCTGCTGATTACAAATAAATACAAGAACAAGTTTCCAAATTTTTTTAAGACCAAACGAAAAAACTTATATTTTTTTTTTTTTTTTCAAAAAAGAATAACAAAATATTTCTGTAAAATAAACAAATCAATCTGTTGTTTTTTTTTTTTGTTTTTTAATTCTAGGATTTTAAATTTTACAAAAATAAAAAAAATACATCTTAAAAAAACTTAGAACACATTTTGAAAAAAATAAAAAAATCAACGGACTTTTTCTGTAAAATAACAAAATATTCTGCTAAAAATCTGCACAAAAATATTTTAAAAATCAGCAAACAGAATCAATAAAATTATTTTCTAAAACTGAATGACAGTGAATTTACTTAAAATGTCTATTTCAGCAGAAAAATCTGCTAAAAGTTTGCTAATAAAACTTGTAAGTCATTCTACAGATTTTTTGACAGAGCTTTTCTTTTGAGTGCAGGCAAACCAAAAAAAAAGCTTCCCCGCAAACTTTGGTAATGGGTGGTGATTATATAACACATTACCAGGTAATGTATATACCTTATTTGTAGCATTATTTTAGAATGTCTTTCCAAAAATTTGTTCCGCAACGTATTATTTTAAAGTGAAGAATAATTCTTTACTAATAATTTGTTACGTAATGCATGATTATTGGAAAAAATGTATTTCATATTTATTATTTCTAAACATTAAATCATGGATGACTTATATTTGGTTGCATTATGTATTATTTCAAAGTTTGAAATAATGCATTATTTATAATTGGATTCATAATGCATTATAATAACCAGGGCAAGGAAAAACTAAAAAAAAACTAAAAAAATATGCATTTCAAAATTGATTTATTTTAAGTAATATCACTGCGGAACACTAAAAAATAAACAAGAGTTACGACCATCATTTCTATATATTTCGGACATGCTGATTCGAATGGCGTACTCCGTTTTTCGATGTATGGTACAGTTTTCTTGCAAAATGTCGTTAAAGATTTGCTGATTTCTAGCCAGTTTTTTAACAAAAAAATTTGCAAAGTAAATGGTTTATAAATTTTATGACATAGAAAACAAAGATATGACTTGTAGCAACATTTCTTATGCAAATTTGGTTTAAAGCTTTTCATTTTAAGCCCTTAAATTCGCGAATTTCTGCATTTTTAAGGTTTTCGCGAAATTAACAGCCAAATTGGTCTTCGATAAAAAACTTGCTTTTAATGAATCAAAAATGCATTCCTAACAATACGATTCGTGGACAAAAAACAGCTATGTTATATGGACCATCATGATGAAAATCGCGAAAAACGGTTTTTTTGTATATGCCAGCATCACTTTACGAGATGATTTAAGGTTCCATCTTTTAGTATGTAATGTGGGAACCTTAAACAACTGACCAAAAATTCGGCCAAAAAAGTTTTCATTTGCAAAAGTTTTCTTAACAAAAACTATTATTTCAGTGTTTGCGATACAATAATTATAGTTTTTGTTAAGATAACTTTTGCAAATGAAAACTTTTTTGGACAAATTTTGGGTCAGTACATTGTTTAAGGTTCCCACATTATATACTAAAAGATGAAGCCTCAAATCATCTCGTAAAGTGATGCTGCCATTTACAAAAAACGGTTTTTTCGCGATTTTCATCATTATGGTCCATATAACATAGCTGTTTTTTGTCCACTATTCGTAGTGTCATAGACGCCTTTATGATCCACAAAATGCAAGTTTTTTATCAGAGACCAATTTAGCGGTTAATTTCGCGAAAATTAAAAAAAAAGAAGAAATCCGCGAATTTAAGGGCTTAAGATGAAAAGCTTTAAACCAAATTTATATTAGAAATATTGCTACAAGTCATATCTTTGTTTTCCATGCCATAAAATTTAAAAATCATTAGCTTTGGAATTTTTTTTGTTAAAAAAGCAGCTGAAAATCAGCCAATCTTTAATGACATTTTTCAAGAAAACTGTACCATACATCGAAAAACAGAGTACGCCATTCGAATTAGCATGTCCGAAATATATTGAAATGATGGTCGTACCTCTTGTTTTCTAAAATAGTGGTTAGTTTTGTCACGCAGTGTATTTATTCATAAAAAACATAAAATTCAGTCCCATTGTGAAAAATATTTATATGTACGTGTAAATTAAATTTGAGCAAATCTAACTTTTTTTCTAATTTCGAAAATGTCGGGGTCGGGAAAGTTCCCTTTTTGGTTAGATATTAACAAAACAAAAATATTCGAACTGTAGGACAATGGCTTTGGGTTCCTTTATTGACTTGAAAGATCCGAACAAAGTGAAAAAAAAAATGTGATTTTTTTTTTTTTTTGCTTAAAATATTAGTTTATACTTATTCGGACAGTACTGAAAAAGTAATTTTATAATAAAATTTTTGTCTGTAAATTTTTTTTTAATTATTTTTTTTTTAATTAATTTCAAAATGCATTAAAGGCCAAATTCAATAATACGATATTTAAAATTATACATCCTCTCAACACTGAACTAATGTTACGTTACATTTTTAGCAAAAAAACAAGTTAAAAATATTTTTGCAAGGCAAGAAACAAAAAAAAAAAAAAAATTTTTACCATAAAAACACTTTTTCAGTAAATTCCGAATATAAACTAATATTTCAAGCAAAAAAAAATGTTTCACTTTGTTTGGAACTTTCCGATTTTCAAGTCAAAAAGAAACCCAAAGCTATTGTCCTAAAGGTCCAATATTTTAGTGTTAATATCGACCCTAAAAAGGCAACTTTCCCGTCCCAGACGTTTTCGAAATTCAAAAAAAAGCTAAATTTGCTCCACCTTAGTGTAAATATTTACAAATATGTACTTTAGCGTGTCCCGGTTTCGTATTTTTTCTAATTCTTGCTCCATTTTAAGTGAAAAACAATAAAAAAAATCAATTAAATTCAGTTTTTTTATCTCAGTGCAGTTCATTAAAAAAAATTTAAGTACACCCCTTTCCGTCTTTTAGATGCAACCCTTGACCAAAATTACTCCATGAAAATTGTATTAATATTTTTCCAGGATTGTACACTATATTGCGTAACTTTTTGCTTAAATTTTTTTAACAAAACAAAAATATTTTTTTTATTTATTTTTTATCAAAATTCACTGACAAGGGAAGTATCTCAACCTTTAGGAACCGAATTGCAAATTTTTATGAAAAAAATATCACAATGTTCACAAAAATAACAAACAATATATTTTATTTTTTAAATATTAAAAAATATGCAAAAAATATGTACCTTAAGCAAAATATGCAAAAACATGCATTTACATCAAAATATGCAAAAATATGCACCAACAAATCAATGCCATTTTTAAGCAAATTCGATGATTCGCGAAGATAAATACTTTAAGCTGTTCACAGGCTAACGACAACAAACATGTATTTACATAAACCCCCTTGCCCTGATAATAACAAAAAAAAAAATATTTTACAGAAAAATGCATTAGATTAGTTAAATAATGACTTACAAATAATGCATTACATAATGAATTTTTGTTATACCATCCACTCTAGTGATAGAGGGTATATACAAGTATTTTTTTTCGGTTTGTAACACCTCAAAATACATGATCCTCGATCAATTTTTAGACAATCTAGCGATATCCGTCCGTCTGTCTGTCTGTTGAAAACACGCTCACTTTTGAAAGACTTTACGGAGGCCCCTGAAGTTCGGCATATATGTTGGTCATTTACCTAGTCAGGTCGGTATAGCAGTTCAGCGAAATCGGTCCAATGGTTCAATGGTTCAAAAAAAATTTTTCGCGGAATTTTTTTTTTCGCGAAAAATTTTTTTTTTGTTCGCGGAAAAAAAATTTTGAAGGTGTTTTAAGATGTTGTGTCTTAATCGTCAGATTTCATTAATCTTCTTTTTTTATGTGATTTCCACAGCTCGAAAAGCTCTTTATTTGATATAAATTACCCAACTTTGAAAGACTCTAACTGAAAGACTTGGTTAAACTTGGTACTGATGTTAATTAGTACTTACTTTGGAGTCCTTACACTAATTTGTGGTATAGGGACTTAAGAGCAATTTTGAGCAAAAAGTATTTTTTGGGCTTTCCAAAAGTTTGTATTTTCCATAATTTTTTTTTATTTTTTTAGATTTATTTTCACCACCACTGTTTAAATTGATCCACGCACTCGAAATTACCGAAATGCAAATGACATGTAAAAATAATCCTTAATTATCAAAATATATCAATTTCAAGGCAAACATTTTTTTTTTTTTTAAGTTTACAGCCTACTTGGATTTCAAAGTTGCAAATCACAACTTTTAAATTAAAAAATAAATACAAATACTCAAATTTGCTTACAAGGGAAGTATCTCAACCCTTATGAACCGATTTGCATGAAACGTAAAATATATATAAAGGAGACAATTCTAAGGTTGGGGTGTCTCGGCTTATCGGCCATATCGGGGATTTAGGGGTTCAAAACATGCGTAAAAAAATGGCGAAAAAATCGTTTTTTTTTGATTTTTCAGACATTTCTTTCTAAGAAACTATATGATGTTTACATATGAGAAGAAGGGTTTTTTTAATGCCTACCCAACGGTGGCATAACCTTGTAAAAGTTTGACTTCGTTAAATACTTTTTTCAAGAAAAAGTGTGAATTTTGGGGGGTATTTATATGAAGACATAGAGCTACGATGTCCATATGAATACAAAATAATCTTTATTAAATTTAAGTCGACACGTATTTTTGCGCTAGAGGATATTCCTGTTAGTTCGGGAGTTATCGAAATTCTCCCGGAGGTCCACATTGTTTCATAAGGGGACAACGAAATTTTGAAACACTGATATGGCCGAAAAACCGAGACACCCCAACCTTAAAATCGTCTCTTTTATATACATTTTAAGTTTCCGTCAAATCGGTTCATAAGGGTTGAGATACTTCCCTTGTTAGTTATAAAACCTAAACTAGACAAGGAATTGACACAAAACTTTGTAATCACATGTTTTGAAGCGTTAGCTCTCATTAGGCATCAATTTGGAAAAAAAATATTTTTTTTTTTTTAGTTTTGGCCTCTGTGCAAGGTATAAACCGAGAAAAATATTTTTTCTCTGAAGAATTTTTCAATTTTTTCCGAGGCCAAAGTGGCCAAAAAAACATTAAAAAACCGTTTTTCGTATGATTTTTTTTTTTATTTTCTAAATAAAAAAAAATAAAAAATGCTGAAAGCAAACCAAAATACTTTAAAAATATAAAATTAACTAAAAAAAAATTTTTTTCGCTAAAGAATTTTTCAATTTTTTCCGATTGATTTTTCGTAAGAAAATTTCCTTAAGGTTTTTTTTTTTTATTTTTTTTTAAATCTTAAATCTTACCAAAATAAGATCAAAACAGTGAAATTTTTTTTTTAGTTTTTTTAATGAAAATTTTTTAAATGTTCATAAAAAGGCGGAGTTGAACTTTTTGGCTTCGGAAATTTTTTATATTTTTTTCCGTAGCCAAAATAATTTTGTTTTTTAGGTTGTGTTAACTTAAATTAAATGAAGTGATGTTTCGCACATACAAATTTAGTGATGAAATACATATTTTAAAACGATAAAATCAAAAAAAAAAATTGGGATCTAGTCAGACTGGCTTCCGAAAAGCTCAAATATGAAAAACCGCTATTTTTGTTGAAACTAGCAATCGTTTCAATTAGAGATTTGGTATGATAAGAGATTTAGCATTGTTAAGTTAATTTTTCATGAGATTTTCAATAAGTATTTAACAGGGAATTTTGTAAAACCTTTAAAGTTTAACAATGATTTACTCGAAATATTGTGATCGGGATTTGTAGATTATATTGCTAATTTTATAGAAACACTTATTTTTATATTTTTTTAAAGTTTAAATTAAAAAAAACTATTAAAGTTTTCATGAAAACAAATTTCTAAAAAAAAAAATCTAGAAAACGTCTTAGCAGATTTCTTTGCTGTTTCACAGAAAAATTTTGAAACGAATTTCAATCAACAAAAACGCGGAATCAATTAATTTTTTGATTGTAATTCCCCCAATTAAGAAAATTGTTATATCAAGCATAAAATTGTTAGTGATTGATTGAAAATTTTTTCAATCAAACATTTTTTCGATTTTGATCAAAAATTTGATCAATTTTTTATTTAAAGTCAATCAAAATAATGAATAATATAACAAATGAATTGTAAGCTTATGACAAAATTGTCAAAAAATTCATCTTTTTTGCTTTCCAATATGTTGCAAATAATAAAAAAAGTAAAAATCGATTATTTTGTATATTTTTGAATTAATCTATTTAAATAAATTAAAGCGAAAAAAAATATGTTATCTTTAAAATTTGTAATTCGCCAGTTAAAGAAAATGACAAAAATTTTAATCTAAACATTGATTGAATCATTTTAATTTTGTTGATCAAAAGATTTAATTGAAAATTTTTAGACAATAATTTTTTGTGTGCTTGACATATTTCTCTGGTGATTTTGCCTAGATAATCATGACAGATTTTCAGCAAACCGTGTCTGCTAAAATCAACAGATTTCTCATATGGCTCAAAATGGGTGTATTTTCAGCAAATTTTTCTGCTGATTGGAGAGAGAATTTATTTTGAGTGTCGGAAAATATTATTTTTCACTTCGAAATAATATGTTGTTGCACAAATGGTTGGTAAGACATCCTAAAATAATGCTACAAATAAAGGATATACATTACCTGGTAATGTGTTACATAATAATCACCCATTACCAAAGTTTTGCTGGGTTGTTTGAAACTTTCCGATTTTCAAGTCAAAAACGGAACCCAATAAAAAGCAACTTTCCCGACCCCGACGTTTTTGAAATTGCTCCACCCTACTATACATATGTTGGCAGTTGCGTTACTTATTTCGTATATAAAGTATTTGATTCTCCGTTATATCCTTGTGATTCTAAATTTTAGTTATTTATTTAAATTTGTTTTTTTGTCTGAATTACAATTGAAAATCCTGTTGCAAAAAAACTCTTACTTTAAATGAATAAGAAACGAATCATTGTGTACTTTTTTTAGTTTAAAACTTTAACATGTGGCCACTGTTACGTATACGTAATATTTAATGTCAATATTACTCATACTTGATGTTGGCCGCATGTATACAAGCAAGTTGTATACGAAGTAAAATACTACGTGTACTCTTTAATTTTTTACTTTTTTTGCCGCATTAAAACATCATTTATGCAACATTTGTGTGGTACAAGTAAAAAAATAAAAAAAAAAACAAGAGCAGCAGCTAACAACAAAGAGACAACACTTGTTAAAAATCTAAAAAAAATAAATAGTAAGAAAAATTGCCCGAAAAAGAAGAAGCAGAAGAAGTATAAAAAACAAGCAGAAAATATAATATAAAACAAAACGTGAGTTGAAGTTCCTTAAAATATCCAATTTTGCGTCATAGTATCCTAGATATGAGACATTCAATTACAAGTGTTCCATTACAAAAAAGAACTTCTATCGTAACGGCGTGAAACTCATAACACCGTCCGACAAAAAAAAAGTCGTTAAACACGTACTGGATAATATACGTTTTAAACTGCATTTACAGTTTTTCTTTTCATTATCCTGTTTCCTTTTAAAAGCCCTTCCAAGTTTTAAAGGATTAAATTTTATAAAATATTTTTTTTTAATATTTATACTTGCCCTAGGATGCCACTAGTGATAGCAAATGATGGGGTTAGAGCACAAGGGGTTCAAGTGCCTTATATTTAATTAGAGATGGGCGCTGCTCACGTGATTTGCGTGATTCACGTGAATCACGCATGAATCACGTGATTCGTGAGTAAATTTTTTTCTACTCACGTGAGCGTGCGTGAGCGTGAGTACCAAAAAAAAGTTCGTGCGTGATCGTGCGTGAGTAAAATTCTTGCGTGAATTTTTCGTGATTTTAATTGTTTCTCAGATTTTTTACATCTACCTGGGCAGTACCGTTTTAACCATAAAGGGCCCGAAAAGGCAATAAATTTGGTTTTACGAAAATAAAGATTTTTTTTAATATCTTTTAAAAGAAAATTTCTTATTTTCTTACAGAAAAAATCTCAGAATCTAACAGACTTTTCGTATACACTGAGACTTTTTCTATAGGAGAAATTTGTAATTTATCAAAAGTCTCAAATCCATAGAAATATTTGCTACATAAAAAGTTTCAGAATGTGAACTATTTTTCGTACAGAAAATGTTTCAGATTCTGAGATTTTAAAAGTCTAATGTTCAGAGAAGTTTTTCCAAAATAAAAAGACTCAGATTCTAAGACACTTTTCGTATTGAAAAACTCTCAGATTCAGAGACGTTTTTCGTATAAAAATATTCTCAGATTCTGAGACATTTTTCGTACAGGAAATTTTTTTTCACGAATATCATGGTTTTAATAAAAAATGTTTTTTTTTCGTGCGACTTTTTACTTTCCAGCTGAGCCCCAAGTTCTTATGTGCCCAGCGTCTTACTTTAAGACGGCCCAGAGTATGGGAACTTTTTAATTTCTGAGAAAAACATCGCAAGTCGAAAAGTTATTTCTTAATATGATAAAGATAATTTATAAAGAAAATGGATGGAAGTAAAAACTAATGGAAATACGAAGATTTTTGCATTTTCGTATGACCTATATCAGACATTTCCACAAAGACGACTTAGGGGAAATGTCAACACCCCCTGACAACTGCCGATTATGATTGAGGAAATTTTCAATTTTTTAATGAAACTGTCCTCAACTCGGTAATTGGAGATGTCATGGGGATGTCAGGTGTGACTCTGACATGTCAGCAAGTCGTCACCACGGATGGCTCAAGGACTTTCCCAACTGGGTAATGCATAAAAAATATGACAAAATTTTTTTTTTTTCATATTTTAATTCGTGAGTATTTCGTGATCGTGATTACGTCGTGAGCGTGACTAAATTTTTTTTCTACTCACGTGAGCGTGCGTGAGCGTGAGCAGAAAAAAAATGTTCGTGCGTGATCGTGAGTGATTAAATTTTTTTTTTCGTGAGCGTGCGTGAACTTGATTGAAAAGTCACTCACGATCCCATCTCTATATTTAATAATGAGAAAAAAGAGGTTAAAGTTAAATTGTAATAAAAAATGTTAGAGGCTATCTAGAACCCTCTATTAGGAGAAAGAGGAGGATCTCCGCTAATTTTCATTTTTTATTATTTTTATAAAAATGTATACATATCAGGAAAAAGGAGGCAAGTTACGTCCTTTCAAAAATGTATCCTTCAATAGCATTCAAAATTTTCAACAAAATATTTTGACGAAGTTTTTAAATGACTTAATTCACATCCTTTTTATCTTTATACACTCAAAAAAAAAAGTTTGTAAATTTACAAGTAAAAGGTCTTGTAATTCTATTTTACTAATATTTTTGTCTTTTTACAAAAATTGTTGTATATTTAATAAAACGAAAACTACAGTTTGCTTTGTAATTTTACTATTATATGTTGGTAAATTTATTTTACAAATTTTTTAGGTAAATTTACAAAAAAGTGAATTATTTTACAAATTAAAAAAATATTACAAGGTGTTTAGTTTTTTTACACAAGAAAACTGTAATTGTACAACATAATTTTACTTGATGTTATTTAGTCTTTTTACCAAAAAATGTTTTATTACAAACATTTTTTTTTAAGATCGTTTACAAGGTTTTCAGTTTGAAATGTATGTATTGAAAAGTACAAAATTCCAATATAATTTTACAAAACTTATTTTATTACTAGAATTAATGTTGTTTTACAAAAAAAATTAATTATTCAACAATAGGACACGCAAAAATTTTCTAAGTTCAGATTTTTTTTTGCGTTTTGGAGTAAAAAATTTAGTTAAAAATAATTTTTTATAAATAATTTTTACACCATTTTTTTGGTAATTTGCGTTAAGTAAAATACCACAATTTTTATGTGTTTCTACTATATAATTGTTCTAGTTTTTTGTTTTGTATTTTTACCATTTTTTTTGGTGATTTTACCATATTTTTTTGGTAATTTTTTTTTAAATTTTGTACCTAAAATGTCAATAGAAAGCTGCCAATTATGAAAAAAATTTTTTTCCGATTTTTTAAAAATACTTGTGAAAATAATTCAAAATTCAAAAAAAAAAATTTTATTTTTTGACTAATTTTTCCTGAAAATATAAGAAATTTCTTGTGTAGCCTCCTTCGCAATTCTCATATGTTCTACTTAAGAAAAACGAAATGTCGAAAAAAAAAATAAAAAAGTGCAGTGTTATACATTAAAAAGTTTGTTAAAAGTGCTCAAGTGAAAAAAAATCTTTTCAGGTTGTTGAAGTGCTACTCCAGCTGCCGAAGAAGGAAAAATAAGATGCACCAATGGAAAAAACCTTTAAATTTACAAAACCAA
Source organism: Pegoplata infirma (assembly GCA_963921195.1). Lineage (NCBI taxonomy): Eukaryota > Metazoa > Arthropoda > Insecta > Diptera > Anthomyiidae > Pegoplata > Pegoplata infirma. Next base: position 277,855 of record CAWUER010000019.1, read on the forward strand.
TATGTAAATAAACCAATTTTTTTGTAAATTTACAAAACAAATATGAAAATTTAAAAAACAAAATTGTATACTTACGAAAAAAGTTGTAATTTTACAAAAATGAAATAGAAAATACAAAAAACATATTGTAAATTTACAAATTTTATGGTTAAACTACTGTTTTTACGGCAAAAAAATAAGGAAAAATGGTACATATACAATAAAAATTATAAATTTACCACTTTTTATTGTAAATGTACAAGTTTTTTGCATAAATCTACAATTTATTTTGTTAATCTACAATTTATTTTTTTCATTTTCTATTTTTCCTTGTAAAATAACAACCTTTTTCTGTAAGTTTACAATTTTGTTTTGTAAATTTACCAAATTTTTTGCAAATTTACAAAAAAAATTTTCACCTCGAAGATGATATTTTACAAAACAAATTGTAAATTTACATTTTCTTTTGTTAAATCAATTTACAAATTATCCCCGTAACTTTACGGGGATTCTTGCTAGTACATATTTTACAAAATCTGCCCCGTAAAATCACGGGGATTTTATGTCATTTTACAAACTTTTTTTTTTGAGTGTACGGATAAATAAAAAATGGAAAAATTAGGGGAGATCGCCCTCTTTAATTTGCCATCCAGTGTCATCCCAGAGCAAGTACAAATATTTCAAAAATATTTTACAAAAAGTATCTTTTAAAACTTTGAAGTTCATTTAAAAGGAAACCGGATCACGAAATGAAAACCTGTAAATGCAGTTTTACTTCATTTGGTCTCTACTTTCAGGCGTATATCATCCGGCTCATGTTTAATATTGGCTGTCGGACGGTGTAATAGATTAATGACCATAACACTAACAACCATTTTTTTCTTATTAAGAAGTTTTCGTGGTGTAATTCGAAAAAAAAAAACCCATTGTAATTCGAAAATGAGCAATTGTTTCTAAAAAAGGATCAATTGAACTGTTCATACGAATAAGGACGAATAGACCATTTGTAGAATTTTTACAGAAAACAATAAAACAATGAAAAGCAAATATTTTTGTCAACTTTTTTGCATTAGCTTTAAAAGATTTATCTCACTTCTACCCATATCCAAAATTTTAGTAAGGCATTCGAAAGAGAACTTGCCAAAAATTGTACTTCAATTTTTGCTTCAATGGAAAATGGGCGAATATCAATTGAAATTTGAATAATAATGTGTTAGTAGTATTTTGCAGCAGGTTTTGACCACATTTTTATAAGACTTGCAAGACTTGAAGCACTGTTGTTGGTTTTTGTGTTTAACACTTTAAGGACTTCAAGGATACACCTTTTAAGGACTGCAAGGATATGCAAAACAAGTTTTTTTGTTTTGTTTTTTATTCCTGCTATTTGATACAGTAGTAATACTATATGACACAAAGTTGGTTTTTAACAACTATAATTTTGACCCCCAACTGCATATTATGCGGTTACATCACAAGGACATGCAAAAAAAGTTTTTTTCTTAATTTTTGTTTCTTATTCCTGACATTGGACGCCAGCGATGCCAACTCAGCGCTAGATTTAGCGCTTTTTGACCACCCAAAAAGCGCATTTTTTAAATCTAGCGCGTTTTTTTTAAAAAGGTGCTAAACTGGCGCGTTTTCACTTTTTCATTTAGCGCATTAGGCGCTTTCTTTCTACAACTAATCACTACATGAAAAAATGTACATTTTACAACAGAAACGTCATAATAACAGTATTTAATCCATATTTTTCACGTAGATGCTATTGTACAACCATACAAATATGAAACTTTGTTGAAAATTAAAAAAAAATGTGGTTTTTATAATAAAAACAGAAAAAAATTATATTTAGCATTTTTTTAGACTTATTCTGCGAATAGGCCTGATGATTTTACAAAAAAATTTATTTAAACCGTTAAATTAAACATAGTTTTTTTAGCGCTTTCTGGCGCTTTTTACTTTATTAAAATTTAGCGCGTTTTAGCGCTTTTTGATTCACTGTTTTGCGCGTTTTGCCTGTAAAAAGTTGGCATCACTGTTGGACGCACACTTAAAAGTCATAAAACTTAAGTAGAAACAGCATAATTGTTTGCGAGTAAATAAAATCAGTGTGGTTTATTCCTCGTAATATTCTCTTAGCCCTTTAACGACCACAGGCAAGTATACTTGCCAAAGGGTTTTTGGTGATTATTCTTGTTCAGGTAAAATATAGGAATCGTTGAGTAGTTTTAGGGAAACAAATTCTTATTTTCAGTACATCTCTAATATGACCCACTTACACACTGTAAGCTCACAAAGTTAAAAAAAAACTCATCTCTTTTTTTGGGACAAAAGGATATATAATTGTCAATCGAAAAAGGGGGTTTAGAGGGTCAAATTCTATTATATAATAATTATAATTGAGATGCAGATCTTAAAAATTACAGCGATTAGCAAATAGCGTAACCGCGTAATCGCTAAAGGGCAAAAATTTTCACCACGAAAAATAAGGGAAAAGTAGAGGGGTCAGGGGTCCAATTTTGTGTCATTACTATTGATAGGTCACAAAATCAAAATCCCTCCGGCAGAAAATGTATGGTCGTCAAAGGGTTAAAGAGCTTTCTGCAGGAATTTCTGTTCGTATGCAACTCATTTAACCCCCCCCCCCCCCCCCCAAAAAAAAAATAACACACACCTGGCAATTTTAGTTTGGAGGGTATACAAAATTTGGCACAATCAAATTTGACATTCTTACTGCTTACAATAAAATTGAAAAACAAACTACGTCCATAAATTAATTTAATTAAAATTATATTTTCTGTTTAACGTTTTAAATAAAATAATTTATAATTATTTACATTTAATGCTTTTTCACTAACCAAAATTTTTTCTCTTTTCTTTTCAGGTAAGTGCTTATAATTTAAAAAAAAAAAATCCGTTGAAAGAATATCAGGTTTTGTATATTTTAAAACATTTTTTTTATTTATCCACTTTGTTGTAAAGGGTATATCGTCGGGGCTCTGACCAGAACACCAATGTGTTTTTTTTTTAATTTTTTGCATAGTCCCTTACCCCAGGGGGTAAAGTTGAAATTTGTGTTAAAAAAAGGTCAACTTGCGATGAGGCTGGGGAGCACAAAATATAAAATTTTGACACGCTGTTTTTGTAAACTCATCTACGTGATGTTGCCTTTAAGATAAATTAAAAAAAAAATTACATGTTCTCAACGAAATTTTTAAGCTGGAAGCAAATGAGTGTTGGTACTTTAATTCTAAAGAACTGGTTTTAAAATATAAATAAATAAAAAAAAAAACTATATATAATTACGCGATATCTCGCGAAATTTAACACCTACAATTTCGATGTCAAAAGCTGTGTGACCATTGATCAAGCACAAGTAAAACTCATACCACGTTTTTACGAAATTTTAAAGAAACATATCTAAAGATAAAAAACGAAAACGAACTAAAGAAGATAGGATTTTGATGTTTACTGTTTTGTAACCTGTAAATAAGTACAATTAAAACTGTATACTCAATTTTTGAAAATATTTAGAAAACTTCAATGTCAAAATATTACTACTAAAAAATACAAAAACACTAATTTCGCGTTATCTCGCGAATGCGAGCAGCTACGATTTCGCTGTTAACAGTTTTGTGACATTTAATCTTGTAGAAATCGAACTGCGCTTACACTTTTCGTCGACACTAGTGTTTGGGAATTCCCGGACTTTTCAATTTCCCGGGAAACGGGAAAAAAATAATTTATTTCCCGGGATTCCCGGGAATCCCGGGAAATTTCCATTATTAATATAAATCATAAAAAACATTAAAATTTGACCAACTTTTTATTAAAAACTGTTTTATTACAGGTAAACAAGTAATTAAAACATACAAAATCAAAAAATAAAAGTTAAAAATCCTGAAATACAATAAAACAAAAAAAATATTACAACTGTTTCCCCCACAAAAAAAATCCTAAAAATAGCTAAAAATCGCAAAAAACTTTAAAACTGCACTTTTAATATTTGTTCTGGAAATGTAAATTCTAGGTTCAAAATTTTTATATTTTTTTGGCAGTCTTATCAAAATTGTCATTAACCGACGTATATTTTTTGACTTTTAAGTTTTTTCATGATATTGTCATACTTTTTACACTTGGTCAGTTTTCCTATGAATATATATTTGCACTGTTCTTCCAAGCAGAAAAACTATAAAAAATAGCAAATGTAATTGCACTTGTTGTAAAAAAATGTTAAAAATTAAATTAAAATAAACGTTTTCATGTAAAATGTTTATTTTATAAAATTCCCGGATTTCCCGGGAAAAATTGAAAAAATTCCCGGGAATTCCCGTCAGTCTTTTCCCGGGAATTCCCGGGAAATCCGACCCGGGAATTCCCGGACCCCAAACACTAGTCGACACTTAAGTTCAACCTAAACATCGCTGAGGCTCACCGTATGCAGGAGCAGAAGGAAATTTTAGATTTTCGCGAAACTTTTATGGAGTCATTTTGTTTCCCAATAGAAAGTTTCTGCACACCTTTCAACTCAAAAAAAAGAAAATTCGATACGGCCTATTGTACTCGTTGGTATAGTGTTTTGGGGATTTTTATTTTATCCGCGATGTGGGTGCCCAAGGATTTTTTTGATTTTTATATTACTTCGGGGAAGGCATTTGGAATATTAGCAGAAGGTTTTCCTCCATAGCGTAATTTCTTAAAGTGACTTAACTCGGAGAAATCGCTAATAAAGTTACGATTTCGCCATTTTTTTTTTTTTATTACTTAAAAGTCCTATTATTATCGAAAATAAAATTTTTCCAATATTTTTGAATGTGATCTTCTCTAAACAAGGAAGACATAATTTTTAAGCAGATAACACCAACAAAATAAATTGGTTGTCGAGAAATATCAAATATCATGGTAAGGAAATTTTAGGTTTTCATGAAAATTTCATGGAATCATCTTGACACCAACTAGAAACTTTTTGGACCCCTTTCAGCTCAAACAAAAAATAAAAGTTAAAATCGAAACGGCCTAATGGACCTCACCCAACGTCCAAACTTAAGCTCAAAATAGCTACACTAAAAAAAAACCTTGTAAAATTACAAAAAAAAAAAGTTTTTTTTTGCTACCTCCTATTTGACAAAAATTCCTAGTAATTTTTTTTTACAAGCTTTTTACCAATAATGTTGTAATTTTACAAGATTTTTACCAATAAAATTGTTATTTAAAAATTTTTTGATACGATAAAGTTTTGAAGGAGGTTTCGTGACTTTACTCGATTTTTTGCTACCACCTATTTTACGAGAATTCCTAGTAAAAATGAAAATTTACAGTTTTTTTTGGCGCAAAAAAATTACTAGGAATTCCCGTGAATTTACTAAATTTGTTTTGAAAAATTATCATAGAAATTTGTAAAATTACAAAAAAATTGTAAAATTACAAAAAAACAAATGTAAATTTCAATTCAAATTTGTTTGTTAAAAAAACAAGGAAAACTGTCAAATATTGGTAAAATGGGATTATGAGACTTTTCCTAGTAATTTGACGAGGTTTTTTTTGCGTGTGTAACTGGTATAAATTTCACTGCAATCGATCCAGTACACTCAAAAAAAAAAGTTTGTAAAATTACAAGCAAAAGGTCTTGTAATTCTATTTTACTAATATTTTTGTCTATTTACAAAAATTCTTGTATTTTTAATAAAACAAAAACTACCGTGCGCTTTGTAATTTTACTATAATATGTTGGTAAATTTATTTAACAATTTTTTTAGGTAAATTAACTAAAAAAATAATTATTTTACAAATTAAAAAAAAAAATACAAGGTGTTTAGTTGTTTTACACAAGAAAATTGTAATTGTACAACAACATATTATTTGATAGTATTTAGTCTTTCTACCAAAAAATGTTTTATTACAAACAATTTTTTTTTCAAGATTTTTTAGTTTACAAGGTTTTCAGTATTTTGACACAAAAAAATGTAATTAAACAAAAATTTGTATTGAAAAATAATTATGCAACAATAGGAGAAGCAAAAATTGTCTAAGTCCATATTTTGTTAAAAATTATTTCTTATAAATAAAAAATTTCATAAAAAAATTTTGAAAATTTTTTAAGTTCCGAATACAAACATTTTTCAATTAGTTGAAAGCTTTATCAAAAAAATTGAATATCAAGACAATTTTTTTGGTAACTTGCTTTAAGTAAAATACCACAATTTTTATATGTATTTACTATATTATTGTTTTAGTTTTTTTGTTTGTATTTTTACCATTTTTTGGTAATTTTACCATATTTTTTTGGTACTTTTTTTTTAAATCTGGCACTTAAATATTTGTTTTGTAAATTTACAAACAATTTGGTATATTTACATATTGGTTTTGTAAATTTAAAGGTTTTTTCCATTGGTGCATCTTATTTTTCCTTCTTCGGCAGCTGGAGTAGCACTTTAACAACCTTTGTATTTTTACCATTTTTTGGTAATTTTACCATATTTTTTTGGTACTTTTTTTTTAAATCTGGCACTTAAATATTTGTTTTGTAAATTTACAAACAATTTGGTATATTTACATATTGGTTTTGTAAATTTAAAGGTTTTTTCCATTGGTGCATCTTATTTTTCCTTCTTCGGCAGCTGGAGTAGCACTTTAACAACCTGTCAATCAAAAGCTGTCAATTATGAAAAATTAAGTTTTTTCTTATTTTATCAGGTACATAAACGTCCAATCTACAATATCCCAAGTTTTTTTATAATTTTTTAAAAATACTTGCTAAAATAATTAAAAATTCGAAAAAAAAGGAAATTTTTTTGACTAGTTTTTCTTGAAAATATAAGAAATTTCTTGTGTAGCCTCCTTCGCAATTCTCATATGTTCTACTTAAGAATAACGAAATTCCGAAAAAAAAAATAAAAAAGTGCAGTGTTATACTCTAAAAAGTTTGTTAAAAGTGTTCAAGTGAAAAAAAAAAATCATTTCAGGTTGTTAAAGTGCTACTCCAGCTGCCGAAGAAGGAAAAATAAGATGCACCAATGGAAAAAACCTTTAAATTTACAAAACCAATATGTAAATATACCAAATTGTTTGTAAATTTACAAAACAAATATGAAACTTTAGAAACCAAAATTGTATACTTACAGAAAAAGTTGTAATTTTACAAAAATGAAGTAGAAAATACAAAAACAATATTGTAAATTTACAAATTATTTGGTTAAACTACTGTTTTTACGGCAAAAAAATAAGAAAAAATGGTATATTTACAATAAAAATTGTAAATTTACCACTTTTTACTGTAAATATACAAGTTTTTTGCCATAAAAAACTGTAGTTAAACCAAACAATTTGTAAATTTACAATTTTATTTTTTGATTTTCTACTTTATTTCGTAAATTTACAACTTTTTTTGTAAGTCTACAATAATATTTTACAAAAAAAAATTGTAAATTTACACTTTCTCCCCGTAATTTTTTTGTTAAATCAATTTACAAATTATCCCCGTAACATTACGGGGATTCTTGCTAGTACATATTTTACAAAACCTGCACCGTAAAATCACGGGGATTTTATGTTATTTTACAAACTTTTTTTTTTGAGTGTACTTACTGAATGACCGAATTATTTCTAAATAAAAATTTAAAATAAACCACTGTGCATTGATGACAATTTTTGGAGATGTCATCAAGATTTAGCAACACTCAAAAAAAAAACTGGTAAAACGCCTGGTAAAATGCCTTGTAATCCCGTTCTACCAATATTTAACAATTTTCCTTGTTTTTTAACAAAAAATCTTGTACTTTGCTCAAACGAGAATTACAGTTTTACTGGTAATTTTACAAATTTATTTTCGAAATTGTATTCTACCATTTTGAAAGGTTATTTTACAAAAAAAAAAAAACTGTAATTTTACAACAAGTTTTTATTACGAGGATTCTAGTGTATTTACAAAAAAACTGTTATATTACAAAAATTATGTTATACGAGGATTTATGTTGTTTTGTAAATTTTCTATTTTTTTTTTTTAATTTTCCAAGTTCCGGGCAATTTTTTTTTATTGAAAAATATTTAAAAAAAAGTTGACAAAATTTTGAAAAATTTACTACGAGGATTCTAGTTAATTTACAAAAAAAAAGGTTATTTTATAAAAATGATTTTATTAAATTAAATTAATATTTTTTTAAACATGTTTACCATTTTTTCTTGTAAGTTTACCATTTTTTTTTTTTTTTTCCGGTTTTAAAACAATATTTTTACCAATAAAATTGGTTATTTTACAAATTTTTTGGCGCATTCAAAATTACGAGGAAATCCTCGTAATTTTACGAGAATTTTACCTACCTCCTATTTTACGAGAATAGCCTCGTAAAATCACGAGATTTTTTGGTAACTTTACAAGGTTTTTTTGAGTGTATGATGTATCAGAACCTCCAGACATTAGTGAATCACTATGTAAAGTTCTCGGGTAAGGCGAGTATTAAACTTTTTTACTTGATCGCTTTTCTTTAGGCTAAAAAAAGCTCAAAGGCTTTTCGGTAGTTTCTTTAATTTTCTTTCTCGAAACAGTTGCTGTGAAATGCCTTATATGCAAAAAAATCAAACATACCAAAATATGAAAAGAAAAATATAAAAACGAAAATGAATAAAAACAAAATAAAGAAAATTGCGAATAAAAAGACAATATTCAACACAGTGATGAAAACTTTCTTGAGAGAAAGTTTGAGAGAGGGATATAAAAACAAATTCACCTAAACTTTTCTGGGCATAAAAGTGAGCGAGAGAGTTTAGATTGTGAGAGTTAAAAAGAGATTAAAAAAAAACATAACAATAAGAGCAATAGTGTTGTTTTTGCATTTAACACGTGCTGTTTATTTTCTAAAATTCATATAATGACATGCTTTTCGCATGTTTTTCTTTATTTACAGTATTGTTGGTGTTTTTTTTTTTTTAGTTTTCAATATTTTGCCATGAATTTTCTACTTTTTTTGTAGTTTTTGTTTCAGTTTTTCTGATTCTGTTGTGTATACTGTGTGTGTGTGCGGTTTGTGTGTGTTTTCATTTTTATTGGGGATTTTCTTTTTGTTTGTGTAACTGTTGTTGTTTTTGTAGTATGTTTTTGTTTTTCTTTTGTATTAAAAGTGTTTGTTTGCTGCTGTATGTTTTCGGCACCAAAAACTTTTGCTTCATTGCGGTGTTACGTGTTACGTGTATCAGACGCCACGGCGGCGTCAAGTTAAGGATTTTTTTTAAATTGTATTCGTAATAAAAAAAATATAGCAAAAAAACACTTAACAGAAAAACTTTATATATATTATTAAATATTGATATAAAAAAAAGCAAGAAGAATTAATAATTAAATTGAAATAAAAAAAAAAAAAAAACTTAAATTTATAAAAAAATATAGAAAAATTTATAAAAGTTTAGAAAATTAAATAAACAAAATATATATAAATAAAATAACAAAAATAGTGATTAAAACAAAAATAATAAAAGTGTTCAACATTATTATTTATAAAAAAAAAAAAAATATAAATTCTTAAAAAATCGCAGTCTTAATATTAGTGTTTAAAATTAGTGCTTATAACAAATAAAAAAGTAATAAAATATGAAACATTAAAAATCTTTTAAACTATAAACAAAAAAAAATATTTTAAAAATTCATAAAAAGTATTAAAAACTTTTTAAAAAAATAAAAATAAAAATAAAATCAATTGTATTACGTTATGCGTTAACGTTAACGTTATTGTTGTTTGCTTTTTAGTGTCGTTTTTTTTTTTTGTATTGTTGCCATATCTGCCCTTTTACATTTTGTTGGGTTCAAAATTCTAAGTCATCACTTACAAAACAAAAAACAAGAATTTTGATTACAAAACACAAAAGTGACTTCCTATACATGAATGGTTAAGGTTTGCACAGTGGTATTTAAGAAAATTTTTAAATTAAACATTAAAAATATTAATATGTGAATATAAAAGTTCTAAATATATGTAGGTCAAAAATATTATAATACTATAATCTCTTAAGATATACTTAATAAATATTTAAATTTAGACTAATTTAATAAGCCGATTTAAAACTGCTCTAATTTCTTATAAACGTCTATCGTGACGAGATTGCAGCGAAACGATGCGCAATGAGACTTTAATTTTTTTACCAGCTAGAAAGTATGAACAGACCAAGCCGGACACGGTAAACGGTTGCCGTTGTCAGAGAAAATAGGCTCAAACCAATAACAAAAATTAATATGTTCAAAGGTGCTTATTCTTTTATAAAAAATCGTAATTTGACTGGAAAATATCGCTAAACTCACTATCAGTGTTATTATGTTTGCATGTGTGTGTCATCTATTGTGAATGAATAAATTAAGATTTTTTTTATTTAAATGCGGCAAACACTCGAGAGAACGAGAGATAGATAAATTTAACGCAATTAAAACGTAATGGAAATTTAAATTCATTTAATTTCCTGTCAAATCATATGAAAAATAACTTGCAATAGATTATCCTGTTTATTCCCAGACTTGTCAAATATTTGGCATATTCTATTGAATATGACTGCTTTTAAGCGGTCATATAGATTTATTTTTTAATTTTGAGTAAAATTACTGTAGCTCGAGGTCATATTTCTTTACTCTTTCTTATAATAACGTTTTTGTTGTTTGCTTTTTTGTGTCGTTTTTTTTTTTTTTTGTATTGTTGCCATATCTGCCCTTTTATATTTTGTTGGGTTCAAATGTTCAGAATTCTAAGTCATCACTTACAAAACAAAAAAAAAAAACAAGAATTTTGATTACAAAACAAACAAGTAACAAGTAGAAAAGTTAAATTCGACTTTGCCGAATCTATGAATACCCTCCACAATACATTTTTTTTAAAGGGTAGTACATTTTTTAATGTGAAAAAATTAACAATTTTGATTAGAAATATTTTATTTTGAGTAAAAAACTCTTTTTTGCCATTTAAAAAAAGAAAAATTACTAATTTTTTTTTGAGTGTAAAATTTTTTTTGAGTGTAAGGTTTTTTTTACTGTAAAAATATTTCTGAGTGAATGCACGTACGTATGTATGTACACAAAATATTGTCATTTTGTAAAACAAAACTTAATTTTTTTTGTGTACATTTTTTTTTGAGTGTAAAATTTTTTTGAGTGTAAAATTTTTTTCGAGTGTGGTTTTTAAGTTACCAATGCTTTTAAAACTAAACAAGTTTAAAAAGCATTGCTTTAAAATTAAACAAGTTTGAAAAGCATTGTTTAGTTCACCAATGCTTTTAAAACTTGTTAAAACACGTGGCATTTAAGATGAAACTAATCTGAAATTCAGGGTTTTGCTTATAACTTTTGAACCACTGAACCGATTGAGCTGAAATTTAAAACCAAACAGACCCGGGGAACGGCAAAGATACATGCCAAGCTTCAGTAGTCTCATTATTGTCTTTCGAAAGTTATCGTGTTTTTTATCTCGAAAATTCGAGAAACACCCTTGCCGAAATTTACTATTTTGCTCATAACTTTTGAACCACTGCACAGTGGTAAATTCCGGCCAAAACCCTATAACTTCTTTAATTTTTTATGTAAACTTATAAAATGTTGTAGGTAGGTTAAGAATATAATAATAAACCAATTTCGCGAAAAAAAAAAAATTTCCGCGGAATTTTTTTTTCCGCGAAAATTTTTTTTTTGTTCGCGAAAAAAATTTTTTTGAAGGTGTTTTAAGATGTTGTGTCTAAATTGTCAGATTTCATCCATCTTAATTTTTTTATGTGATTTCCACAGCTCAAAAAGCTCTTTATTTGATAAAAATGACCCAACTTTAACAGGCTCTAACTGAAAGACTTGGTTAAACTTGGTACTGATGTTAATTAGTACTTACTTGGGAACACTTGCACTAATTTGTGGCATAGCGACTTAAGAGCAATTTTGAGCAAAGAGTACTTTTTTGGGCTTTCTAAAGTTTGTATTTTTCATAAATTTTTTATTTTTTTAGATTTATTTTCACCACCACTGTTTAAATTGATCCACGCACTCGAAATTACCGAAATGCATATGACATGTAAAAATGATCCTAAATTTTCAAAATATATCAATTTCAAGGCAAAAAATTTTTTTTTAAGTTTACAGCCTACTTGGATTTCAAAGTTGCAAATCACAACTTTTAAATTAAAAAAATAAATAAATACAAATACTCAACTTTGCTTCGTTACAAAACCTAAACTAGTCAAGGGATTGACACAAAACTTTGTAATCGTATGTTTTGAACCGTTAGCTTTCATTTGGCATCAATTTGGAAAAAAATAAACAAAAAAATTTTTTTTAGTTTTGGCCGGTTTTTACCTCTGTGCACTGGACCGATTTGGCTGGATTGCAATACCAACCTGACCAGGTAAATGACAAACATATATGCCAAACTTCAGTAGCCTCTGTAAAGTCTTTCAAAAGTTAGCGTGTTTTCTACGGACAGACAGACAGACGGACGGACGGACGGACGGACATCGCTAGATCGACTTAAAATCGATCGAGGATCATAAATATATATACTTTATGGGGTCCTAGACCAATATTTCGAGGTGTTACAAACGGAATGACAAACTTATATATACCCTCTATCACAAGAGTGGAGGGTATAAAAAAGTTAAATTCGGCCTTGCCGAATGTAGCGAGACCGTCCACAATTTCAAAAAAATTATTGCAAAAAACTTTATTTAAAAGGAAATTACTTTTGAAAAAAAAAAAAATTTTGAAAAAAAAAATTTCCGCGAAAAAAAAATTTTGGTAAAAAAAAAATCGGCGATTTTTTTCTTTTTTTGTCAAAAAATATGTTCGTACTTGTTTAAATACCATTTTGTGTTCAATTATGTTCACATATGTCAACCAGAAGCTGAATTAAAGCATTTTGTATTTTTAGGTTATGTTGTATGTACTGCAATTTTTGAGGTGTGCTAACATATTCGTTCATAACTTTTGAACCGCTGAACCGATATCGCTCAAATGTAATACCAAACTTCTCGGGAGAACTTCCAATAAATGTGTTAAGTTTCAGTCATCTCTGTGCAATATTTTGTCCGTGATAGCATTTTCCACAGACAGACAGACAGACGGACAGACGTACATCGCTAGAATGTCTTAAAATCGATCGGGCATCATGAATATATATACTTTATGGGGTCCCAGACCGATATTTCGATGAGTTACAAACGGAATGACAAACTTATATATACCCTCTATCACTAAGTGGAGGGTATAAAAAGTGACTTCCTATACATGAATAACTACTTAATAAATATTTAAATTTAGAATAATTTTAATAAGCCGATTTAAAACTGCTCCAATTTTTTAAAAACTTTGACTTTGACTTTTTTACTAGCTAGAAAGTATGAAAAGAGCAAGCAGGACACTGTAAACGGTTGCCGTTGTCAGAGAAAATAGGCTCAAACCAATGACAAAATTTTTTGTGTTCAGGGGTGCTAATTTTTTACGTGTAAATTTACGTAATTTTACTAGAAAATATCGCTAAACTCACTGTCAGTGTTATTTAGTTTGTATCAATGTGTGTGTATGTCATCTATTGTGAATTTGCATCAATTTGTGTGTGTCATCAATTGTGAATGAAAAATTTTGATTTTTTTTATTAAAATGCAGCAAAAACTCGAGAGGACGAGAGAGAGAAAAATTTAACGCGATAAAACGGGTTTTGACCAGAGACGGAAAAAAACCGTTACATTTTTATAACAATCAGTTTTACGGTACAATGGACTATTTTAAGTCTGAGCGCCATGGACTTGCCTAAAAATTTACCCATTTTTAGGCTTGTACAACCCACCCTCAACTCAACAAAGTAGGTACGGGACCGACTGCGGCGAAATTCATACCTGTTATAGATAAAATAATTTCGAGCTTAAGTTTGGACGCTGGATTCCACATGTCCAATAATGGCACCACCACGGGTCCCTAAAGTAGGCCATGCTTAGTACGCAAAAACATTAAATGCTTTAAAATAACCAAATTTTAATGCTTTAGTAAATTTGCTAACGTGAAAAAAATAACATTTTTGATTAGAAATATTATATTTTGTGTCAAACAACTTTTTTTTAGTAATTTTTGAAAAAAAAAAAAAATAATTTACAAAATTTTTTTTTTTTGAGTGTAAAATTTTTTTCGAGTGTATTTTTTTTGTTTTTAGTTTTAAAAATATTTTTGAGTGACAAAAATACGTTGTAATATATTTTTGTGACTTACCAATGTTTTTAAAACATGTTTAACGGGTTTTCAACACGTGAATTTAAGGTGAAACTAATCTGAAATTCACGGTTTTGCTTATAACGTTTTAACCACTGTACCACTGTACCGATTTTGAAATTCAATACGAACCAGGCCAGGGAAACGACAAATATATATGTCAAGGTTCAGCCTCCTCAGATTTGCGTTTCGAAAATTATATTGTTTTTTATCTCATAAATTCACGTAAAACCTTGCCGAAATTCAGCCTTTTGCTCATAACTTTTGAACAACTGGACGGATTGCGCTGGATTGCAATACCAACCTGACCAGGTAAATGCCCAACATATATGCCAAACTTCAGGAGCCTCCCCAAAGTCTTTCAAAAGACAGACAGACAGACGGACGGACATCGCTAGATCGTCTTAAAATCGATCGAGGATCATGAATATTAGAGTGTCCCATATTTTGAAAATGTTGGAAATGTTGAGACGGTACCCGCTCATTTTTTTCCTTTTGACTTAAAAATAACTGAGGAAAAATTTTACGCCCCTACGACCACGCCTTCTCTACGAGACGGGGCCTTAAAGAGCGGGGTCTAAAAAATCATTTTTCCATACAATTTTTTTTTTTTTATTTTTAATTTTTTTGTTATTAATTATTATATTACTTGGTTAGCTTATTTACGACAAAAAATTTGATTTTGGTGGGATTAGGCTTTCAGCTCTAAAAAATTCGAAAAAAAAAATTTAGAGCCGCAGGGGTCCTACGGTAAAAAGTTTTTAAATTTTTTTTTTTTAGTTTTGACAAGCAACGGTTTTAGTTGCTATGTTGCTTTAAATGATATAAGTATATTCATAAAAAATATTATTTGTATCTGTGACATCTTTATCGTGTTCTAAAAAAAGGGTAAAAAATGCATTGTTGATATTTTTCGATACACGATAAAGATCCCAAGCAGAAATTGACGACGGTTATAAAAAAAAAGCGTTCTGAAAGCACTGTAACAAAAAAAGAACGTTCTCAAAACGTTATTTTCGAACGCTTTGCGAGCGTTCTAGAAAAGCGTTCTGAAAGCACTGTAACAAAAAAAAAGCATTCTCAAAACGCTGTATTCGAACGCCTTGAGAGCGTTTTCGAAAAGCGTTTTGAAAGCACTTTATTAACAAAATACATGTTCGTTTCAAAATTAAATGGTTTTAAAGCAGTTTTTGCAAACGTTTTTAATTTTTTTTCGTAGTATATACAAGTATAGTATTTTTTAGATTATACTCAATTTTAAACAAATTGTTATAAAAACATTTTGTTAAATCAAATTAAATAATTTTTTCCTACCACCACATTGAAAACGCAAAATTTTGAAAACATGAAACATTTTTTAATTTGTAAATCTATTTTAAGTTTTATTATTATCATTTATGTAAAAGAGTTAAAGCAATAGTTTCGTTATAAAATTTACAAATAATGCATTTAACTTCTACAATATGCACACTGACTTCAATAACATCTTCACGTAAATTTTTAACGTTATAAAGTCCTTTTTCTTTTGATGGAATTGGATAGACAAAATAATCGTTTATTTCATTAAAGATGTTGCCTTTTAAATATATATTATCACATGTTTGTTTAGTTCGATTTGTACTTTTTTCTACTTTGTTTACAGACCATCTGGTTTTGCAATTTGAAAGCGAAACAGAACAAACCATTTTTACAAAAATTAGCAGCTGGCTGGCTGCAGTAAAGGACAGAATGGGAGGAAGAAAGTCCCTATAAATAAATTAGTTTACTTTTTTTATGAAGTTTACCTTTACTAAGTTTACTTTTTTTTACATTGAATTTAATTTTTATTTTCTAAAATACTTTTATAAAAAAAATATCTACAATTAACGAATAAAAAAAAAATATCTGCTTTATATGAAGTCCTTTAAAGTACTGTTTTTTCTTATTTCAATCGCTGGAAAATACCTTTAATTTTTGTATTTAAGCTCTTTATAAGTGCTTTACTTTTGGTTTTTAAAGCGCTTTCATGACTTTAAACAAAACGTTCTGAAAGCACTTTTTTAAAACGCTTTTAAAACGCTTTAAACCTAGCGTAGATCGATGTTATCATACGGATCATCTGAAAGAGCTTTGAAGATGGTAAATGGAACGCTTGTAGAACCTTCCACAACGCTTTCACAGCGCTTTTGCGATTGTATTTTTCTGACTGGGATGTTACAGATATGAATAATATTTTTTTTGAATTTATATCATTAAAAACAACATAACAACTAAAACCGTTGCTTGTCAAAACTAAAAAAAATATTTTTTTAAAATTTTTTTCCGTAGGACCCCAACGGCTCTAAATTTTTTAGGACTGAAAGCCTAATCCCACCAAAATCAAATTTTTTGTCGTGAATACCAAGTAATATAATAATGAATAACAAAAAAATTTAAAATCAAAAAAAAAAAAAATTTTGGTTTGTATGGAAAAATGATTTTTAAGGCCCCGCTCTTTAAGGCCCCGTCGCGTAGGGAAGGCGTGGTCGTAGGGGCGTAAATTTTTTCCTGAGTTATTTCTAAGTCAAATGGAAAAAAAATAGCGGGTACCGTCTCAACATTTCCAACATTTCCAAAATAAGGGACACTCTAATGAATATATATAATTTATGGGGTCCTAGAACAATATTTTGAGGTGTTACAAACGGAATGACAAACTTATAAATACCCTCTATCACTAGAGTGGAGAGTATAAAAATTGTCCGAGACTTGAAAAATTAAAAAAAAAAACAAGTAAAAAAGTTAAATTCGGCCTTGCCGAATGTAGTGATACCCTCCACAATTTCAAAAAGAGTATTGCAAAAAACTTTATTTAAAAGGAAATTACTTTTGAAAAAAAAAAAATTTTCAAAAAAAAAATTCCGCGAAAAAAAATTTTGATAAAAAAAAAAAAATCCGCGATTTTTTTCTTTTTTTGTCAAAAAATATGTTCGTTCTTGTTTAAATACCATTTGGTGTTCAATTATGTTCACCTTTGTCAACCAGAAGCCGAATTAAAGCATTTTGTATTTTTAGGTTATGTTGAATGTACTGAAATTTTTGAGGTGTGCTTACATTTTCGTTCATAACTTTTGAACCGCTGAACCGATATCGCTCAAATGCAATACCAAACTTCTCGGGAGAACTTCCAATAAATATGTTAAGTTTCAGTCAGCTCTGTGCAGTATTTTGTCCGTGACAGCATTTTCCACAGACAGACAGACGGACAGACGGACATCGCTAGAATGTCTTAAAATCGATCGGGCATCATGAATATATATACTTTATGGGGTCCCAGATCGATAGTTTGATGAGTTACAAACGGAATGAGAAACTTATATATACCCTCTATCACTAAAAGGAGGGTAAAAAAAAAATTACGGCTTCGAAAATTGTATCAACATTTTTTTTTTAAATCTTTTTTAATAATTCTTTACTCCAAAACGCAAAAAAAAAAGTTCTGGGACTAAGACAATTTACAAAAAAAAAATTAGTCTTTTTTTTTTTGTTACCGTCCAACCTGAATCAAATTACGTCGCGTAAGGCGTAACGCCCAATAGTTTTTCGTTTCTAATATTTAAATGTGAGTTACCTAAATCAAACGGACGTAAAAATTTCAAATTTGATGTGTATGTTTTTGTTTTTTTTTTACGTCTTGCGCTACGCATTTGATTCTGGTTCGACCCTTAGACAACATAAATCCTCTTACAGTTTTTATTTTGTTTTTATTCAACTAGAATCTCCGTAATAAAAACTTTGTTCCAAAATTACAGTTTTTTTTTTTGGAAAATAACATTTTAAAATGGTAGAATACAATTACGAAAATAAATTTGTAAAATTACCATTAAAGCTGTAGTTCTCGTTTGAGCAAAGTACAAGATTTTTTGTTAAAAAACAAGGAAAATTGTTAAATATTGGTAGAACGGGATAACAAGGCATTTTACCAGGCGTTTTACCAGTATTTTTTTGAGTGTAACAAAAAATTAAAGTTAGAAGCTTTTCTTGTCATTTTACAAGTTTTTTTTTTTTTTTTGAGTGTTGAGATGTGTTAGGACGTCTGCAGTGACTCAGAAATATCATCGCGTCATCACTGAGGATGGCTCAAGAACATTGCCAACTGGGATCAGCTATTTCAATTTGAAGCTCATTTAAGTTACCTTAAATTTTGTGTTGGGATTACCTTACAAAACCTAAAACTCAACAGGGGGTTATTTCACGCGAATTTATTAAATTATTTACACCTTTCAATTTTTAATACCACTGTGGGTAATTTTTGATGTTGTTTTTTTTTTTTTACTTTTCATTTTGCAAAAACAAACCCAAGCTTATCATTGTACAATGTACATGTTATAATTTTTCTTTTTTTAAAGGTTTCAATGCCATTTCATGATTTTTTTTTCTCCGTATTTTTTTATTATTTTCCTAACAGCAATGTTTAGTCTTTATAACCTTAAGGCAATATATTTTTCTTCTTCATTTTTCTGTTTGTTTAACTTTTTCTTTCAAGAATTAAATAAAAAACAAAAACCTTTACAGTCCCTTCTCAACACGAGTTGTTTTATTGGAGAAACAAAATAAAGATTTTTGTCATGTTGTTTCTTTTTGCTTTGACACTGTGACACACAATACAAAATATTTTTTAAAAAAAATTTGTTTGTAGCAATTTTTTTATAGCTTTTTTTACTATTTTTTTATTATTTTTTTACTGTTATTTTTTTTATTTGTTATTTAATACTCTTAGAATTATTGTTCTTTTTTTCCAAAACGACGAGTATTTGTTTGTGTATTTGCAATAGATATATTGTGAAAACTGTATATAAATATTGATAATAATCGTCATTTTACATTTCAGTTTCATTTTCTAACGTTTTTTTTTTTAGTTTCCCAGAGTCTCTTTTAGCCATTTTATCATTTACAATTTATTTCTTTACAATTTAGTTAAGTGTATTTAACTGTAAATGACATTTGGCGTTAAATTAAGGAAATTTCTTAAATGTAAAACTAATTTATTATTAGAAGACAGAGACATTTTTATTTATAGAATGATTTTTTTTTTTTAATTAATGAATAAAATAAAATTTATCAGAGCGTATGAGTAATAAATTTAATATAATATTTATTACTTATGCGTCAGCAATTAAATTTAAAAGATTGCAATGGTGCAGTAGAGTGACATTTTTCTTAAGCTTTTGATTTTTCTAAATGTTTAGCCGAATTGTTATACTATTAGACCTTAAAATTGTGTGTAACAAATTTGAGGCCAATCGGATGAACTTAACCCATGGCGCCTGGCGATCAAAGTTTTGGATTTTTGACAATTAAAAGAAAACAAGTAGAAAACTTAAATTCGTCGATTTCATGAATACCGTCCACAATGCCATTTGACTGGTTCCATTTAAAATAGCATAGGCAATCATCCGATGGTGGTTCAATTTATCCAAAAATTAACATATCCATTTTTCTGATTTTTATTGAATTTCGGTTTTTGTTATTTAGTCGAAATTGTGAATGGTTCGCGTTTTATCACTGTTCAAAGTTGGTATTTTGCCACAATTTTATGAAAAATACATAATGTTTAAATGATCGTATCTTTGGAACGCATCATCCGATTATCACGAAATAAAGCGCAAAATAATGGTTATGTCCTGTACTTAAAATAGAATTTTGAAAAAGGATGGGATGCTTAGCAAAAAGGATATTGAAATTAAAAAAATTTCCTTAATTTGCAAATATCTCAAAATGCGTATCTTTAATTTTCCTTTATTTTTTTGCACATATAGCCCAAGATGTACTTAACAACATATGCAAATCCCAAATTGGGGTGATAAGCGGTTTAATTGTAAACGCGGTTTCATGAAACGAGTTATTGATTTTTGTTAATAACTCTCGTTTACAAATGAAAAACAATTTCTGGACACTAATCGCGAATAATTTTTTTAAATGTATTTTTGATCGCTAAACTCAAAAATTTCATTAAAACAACATTTCGCGAATACATTTTTGTTAAATGAATTTTTTAGCGTTTTTTGGAGGTATTTTAACTATTTTGCTTATATCTTAAGTTCTGTTTATCTGATCTTCTCGCAATAAAAACCAAACTAAAGATAATCAAATTTCCAACAAATCCTACATTCATCATTTTTTCATCAGTTCATCGCTTTGCGCGCAAATAATTTTTTTAGCGTTATTTGGAGGTGTTTTGACTATTTTTCTTATATCTTGAGTTCCGTTCATCCGATCTTTTCGCAATAAGAACCAAATTAAAGACAATCAAATTTCCAACAAATCCTTCATTCATTATTTTTATATCAGTTCATAACTTTACGCGCAATAGGCAAACAAGGAAAAACTATTTTTTTTATTAACAAAGCTCATTTTTTAAAAATTTTAAAAACAGAAATTGTAA
This sequence comes from Pegoplata infirma, assembly GCA_963921195.1. Lineage (NCBI taxonomy): Eukaryota > Metazoa > Arthropoda > Insecta > Diptera > Anthomyiidae > Pegoplata > Pegoplata infirma. The sequence continues at coordinate 298,446 of CAWUER010000019.1, forward strand.
AAAATTACCAATTTTTTTTGTATTTTATCATGTATATTCATTAGGGATATAACCAAAATAGGAACCTATCATAATCGTATGGGCAATTTTATACTGATAAGAAAAAACGTTATCCGGGGACATTTTGGTCCAAAAACCTTCGGCACCGATTGCAATTTCTAAAACACCATAAATTTACATTTTTTTATGTTTTATGGAGGGATTCCTTCCCATCCACCGTTTTTTGGCTTTTTGTCGTTTTACAACAAAAATAAAACAATAACAAATTTATAAAATGGTTTTCGACACTAGAAATACGGGTTTTCCGAATAATAAAAAAAAATATTAGCGAAAACTTCATCGCGATCGGTGCCGAACCTTTTTTAACATTCGCGAAAAAAAGAACACACATTTCTTCTTAATTTTTCATGTACTTTCTAAATATGATAGGTCCTTTTTGATATTTGCAAAAAAACGCAAATGGTTATATCCCTAATATTCATATAATTTGTGATAACTTCGGAGTAAACCTATAGATTTTCATCAAATCAACTTTATTATATTTCTAAATGTTCAGGCTTTGCAGATAAATAAAAAGACGTAATTAATTGCAAAGATTTCTATTTCTTAAACTTTTTTTTAAATGATTTGTTAATCAAAAAACTTATTTTAGTTATATGTTTGCCTATTGAACGGAAAGCTTTGAACTGATGGAAAAATTATGAATGTAGGTTTTATTGTAAATTTGATTGTCTTTAATTTGGTTTTTATTTCGGAAGGATCAGATAAACGGAACTCAAGATATAAGAAAAATAGTCAAAATACCTCCAAATAACACTAAAAAATTTGTTTGCGCGTAAAGCTATGAACTGATGAAAAAATGATGAATGTAAGATTTTTTGGAAATTTGATTGTCTTTAGTTTGGTTTTTATTGCGAGAAGATCAGATAAACAGAACTTAAGATAAAGGCAAAATCGTTAAAATACCTCCAAAAAACGCTAAAAAATTCATTTAACAAAAATGTATTCGCGAAATGTTGTTTTAATTAAATTTTTGAGTTTAGCGATCAAAAATACATTTAAAAAAATTATTCGAGGTTAGTGCGCAGAAATTGTTTTTCATTTGTAAACAAGAGTTATTAACAAAAATCAATAAGGCGTTTCATGAAACCGCGTTTACAATTATATGTGCAAAAAAATTAAGGAAAATTAAAGATACGCATTTTGAGATATTTGCAAATTAAGGACATTTTTTTAAATTCAATATCCTTTTTGCAAAGCATCCTATCCTTTTTCAAAACTCTGTTTTAAGTACAGGACATAACCATTATTTTGCGCTTTATTTCGTGGCAATCGGATGATGCGTTCCAAAGATATGATCATTTAAACATTGTGTATTTATCATACAATTGTTGCAAAATACCAACTTTGAACAGCGATAAAACGCGAACCATTCACAATTTTTACTAAATAACAAAAACCGAAATTCAACAAAAATCAGAAGAACATATATACCAATTTTTAAGACAATTATAATAGGTAAGGCCGAAAAAGTGTTTTTTTGTAGTCAAAAATTTTGGAATTCTTCATTTACACCATCACTTGTAAATTTTCTAATGTGAAAAATATTAACAATTTTGATTTGAAATATTTTACTTTGGGTAAAAACTTTTTTTTAGTCATTTTTGAAAAAAAAAATTACTAAATTGACTGATTTTTTGTGAGCGTAAAATTTTCTTCGAGTGTATTTTTTTAATTGTAAAAATATTTTTGAGTGGCAAAAATATGAATTTTTATGGCCTAAAAGATTTTTGAAATTTTTTTCAGATTTTTGGAAGGTTGGAATCAACTCGCTCAAATCGATTTTATCCAAGAAATAAGGTGAAACATAATTTATTTATTTTTTTTTTCTCTGGTGCATTTTTTTACAAAACCGGATACATTACTTCTAAATGTTGCTAGCCTCCTAATCTAGTTCAAAAGTTGTGGTGAATTTTGTAGTGAATGGTAAGCTCTTTTTTTTTGCTGGGATGTTTCATAACCTCATTTTTTGAGAAAATCGATTTGAGCGAGTTGATCCCGACCTTCCATAAATCTGCAAAAAAAATCTCAAAAATCTTTTAGGCCATAAGAATTTATATTCCGCTTCAAGAGTTGCAAAAATCCAAAAAAAAAGTTTTTGATGAAACGACTTAATGATCACTCTCAAGGAACGAATTCTTGAAAGAATTAATTCAATGATTATGAATGCTGAGTGATTTTAGGGGATGCCAAATTCTATTTTTATACCCTCCACTCTAGTGATAGAGGGTATATATAAGTTTGTCATTCCGTTTGTAACACATCGAAATATTGGTCTAGGACCCCATAAAGTATATATATTCATGATCCTCGATCGATTTTAAGTCGATCTAGCGATGTCCGTCCGTCCGTCTGTCTGTCCGTCCGTAGAAAACACGCTAACTTTTGAAAGACTTCACAGAGGCCTCTGTAGTTTGGCATATATGTTGGTCATTTACCTGGTCAGGTTGGTATTCCTATCCAGCCAAATCGGTCCAGTGGTTCAAAAGTTATGAGCAAGGACAGGACTTTCATGCAAATGCATGTTTTTTCCCTTTGGTCATAGAACAGCATAAACAAGATATCTTTGCGAATCAAAGAATTTGCTTTAAAATGGCATCGATTCGTTAGTGCATATTTTTGCATATTTTGCTTAAAATGCATATTTTTGCATATTTTCCTATTATTTCGCTATAAATGCATATTTTTAGGTCATATTTTGTACAAATTTTAGTTTTTTAGCTATTTTTTAGTATTTTTAGCTATTGTTAGGTATATTGTTTGGTATAAGGAAGTACTTTCAACAACTATTTTTATATGGGGTAGGATTGTTGACGCGATGGAAGACGATTCTGAGTGTAAAATTTAAGAACGAGCACGAAGTTAAGCCGCAATTTCGAAGTTCGGTAACCGAACTTTTTTCAATTTGGCCGAACGTTCGGTTACCGAACATCTAAATTGGTGCTTAAGTTCGTCCTCGCCATTAAATTTAAAAGTTAGAATAGTCTTCTATCGCCTAAACAAACAAACGGCCATCAGAAAAAGCTGTTAAAAATGCTTGCAAATATTGATTTTTGGCCAATACCGTTTTTTGGCCGAACTGTTCGGTCGGACACAATTGTTAGGAAGTTTTTTTGATAATTTTTTTTTTTTGCATTAAAGCAATTATTAAATTTTTTTTAGATAATTTTTATTTTTTTTAATAACATTTTATACACACTGTATATGAGGCATTCCACACCAAATGTCCCGCTACAGAAAAACATCTGTCCCGTAAATTTCTGAATAGTTTGTTTGGATAGCCCTATATGTAACTAAGAAAATTGCGTTTTTGGTTTTTCAAATTTTCGAAAACTGGGCTTAGGAGGCGTGGTCAAATATTGGAAAAATGGTAAAATTTGTGGCGAGTTGCCTTGATTAAATATTTATCACATTAAAACGGAATGCACCACAATGTCAAAAATTTACGTTCTTATATAGTTTTGTATGGGCTATCGATTAAACATTTTTTTTTTGGAAAATTTTCAGAACCCGTTCTGAAATTTTCCATTTTTTAAAAAAGTAAATTTATCAAAAATCCGGCCACTTTTATTTTTCTTTTTTATTTATTTTTTAAAAAGTTTAGATGTTTGTCCATCCACACAAAAAAAATCAGAAACACGTTCATCTTTTTTTTCTAGAAAATCGCATTTGAACTTTAAATTTCATAACAATTTTGTTATTTGCTTGTATTTCTTTGTTTTAAAGTTGCGAATGAGTAATATTAATTGCATAAATATTCGTCATACGCTCTGTTGACACAAGAAAATACAAGCAAATTACTAAATTGTTATGAAATTTAAAGTTCAAATGCGATTTTCTCGAAAAAAAAGATGAACGTGTTTCTGATTTTTTTTTGTGTGGATGGACAAACATCTAAACTTTTAAAAAAATAAATAAAAAAGAAAAAAAAAAGTGGCCGGATTTTTGATAAATTGACTTTTTTAAAAAATGGAAAATTTCAGAACGGGTTCTGAAAATTTTCAAAAAAAAAAAATTTAATCGATAGCCCATACAAAACTATATAAGAACGTAAATTTTTGACCTTGTGGTGCATTCCGTTTTAATGTGATAAATATTTAATCAAGGCAACTCGCCACAAATTTGACCATTTTTCCAATATTTGACCACGCCTCCTAAGCCCAGTTTTTGAAAAATTTAAAAACCAAAAACGCAATTTTCTAAGTTCCATATAGGGCTATCCATATCACCTATTCAGAAGTTTACGGTACACATGTTTTTTTTCGCTGGACATTTGGTGTGGAATGCCTCATATATGCATATCTAAGCTTAAAATGCCAGATTGAATTCAAATTTGATGTTTTTTTTTAATGAAAGAAAAAAAACAAGTGGATATTTAAGATTTTTAGTGCATATTTTAAGATTTTTAGTGCATATTTCAACACTTTTTAGTGCATATTTTAGGCGCCTAAAACATAGTTTTTTAGTGCATGAAGGTCCTGTCCCTGGTTATGAGCAAACGAGTAAATTTCGGCAAGGGGTTTTCGCAAATTTACGAAATAAAAAACACGATAACTTTCGAAAAACAATAATGAGACTGCTGAAACCTTTGCCGTTCCTTAGGTCTGTTTGTTATTGAATTTCAGCTCAATCGGTCAATTTCAGATTTTGTTCATCTTAAATGCCACGTGGTAAACAAGTTTTAAAAGCATTGGTGGTAACTAAGCAATGCTTTTCAAACTTGTTTAGTTTTAAAGTAATGCTTTTTAAACTTGTTTAGTTTTAAAAGCATTGGTAACTTAAAAATTACACTCGAAAAAAATTTTACACTCGAAAAAAATTTTACACTCAAAAAAAATTTTACACTCAAAAAAAATTTTACACTCAAAAAAAATTTAGTTTTTTTTTACAAAAATGTCAATATTTTGTGTACATACGTACGTGCATTCACTCAGAAATATTTTTACAGTAAAAAATACATTACACTCGAAAAAAATTTTTACACTCAAAAATAAAATTAGTAATTTTTCTTTTAAATAACAAAAAAAGAGTTTTTTACTCAAAATAAAATATTTCTAATCAAAATTGTTAATTTTTTCACGTTAAAATGTACTATCCTTTAAAAAAGGCATTGTGGAGGGTATTCATAGGTTCGGCAAAGTCGAATTTACCTTTTCTACTTGTTTTAATTCGAATTAGAAAATTGAATTAAAGAATTAATTCTTTCGAACATTTGAACTGAACTAAATAAAATTTCAGTTATAATATATAAAGTCCAATATTATAAAAATACAATTTGCCAAATTAAAAACAGGCAAATTGAAACAATGCGTTAAAACCTTAAACCAACACTTGAATTTTTGGTTCACTTTTTTTTTTTTTTTTGTTTGAAACATTAACTGCAGCAACAAGAATACAATCAAAATTCGTTTATGAATACTTTATGACCTTTACGACTAACGTAAAACGTAAGAAAAACATGACCACGTAATATTTTTTAATTTTTTGTTCTTATTTGTTAAATAAATAAAACAATCTAAATAAAAAAAAAATGTTGTTGATGTTACCGCAATGCGTGTAAAGTTTAGATATGAATTAACAACAAGGAAAATTGAAGGAAAAAAAAACATTAAGAAATGTTTCTTAATAAGAAAAATTTAGAAAAATTTTAAAAATTTTAAAATTAATAGAAGTTCAAAAAAATTGAAAAAAATTGGAAAGTAAAGAAGAAAAAAAAAAAATTTAACTTAGGAAAATAAAAAAAAAGAATATTCAAAACATTAAGAAACATTTTTCAAATATTTTTTAAAGTAAAACAATGTAGTAAAATATACAAAAATAATTGAAAATTGTGGAAAATTTCGACAAAAAATTAGAATGTTGGAAAATTAAAAAAAAAAAATAACAAAATTCTATGAAATATTAGACAAATTAATTTCAATTTAAAAAAAATTAAAAAATCGGATTATTTAAAAAAAAAAAACTGTAAAGAAAAGAAACAAAAATCAGAAAAAAATAGGGAAAATGTTTAAAAGTTCAGAAAAAAAATCTATAAGAAACTACGCAAAACCCTCAAGAAAAATATAGGAAACTATTAGAAATAATCTGTAAAATATACAGGGACCCCTGTAGGTAAGTTGGTAGCATGCTAGTATATGAACCATTGGGTCGTGGGTTCGATTCCCACCAGAACCTTTGGTCGATTTCACTACAACGAGATGTTGATCATTTTTACCAGTTCCCGGTTAGGTTTAAAATTATTAAAAAATTATTTGTAATTAAAAAAAAATAAACGTGATTATGGAATCAAATTATTATCAATCCGTAAAATTAATCTTAAATTAAAACATTCCATTAAATTAAGGAAACTCAAAAAAAAAATAGAATATTCATTCTTTAAAAATTAATGAAAAATAAAGAAAGCATAGGAAAAAATTGGGAACATTTTTGATAAATTTAACAAAACTAAAGAAAACAAGTAAGAGTGGTATGATGTTCCGAATCTTTTATACCCTCCAACACGTTTAAAATTAAAAAAAAATCGCGGGGCGTCTTTTCTTTTTTGTGGGGGGGGGTCGGCGGAGTTGGTGGGGGACACCTGTACCCCCGCTATATATGTTTACAAATTATTTGTTTATGATATATTTACGTTAAAATAATAAATTTTTATCGTTATTTTCAATTAATTTCTATAACCAGGCCCCGAAAGGAGGGCGCACAGTGCCACATTTGGCCAATCCAGCACAACAAAAATAAAAAAAAAAAGTTCCCCGATTTTCATGATATGTTTGTATGTATTATAGAACATTCCTAATAGCACGGAAATAATCATATAAGAACGATAATTCTGTTCGTTACTAACAGGTGGGTGCATAAAGTTGCATGTTGTAAAATGCTGTAACTAGTGTACATTATTTCGCATAAATTAAGTCGAGTTTAAACTGTTGTAACTTTTGAACAAAAAGAGATATTTATCCACTCTTTTTTGGTAATTTTAAAGGACATTTAAATGCTTTATTTCATATCTTTTCTTTTTTTTTAAACAAATTTTTCTATTTTTTATTAAATTTTTAACAAAATACAAATTTTTGAAAAGAAAATTATATATTTATTTTTTTTGATGGAATAGAACTTTTGTATTTGGTCCGTATTGGTCGCCGGACTTTTTCAGATACATTGACCAATATCCATAGTACTTATTTCAACGGCTAACTTTTGCGACCGTCTGCGACGCCGACTACAGTGGGGCGATATGTAAACCTTGTTTTTACATATTTTGTAAACATATTTTAAAAAAGTGGGCGTGGCAGTTGTCTGACCGCCCCCTTTCTTTGTGATATTATTTTTACAGTCATTGAGAGTATATATACCAAATTTAAAGAAATTATAACCAAAATTAAAAATTTTTAAAAAAGTGGGCGTGGCCCTTAACCGGCCTCCCATATTTTTCATAATGTTATTTTCGAAGTCAAAACGAACATTTATACCAAATTTCAATTCAATATAATTAAAATTGGATTTTTGTCGTCCTAGATTGGCCAAATGTGGCACTGTGGGGCGGCCTGAAAAAAATCGAATTTTCTAACCCCTTGGTCCAAGCGCAGTTCTATGAACATAATATGGCATACAAATGTTACATTTGTTGAGCAAAAATTAAAAAACACTCGTAAAAATATCGTATTTTTCAGTGGTCGTTTTAGTTCTTCAAGGGGGAACATTTTCCCCCTGGTCCGATTTTTCCCATCTTCGAACTTAACCTTACCAGTAACATAAGAGATATTCTTGCCCAGTTTCAGGGGTCTAGCTTTTTGGTTTGGACTGCATAGTTATTTCTACATTAAGACGGACATCGCTAGAACGTCTTAGATTCTATCATGGATCAATATTATATATACTTTGTGGGGTCCCCGACCGATATTTCGATGTATTACACACGGAATGACAAAGTGAGTATACCCCCATACTGTGGTTGGAGGGTATAACAAGTTAAATTCGACTTGGCCGAATCTATGAATACCCTCCACAATGCCCTTTTTAAGTGATAGTAATTTTTTTAACGTGAAAAAACTACTTTTTTTTTTTGTGTAAAACAACTTTTTTTTAGTAGTTTTTGAAAAAAAAATAATAACATACAAAATTTTTTTTTGAGTGTAAAATTTTTTTTTAGTGTAAAATTTTTTTTGATTGTATTTTTTTGGTTTTAGTTTTAAAAATATTTTTGAGTGACAAAAATACGTTGTAATATATTTTTGTGACTACCAATGTTTTTAAAACATGTTTAACGGGTTTTCAACACGTTAATTTAAGGTGAAACTAATCTGAAATTCACAGTTTTGCTAATACGAAAACCAAGGCCAGGGGAACGATAAATATATATGCCAAGCTTCAGCCTGCTCAGAATTGCGGTTCGAAAGTTATCACTAGAGTGGAGGGTATAAAAATATTATGGAAAGTTCAGAAAAATTCGTTAAAATTTCCGCCAAAATCAGAAAACTTCAAAAAAATATTGGTAATCTAAAACCCAAATCAAAAAATTACAGAAACAAATTACGTCAAAATTCTAAAAACTCTGAAAAATTGAGTAAAATTTTCAAAATATTCTGTTAATATAAATAAAATAACCGAGCTCGAGGTCTGTTATTTTATTTATGTTACAAATTAAAGGTCGAATAAATACAACATTAAATATTCTGTTAATTTAAGAAAAAATCACAAAAGTTTAGCAAAAATCTAAAAAGTTCAGAAATTTAGGAAATAAATAATAAAATAAAAAAAACAACGTTAGTAAAGTTCTGAAAAATTTCGCGAAATTACGAAATTTATCAAAATAGTCCAACAAAACAAAAACATGTCTAAAATCTGATATATTTTCTATTGGAAAATTGCCTTTTCTATAGGAAAACATTTTTAAAATTTGGAAATCACAATACACAAACACTAAAGAAAATAAACTAATGATTTAAATCTGACCTGAGGTTTCTTGTAAAAGAATGTGTAAAAAAAACACTTACTTTAAATTTTTAGCTGTGTTTAGTGCATTAATTGTCATTATGTCTGCACTGAAAGAATTTCGTTCATTACGACTATGAAAACATACATTGATTCTATGAAAAAAAAATCATTAGAAATGAGCCAATGATGCCCTCCATAGAATCTATGAAACAATTCATAGAAACCAGATACCTATGAAAAAGTTCATAGGCTATGAAAAAAAAAATATTGTTCAATTCTATTTTTATTTACTTTATTATTTTATTTTTATTTATTTACAATATTTTATTTCTAAAAATTTATTTATTTTTTAGATTCACCGAGATTCGAACACAAAACCAGTTGTTCGTGAAGCGTCTTTAGCCACTGAGCTAAAGTATATAAACATATAATAAAAGTTAAAAACCAGTTTGTTTAATATTCTGCTTTAACATATTGAGTTTGTATTTTTAATTTTTACGTTTTTTATGTGTTTTTTTATTTTTTATATTTTTTAATATATTTATTAAATTTTTTTAATTATTGTAACATTATTTTATTTATTAAAAAAACTAAAAGGCTTATTGATGACATTTTTTCCTATGAATAACATTCATTAGTTCTATGAACTTTTTCTAAGAATCTAACAAAATCTATGAATAAAATTCTATGAAATATTTTACAATACTAATGAATATTCATTCAGCCAATGAATTGCTTCATAGATTCTATGAATTTGGTTTTATGAAATTTGTTCATAGATATTATGAACAATAATTCTTTCAGTGTACTTACATCCGAATATAAGACTTTATGTTTTTCCACTAACGATTGTCAATTTGCTAAATACTCTTGACAATGAAATCTGACGAATTCCGAAACACGTGTCGGGTAAGTCTTGCAAAGTGACCAAATCAATTAAAACAAACAAGTTAATAAATATTTAAAACAAACAAGTTAATAAATAGTTTCTTGAAAATTGTTACATTGACAATATCATCGTAATGATATGTAAAAGAAATATGACCTTGAGCTAGAATCATCTTTTCAGAATTGAATTTCAAAGATCGAATAAATATTTTTTTATAATTTATCTGAAAATTATTAAAAACTTTTAATGAATTTTTATTAAAAAATAAAAATTGTTTTATTCGGTCTTTTAAAAATTATATAGTAAGTAGGTTTATTCTAGCACGAGGACATGGTTTTCTTTGAATAATTTTCAAGAAAAAAGCCAAACTAAAAATCCGAAAAACGTTGAAAAAATCAAAAAAAATTTAGAAAAAATTAACAAAAATCCAGAAAACTCAGGAAAATCATGGAAACATCAGGTAAATTAAGAAATATTTAGGAAAATTCCTATAAATAAAGAAAAATTAAAAAACAATCTAAGTATAAATCAACAAAGGCTATTTCACTTGCAGAGTATTTTTGATTTGACACGATACTCCACGTATCGCAAATTTTCTTGTTTTTCTAATAATTCTCTTGATTGTTTTATTCTCCTGGTTACAACAAACCACCAGTAGAGGTTACATATCAAGAAATACAAAAAACAAATACATCAGGTAGTAATAATAATGGTCGGTGGTCATAATGGTTTGCCATATTTTGAATCACGCACAGTTATTATTTTTAATTATCATATTAATTTTTTACCAGCTGTATAACAAAGCAAAAAAAACAAGTAAGAGTGTTAAATTCGGCTGAGCCGAATCTTTTATACCCTCCAACACGTTTTAAAATTAAAAAAAAAAAAAAAACGCAGGGGCGTCTTTTTTTTTGTGGAGGGGGGTCGGCGAAGTGGGTGGGGGACACCTGTACCACCGCTTTATATGTTTACAAATTATTTGTTTATGATATTTACGCTTAAATAATACATTTTTATCGTTATTTTTAATTTATTTTTATAACAACGCCCCCAAAGGGGGCGGCCTGAAAACATCGAATTTTCTAACCCCCTTGGTCCAAGCGCAGGTCTATCAACATAATATGGCATACAAATGTTACATTTGTTGAGCTAAAATTAAAAAAAAAAAACTCGTAAAAATATCGTATTTTTCAGGAGTCGTTTTAGTTCTTCAAGGGGGAACTTTTTCCCCCTGGTCCGATTTTGCCCATCTTTGAACTTAACCTTACCAGTACCATAAGAGTGCCCAATTTCAGGGGTCTCGCTCTTTTGGTTTGGGCTGCATCGTTATTTCTACAGACGGACGGACGGACTTCGCTAGAATGTCTTAGATTCTATCATGGATCAATATTATATATACTTTGTGGGGCCCCCGACCGATATTTCGATGTGTTACACACGGAATGACAAAGTGAGTATACCCCCACACTGTGGTTGGAGGGTATAAAAACATGGGTGAGTGGGGTTTTATTTGTAAAAAAACATATAAAAAATACTAAAATTGCCATCAAAGGCATGCAAAATTATTCATATTTTTGTTTGTAAAAAAGGAAAAGAAAAAATATTACAATGTAAAAGAAAAAAAAACAAAGAAATCGCGTGACATTTGAAAAAATAAAATTACCAGCATAAAAAACGCAACAAAACCACAAAACAAATTAAAAAACAATGACCATCATTTATAATAATATTTAAACAAAACATTTTTTTTTATAATTTATATAAAAACAATAAAAACGGAGGGATACATGGTGAAAAAAAAAACAAAATTAATTCAAATAATTCACACATAAGAACCCATTAATGAAAAAAAAAACAAATTAACAAACGTTTAAAAAGAGATTAAGAAGAGGGCAGGGAAAAACAATATACATATATAAAACAATATCGTCTTTTCCATTAAGCAGCACGCGAAAAAGGGTATTTTTTGACATCGGTTCTTCAGAATTTTTTAATATTGTGTGTATAGATACCCTATGAAGCCATTAAGAGATTGCCATATACAGTTTCTTTAAATTCCCAAAACTCGCGGTTTTATTCGAAATTTGTATTTTTTTTTAAATCACAAAAAAATAAAAAATAAAAAAGGGTGTAGTTTGAAGAGCTTTCACTTTTTAAGCAATATCGGAATATTATAATCAAAATTTAAATTGAAAAAAAAAATGTGTGATTAAAAAAATTTAATTTAGATGCAAATGCATTTTCTGAGTGCATTTTCGTCAAATTTTACCCTTTTTGATTTTTTTAATGAAAATATTATTAAAGTATCAGATTTTTCCAAAAAAAAAAATCAGTCATCATTTTAATGGGACGCAAAAATCTTCCATTTTTAACACTTTTTTTTTAAATTTTGATTCTAGGATTTTCAAATTGTTCAAAAAAATTGTGTCAATAAAAAATGCATTTTGAAGGCACTCAAAAATGTTAACTTTTCCTTTTAAGTAGAGGATTCTTGCTTTCCCATTCAATTTTGATTATTGAAATCTGATATTTACTTACGAAATTATAGCTCTTTAAATTACATTGATTAACACTTTAGAAAACAATAATGTACAAAATTTTGAAAAACTATGAAAATCTAATTTTCTTCCACTTTTTATATGGAAAAAAAATTATAAATTTTTTTTTTTTAAATATTAAAAATAGAAGACCCTTGTGTCCCATTAAAATGACGACTGTTTTCTTTTTTTTAAATGTCAATATTTATTTAATAATATCTTAACTAAAAAAAATTAAAGGGGTAAAAGTTGACGAAAATGCACTCAAAAAGAGCATTTGCATTTAAAATGCAATTTTTGTAAAACACATTTTTTTTTTTTTATTTTAACATTTAAAGTAGAGGACCTTAGCATTTTATTTCAGTTTAGATTATGAAAATCCGATATATATTTTAGAACTTATAAGTATCTCTTCAAACTACACCGTTTATCAATTTTTTGTGATTGAAAAAAAAAAATTAAAATCGCGAGATTTTAGAATTTAATTAAACTGTTGATGGTTATGTCTAGGGATGAGGTTTCCATGCAAATGCATGTTTTTTGTCGATAGTCTAAAAACGATATCGACCAATTATCTTTCCTAATCAAGAAATTTACGTTAAAATGGCATCGATTTGTTTTTGCATATTTTTGTATATTATGGTGAAAATGCATATTTTTGCATATTTTGGTTTTAAGTGCTTATTTTGTGCATATTTCCAACTTTTAAGTGCATATTTTTGCATATTTTGGTATAAATTAGCAAAAACACAAATTTAAATTTATTATTTTTTTTTCAACACTAATTTAAATTCTAAAAATTTATTTTGTAAACAAGAAAAAAAAAATTCTTATTGATTCTTTTGTAGATTGTCTGAATTTCTAAAAAAATCTTGCTTATATAAAGTTTTAAATCTTATTATTTAAGTACGGTGTTATTTTTCGCTTTTTTAAGCGCATATTTTCGATTTTTTAGTGCATGAAAATCTCATCCTTAGTTATGTCCAAGGAGAGGACTTTCATGCAAATGCATGTTTTTCCCTTTGGTCATAGAACAGCATAAACAAAATATCTATGCGAATTTGCTTTAAAATGGCATCGATTCGTTAGTGCATATTTTTGCATATTTTACCTAAAATGCATATTTTTGCATATTTTGCTATTATTTTGCTATAAGTGAATATTTTTAGGTCATATTTTGTACAAATTTTAGTTTTTTTAGCTATTTTTTAGTATTTTTAGCTATTTTTAATTTTTTTTTTTTTTTAAATATTTTTTTTTACATTAAAGCAATTATTAAATTTTTTAAGATAATTTTTATTTTTTTAATAACATTTTATACACACTGTATATATGTATGAATATCTAAGCTTACAATGCCAGACTGAATTCAAATATGTTTCTTTAATAAAAGTAAAAAAACAAGTGGATATTTATGATTTTTAGTGCATATTTTAAGATTTTTGTGCATATTTCAATACTTTTTGGTGCATATTTTAGGCGCCTAAAATTTAGTTTTTTAGTGCATGAAGGTCCTATGTCTAAATGGCTCCATAAAGTGCCAGTGTTCAGAATATTAAAAAAAAAATCTGAAGATTTGTGGTTTTGTATCGTAATTTTGGCCGATATATTCTTTTAGCAAAAAAAAAATATTTAAATATTCCTTTAATTTTTATGTAACAAAAACATCAACCCTAAACAAATTTTCCAGCAATTAACGCGCGACATTTCCTTGATATGTATGATTACTATAACACTACAACACAACTACAACGATAACCAAAAACACTTCAACTATACACAATGTGTATTGCACACATACACACTTATATATGGGGGATTCAACTTTAAAAAAAAAAAAAAAAAACATTAAAATATGTAACAAAACCAAAAATAAAATGCTGTAATAAAATTTCTTATTTCAACACATTTTTTCCATAGAAAATTTTTCAAATTCTGAAAAAATTTTCCTGCCTTAAAAATTTTTATTTTTCTCAGAATTTTTCGAATTAATTGAAATTTCTCAAAATTCTGAGACATTTTTCCTGCACCGCACATTGGTTTCAAATCAAAATCTAGCTGGACAAAAGTCCAAAAATTAGTGTCCTTAAAATTGGGAATTAATAGTGCTAGGGGCAAGCTAAGGGTGTGTTCTGATCAAACTAATAACCATTTTTTGGAATTAGGTCTTTAACTTTGTTAAATATGCGAATGAAATAACATTTTTGGTATACAATATTTTTAAAAAAAAATATATATATTTAAGTGTTCAACTAATAACATCATATTATCCATGTTACATCAATGGTTTCAAAACGGTTTATGTACAAGAAAGCTACAGATTTATACTTATTCTGGACATTAATAAGAAATTTATTATCGATCTTCTTCTTATATTTTTTTGTACTTTGAAGTATGGTCAATAATAACAATATTTTTTAGGACTTATGAAACTTTCGGAGCTTGCCAAAACCGAATCCAGGCATATCATGTCGAATTACTTCATACAACTTATAGGTAATTTATTACTGAACGTTGTCATGCAGACATTTCTTGCAGGTTTTTGCAGGTTTAAAATTAATCGCAGTTTATATGAAAATAGATTTTCGCCTAAAATTTTTTTTCTAAATAAAGTATCGAATTTTTGTAAGTTTTTAATAACTTTTAAGTATTATAATTATGCTTAGCTTAAATAAAGCATTAAATGTGATGATTCCTATTAAACCGCGGCCAACTACACACTTCGACTAAATTCAAAAATGTCCGTCCGTCTGTCCTTCTGTCCGTCTGTAGAGGACACGATACAGTCCAAAATAAAAGAGCTAGACTTCCGAAATTTGGCACGAATATGTCTTATATTCCTAGGCAGGTTAAGTTTGGAAATGGATAAAATCGGACCAAGGGGAAAAAGTTCCCCCTTGGAGAACTAAACCAACCTAAGAAAAATCGCATTTTTTGCAGAGTTTTTTGTACTTTTGCTAAGCAAATGCAACATTCTTCTCTCCGATGAAGTTCGAAATCGCAAGGGGAAGGTGCTCCCTAACGTTCGGCATAGCCGAATTTAACACACTCACTTGTTTTTTTCAATTACACTTCTCGACAAAATTTTTTTTATTTTTTAGAGATTACAAAACTTTAAAAAAATAAGTTTTTGCATTTCATATTTCTGTTCTGCATATAAACCATTTTTGTCATTAATGAATTACTGAAATTAGAAAAAAAATAAAAATTTATCGATTAGTGTAATTGTCTTAGAAAAATTTAAACACGTTTTTTGAACTCAGCGACCCCAAAAACATATAAAACGGTGATAAAATAATTTTGTCCAGCTAGATTTGGACTTGGAACCACTGTGCACCGTTGCGTATAATTGTTATTTAAAGGTAATTACAAAATTAAGTATACGCCACTTACAGAGATTTCAATTAAAACCTTTTTTAAGCTTTTTTCTGGGGGGTTACCGCGTAACTTTATTCGAAAGAAATCGTTCGAATTCGGAAATTTTTAACATGCCGTAACAATAAATTGGTTTACGCAAAATTTTACTTTTTTATATTTTTACATTATTTGAAGAAGATCTGCCGGGCTCCAAAGAATTTTGTAACGAAAAAAATATTTTCTTTTTAATTATTTGCCAAAACAAAATTCTGTTCGAAAACGTTTCCGTTTCGAATCGAAATACGCGGTAACCCCCCTGAGCTTTTTTTTCCAAAGTATTGATTCAAAAAATCCCATGGATTTCCTCAAATAAATTTTTTTGTAACTTGTCTTCATTTTCGTAGTTTTTCCGATTTTTCTGAGTTTTTACAAATTAGTTTCCAATTTTTCTTAATTAATAGAAATATTCCAAATATGTTTGCTGAAGTTTTTTTGTATTTTTTCTATATTTTCTAGATTTTTTTATTTTTTTTAGGCTTGTGTGTAACTTGTTTTGAATTTCTAAAAAAAATATGATCTTTCTAAATTGTTCTAAAATTTTTCTTAGTGTTTCTTTGTTTTCAAAAATTTTTTATCAATATTTTTCTCAACTAATTTCTAACTAATTTTTATTAAAAAACAAAACTGTTTTA
Source organism: Pegoplata infirma (assembly GCA_963921195.1). Taxonomy (NCBI): domain Eukaryota; kingdom Metazoa; phylum Arthropoda; class Insecta; order Diptera; family Anthomyiidae; genus Pegoplata; species Pegoplata infirma. Next base: position 314,912 of record CAWUER010000019.1, read on the forward strand.
TTCAACCTTTAAAATATTATATTTTAAGAAGATTATTCTTGCTCGAGGTAATTTTTCGCAATTAAAACCATAATACAGTTGAACCCGGTTATAACGAACTCCGAGGGACAAGTAAAACTAGTTCATTATAAGCGAAGTTCGTTATAAGCGGGGTATATTTTTTATCAACCTAGTTTTATTTTCAAAAAAATGGATCCAACTTTGTTTTATTTGATGTTTTTTTCGTAAATAATGTACTTATTTAGAAGAAAATATTAAAAATATAAATAAATTTTATAAAAATTATAATATAAACCAAAAAATTTCCAACCTTGTGTGAGTTTGATAAACATGATTACCGCTCATTAAAACATATTTATCGGAGTTCGTTATAAAAAGGTAAATACACATGAAATTGTATTCGTGGGACCATAATAAGCAGTTCGTTTTAACCGAGGATTCGTTATTAGCGAGTTCGTTATAAAAGAAGCATTTTGTGTGAAAATTGATGCCAAAACTTCGGGACTTTAGAATTAGTTCGTTATAACCGAGAATTCGTTATAACCGAGTTCCTTATAACGGAGTTGGTCTGTATTCTCATACACAGAAAGAATTGAAAACGAATTTCAATCAGCCAAAACGCGGTTTTTAATTTTTTAATTGAAACTCCTCCTATGAAGAAAATTGTTATATCAATCATCAAATTGTAGGTGATTACTTGATTTTTTTTTTTCAACCAATCAATCACTTTTTCGATTTTGATCAAAAATTTTATAAATTTTTTATTTAAAGTCAATTAAAATAATGATTGATTTAACAAATGAATTTTAAGCTTTTGACAAAATTATGAAGAAATTCATATTTTTTGCTTTCCAATATGTTGCTGACAGTAAAAAATTTTTTAATTAATGTATTTAAATAAATTGAAGCGAAAAAAATCTGGTATGTTGAAAATTTGTAATTTAATAGTAAACGAAAATAACAAAAATTTTGATCAAAACAATAATTGATGCATTTAAATTTTGTTGATCAATAGATTTAATTGAAATTTTTAAGCCAGTTATTTTTTGTGTGTAGAGTAATTTTCAATAAAATTAATTTTTTGTTTTAAATTTACAAATTCCGAAACACGTGCCGACTAAGTCTTGCAAAAATAACCAACATAAATAAATCTTAAACAGAAAAATAATTTTCTTGAAAATTATTCTAAAAGAATATCATGGTTTTAATTAGTTAAGAAAAAAATTACCTCGAGCTAGATTAAATCTACTCAAAATATTTTTTTTCTTAACTTCCAAAATGTTATCGAGTTTTTGTGAAAGTTCTTGAAAAATAATGATTTTTCCCCATTTATTTTTTTTTAGCTTTTCTTAAATATATTTTTTTTTTTCTTTTTTCAGTTGAAAATCTCTTAGATTCTGAGATCTTTTTACGATTAAAAAATTCCCAGATTCTAAATATTATAGAAAAATTCTCAGATTTTTAAAATACTTCAGTCTTAAAATTTTTCTATAATAAAAATATCTCTAAATCTAAAAATTTAAAGATTTAAAAAAATAAGTGTGAACTGCCTTTTATGCATGTATTTCCACATCCGCTAGTACACACTCACTCATTCATACATTTTGAACTTAGGGCGGATGTACGTATAGCCATTGCTATACAACATGTGTTAGATTTATGAATTTATGTGTTAGTGTATGTCTGTATAGAAGTGAAAGAGGAGAATAAGAGGAAAGTCATATTTCATTTCACTATTAAAAAGAGAGGGCTGGCACTTAAACAATTGTTGTGTTAGAAAGTCATTTTTAAAAATGTATTTTTTATCATATTTTTTTTTTAATAACAACATGGTGGGTCACAAACTACTAAGGAGCTAAATCGTTATAAAAAACAATAGATTTAAAATGAGGAGTTCCATAACAAAACGCAACAATTCCACTTTTTGAATTTTTTGTTTTTTTGACTAATTCTACACATTAAAATCCATGCAACCATTACTAAAAATCACCACAAAGCTCAATATTTACACTGAAATTCACTGTTGACTTTAATTATGAAACATCCCAAAGCTTAGTAATTACACTCAAACTCACTGACTTTGTTTACATTTGTGGGTTTATCTCAAAAACTGTTAAAGTGGAATTGTTGCGTTTTGTTATGGAACTCCTCAAATATTGTTTCAAATTTTTAACATAGAAATGTCTCAGAACCTGAGACTTTTTCTATAGAAAAAATATCTCAGAATCTGAGACTTTTTCTATAGAAAAAATGTCTCAGAATCTGAGACTTTTTCTATAGCAAAAATGTCTCAGAATCTGAGACTTTTTTTATAGCAAAAATGTCTCAGAATCTGAGACTTTTTCTATAGCAAAAATGTCTCAGAATCTGAGACTTTTTCTATAGCAAAAATGTCTCAGAATCTGAGACTTTTTCTATAGCAAAAATGTCTCAGAATCTGAGACTTTTTCTATAGAAAAAATGTCTCAGGACCTGAGTCTTTTTCTATAGAAAAAATATCTCAGAATCTGAGACTTTTTCTATAGAAAAAATTACTCAGAATCTGAGACTTTTTCTATAGAAAAAATGTCTCAGAATCTGAGACTTTTTCTATAGAAAAAATGTCTCAGAATCTGAGATTTTTTCTATAGAAAAAATGTCTCAGAATCTGAGACTTTTTCTATAGAAAAAATGTCTCAGAATCTGATACTTTTTCTATAGAAAAAATGTCTCAGAATCTGAGACTTTTTCTATAGAAAAAATGTCTCAGAATCTGAGACTTTTTCTATAGAAAAAATGTCTCAGAATCTGAGACTTTTTCTATAGAAAAAATGTCTCAGAATCTGAGACTTTTTCTATAGAAAAAATGTCTTAGAATCTGAGACTTTTTCTATAGAAAAAATGTTTTTTTTTTCTATAGAAAAAATGTCTCAGAATCTCAGACTTTTTCTATAGAAAAAATGTCTCAGAATCTGAGACTTTTTCTATAGAAAAAATGTCTCAGAATCTGAGACTTTTTCTATAGAAAAAATGTCTCAGAATCTGAGACTTTTTTTATAGAAAATTTGTCTCAGAATCTGAGACTTTTTCTATAGAAAATTTGTCTCAGAATCTGAGACTTTTTCTATAGAAAATTTGTCTCAGAATCTGAGACTTTTTCTATAGAAAATTTGTCTCAGAATCTGAGACTTTTTCTATAGAAAATTTGTCTCAGAATCTGAGACTTTTTCTATAGAAAATTTGTCTCAGAATCTGAGACTTTTTCTATAGAAAATTTGTCTCAGAATCTGAGACTTTTTCTATAGAAAATTTGTCTCAGAATCTGAGACTTTTTCTATAGAAAATTTGTCTCAAAATCTGAGACTTTTTCTATAGAAAATTTGTCTCAGAATCTGAGACTTTTTCTATAGAAAATTTGTCTCAGAATCTGAGACTTTTTCTATAGAAAATTTGTCTCAGAATCTGAGACTTTTTCTATAGAAAATTTGTCTCAGAATCTGAGACTTTTTCTATAGAAAATTTGTCTCAGAATCTGAGACTTTTTCTATAGAAAATTTGTCTCAGAATCTGAGACTTTTTCTATAGAAAATTTGTCTCAGAATCTGAGACTTTTTCTATAGAAAATTTGTCTCAGAATCTGAGACTTTTTCTATAGAAAATTTGTCTCAGAATCTGAGACTTTTTCTATAGAAAATTTGTCTCAGAATCTGAGACTTTTTCTATAGAAAATTTGTCTCAGAATCTGAGACTTTTTCTATAGAAAATTTGTCTCAGAACCTGAGACTTTTTCTATAGAAAATTTGTCTCAGAATCTGAGACTTTTTCTATAGAAAATTTGTCTCAGAATCTGAGACTTTTTCTATAGAAAATTTGTCTCAGAATCTGAGACTTTTTCTATAGAAAATTTGTCTCAGAATCTGAGACTTTTTCTATAGAAAATTTGTCTCAGAATCTGAGACTTTTTCTATAGAAAATTTGTCTCAGAATCTGAGACTTTTTCTATAAAAAAAATGTGTCAGAACTTTTGCTATAGAAAAAAGGCTCAAAATCCAAAACTTTCTATTGAAAAAATGTCTCATAACACTGTGCAACAGTGAAACAAAACACAAGAGCTTTTCTATATAGGTTCAATTCTATTACCAAAAGGTAGTAAATCCCCTTAGTCAGATTGTTCAGTTTGGTGAACAATTCCTGGACTTTTTTTGAAAAATATTTCCTGGACATTTTTTGAAAAATATAGTTTTTTTCACTTTTTTCAGCATAACTTAAAGGGACTGTTGATTTTTCCCTAACAATATTTTCCCTAAAATAATACGTGTTTAAGCAACCTAATTAGCTTATAAAGACGACTTCGTACTTTAAAATCAGCCGATTTTGACTAAAAAAAATCCACAAAAAGCCCCAAAACCGCCCCACAATAGCCCCTAGATTGATAAAATGCAAAACCGACCCCATTAGTATCTCCCCCCCAAACATACCCATGCTCTGTCTCGACTCCTTAAGGAGGCTCCCATACAAAAATCACATTTTTATAAAACTTCTCCTACAGCTCTAACTGCCTCAAAAGTGCCCCTAGAGAAGCATACATTTGACTCCTCTAGGGGCACTTTTGAGGCACTTAGAACTGTAGGAGAAGTTTTATAATATTTAATATTTTGTCCATCCCAACATCTTCTCAGAGCATACCCACGCTCTATCTCTAACCCTTAAGGTGGTCCCCAATTTTTTTTTTTTTTATAAATTTATTTTTTGAAATCAGCTCATACCGCTTCCATGGTGCCTTCTAGAGTAGTCAAAGGTGAGACCGACCTCTACTTATTTTTTCCCCTTAAAATTTTTTTCTGAACATACCTACACCCTATCTCTACTCCCTATGGGAGCTTCCATACCAAATGACATTTCTATAAAATTTGCTCCCACTGCTCTAACTCTCCTAAGAGGAGGCAAATGTATGACCGACCCCCGATAGTTTTTGAACCTCAACATTTTTTCAGAACATATCTCCAAAAAATTAATGCCAAAAAAATTTAGTGTTCGGGACTTAAAAAATTAAAAAAAAAAAAATACGGAAAATTTCTATAGAAGTTTTTTCCTAAAAACATTTTTAAAAAACTTTTTGTTCAAAAACGCAAAATATAAAAATTTCTAAACTTAGATTTTTTACTTTAAAACATTTTATATGAAATGTTTTACTCCAAAACTCAAAAAAAAAATTGCCAAACAATGTTTCCGTCAAGGACTGGGTCTAGAAAATTTTTAAATTTTTTTCGGAACTTGCAAAATTTCGATATGTCCTATGTACAAGTAATTTGGTGACAGTTTTTGTAATAAGTCCAATTTTCACCTCGCTTTCACACAAAAAATTATTGGCTAAAAAAATTTCAATTAAATCTATTGATCAACAAGATTTAAATTAGTCAATTATTGTTTTAATCAACATTTTTGTTATTTTCTTTCACTATCAAATTACAAATTTTCAACATACCAGATTTTTTTTCGCTTCAATTTATTTGAATACATTAATTCAAAAAATATACTTTATACTGGAAAGCAAAAAATTATTAATTTCTTCATAATTTTGTCATAAGCTTAAAATTCATTTGTTAAATCAATCATTATTTTAATTGACTTAAAATAAAAAATGTATAAAATTTTTGATCCAAATCGAAAAAGTGATTGAAAATAAATCAGTTAATCACCTACAATTTGATGATTGATATAACAATTTTCTTCATCGGAGGAGTTTCAATTAAAAAATTAATTGAATACGCGTTTTCGTTGATTGAAATTCTTTTCAATTCTTTCTGTGTTTTTGTAATATGTACCGTTCTCGTCACTAACGTGATAGGTGATTTTGGATCGAGAGACACACTTTTTCTGCAGGGTTAATTTCAATTAAAAAAAAAAAAGTTTCGTTTCTCTCCGTTTTTATGAAAAAATTCTTTTAAAAAACTTGTTATTATTTTTAGTAACACAAAAAGGGTCAAAAAGATTTTACTTTTTTTTGTTTGTATGTTTTTCTAGCACTTTAAATACTTAAAATCTGTATAATTTAAACAAAAGGTGGTAAAAAAAATACAACACAGTAACAAAATGATGATTAATGATATTTCGACATTAAAAAAAAAAAAAAAAACTTTAATTATAATTTTTATGTTAAACAATGATATATTTTCTCACTAAAATAAAAGCAAAATGTTCAAAAAATTATATAAACTAAATATTTTAAATTTTAAATAAGTAAAACTGTCTTTGAATCTAAAATTTTTGAAAAAGAAAATTTTTGCTGAGGCTTGGCCTAGCAATTAAGTATAGCCTGACTTAGGTGGGTATTACTTTACAGCGAAATTGGTGTAATGGCTAAAAAGCTAAAAGTGAAAATGTAAGGAAAATGTGTCAGATTAAAATCAGCTATTATAATAAAAGAAAATTAAACTTGTACTAAAGAATTATCATTATCTCTTTATTCAAAGATCCATGGTAATATCTGATTTTAAAGAAACATACATTAAGTGTGACAAACGAAAAACGCTGATGATGATGAAATGATGGCAGTATCCTAAATTAATCAACATCTCTTAGCCTGTTTTAAATCTTACTAAACGAAAAATGTTTCATAATCTTAGCATTTGTTACTTTATGTGGTCCGATATCTCGATGACTTGTAAGTGAAAGGTTTTAAAAATAAATAAAAAGTAATAAAATTTAATTATAATTTATTTCCTATAGTCAAAACTAAAAATCAATAAATTTACAGAAAATTTATGTTTTATTTTTAAAAACTTCGCAAGAAAAAAAAATATATAAACAAAGTAAAACCAACAGCCAAACAAAAAAACCTTGAAATTTTGTTATATTGTCCTCATTGATCATATTTGCAAAAGCAGAGTATACAGAATACTAAAAACAGCTAAAACAACAACCAATTACAGCAGCAACACCCGAAACAGAAGTTAAAAAAAAAAAAACATTTCATGTTTATTTATAATTTAAAATACGAAATTTGGTTTGATGGTTTTAAAGCCACTAGCCATTTTAATATTAAATAAAATTTATGTGTTAATTTTAGCTAAAAGGACATACAAAATAGAATAGACAAACATAAAGCTAAAACAATATGGGGTTTCTTTTCTCTAAAGTTTTCAAACAGAAAGTTTAAAATAAATTAATTAAATGGTTTTCTGGTTAGAGAATTATTTCATTGTTTGGGGCTTTGAAAACCGATATTTTTTTTAACTTTAAAATTAAGTTGAAAATATTTTAAAAACTTTTTTTAAAGATTAGATTGAAAATGGACAAAGAATAGAAATTTAAACATTAAAACAAGTAAAAAAGTTAAATTCGGCCATGCCGAAAGTAGTGATACCCTCCACTATTTCAAAAAGATAATTGCAAAATACTTTTTTTTAAAGAAAATTAATTTTGAAAAAAAAAAAAATTTTAAAAAATAATCTGCGAAAAAAAAATTTGTTAAAAAAAAAATTCCTTGAATTTTTTATTTTTTTGTCAAAAAATATGTTCGTACTTGTTTAATACCATCTGGTGTTCAATTATGTTCACATATGTCAACCACCAGCCGAATTAAAGCATTTTGTATTTTTAGGTTATGTTGAATGTACTAAAATTTTTGAGGTGTCCTTACATTTTCGTTCATAACGCTGAACCGATATCGCTCAAATGCAATACCAAACTTTTCGGGAGAACTTCCAATAAATATGTTACGTTTCAGTCATCTCCGGGTAACATTTTGGCCGTGATCACCATTTCCACAGATAGACAGACGGACATCGCTAGAATGTCTTAAAATCGATCAGGGATCATGAATATATATCACAAAATCTTTTTTAAATTTCAACTCAGTGAAACTGAAATAAATCCCAGCAGAAATTTGCTGAACGTTCAGCAGCTTTTGGAAGGGGAACTTGAGTAAAGGAGCGCATCCAATTGCGCTGAATTCATGCATGATTCTCTAAGGCGATGTCCCACTTTAGAGCGCTAGTTGGATACACAAAAACAGCGCTCTTTAGATGCACTGAAATCACGTGTCTTTAGAGCGCTGATTTAAGCAGAATAAAGATGCTGTAAATTCATGTATCTTTTTAGCGCTGATTTAAGCAGATTAAAGATGCAGTGAATTCATGTATCTTTGTAGAGCTGATTTAAGCAGAATAAAGATGCTGTAAATTCATGTATCTTTTTAGCGCTGATTTTGTAATAAAATTTGTATTTTCTAAAATTAAAGTTCTAAAATTAAAATGTAAAAATGAGATAAAAAACAAAAAATTTACCAATAAATGAAAAAATATTCAAAAGAAGTTATAACAAATGTATCTTAGTTTTTCTGTTTTTTCGTGATTAGAGTTTGTGTTTAATCCAAATCGGTTTATTCATCGAAATAACAAATAAGCATTGGCTGTTTTTTGGTTGGCCTATTTATCATCATTTAAAATGTGTTAAAGGCCTCTGTTATGTCTTTCAAAACTTTTCAAATCACATGATATTTTCCGAATCACATGAAATCGAGTTTGGTGTTTGTTTACGGGTTCATTCAAAGTCAGACAAGGAAAAACAATAAAATTTAAAATTCGTTATTGATAAAATTCAATTTTGAATTTTTCAAAAAATTCAAGAAAGAATTTTAAATATACCCGAGTAAAAAAAATGATATAGGGCAATATATAATTATATATAATTATATCCAAAAAATGGTGGATATAATTATATATAACTATATATAATTAGATCTTATTAGATATAATTATATATAATTATATCCAAAAATTGGGTATATCTACTTATATCTGTTTATATATAATTATATCTTATTTTATATAATTGGATCCCCTATAAATTTCGCTATTCACGTACGTACAAACCAAAAATAAAATTCTTTTTTTTTTGAGAATTTTATTTTTGGAAATAATAAAATTCAAATGTTTTTGAGAATTTTATTTAAACAAAAATTTTATTTCAAATACCTTATGAATTTTAAATAAAATTCCAATTTTTTCCTTGTCCGTTCGAAGTTTAAATCAAATAACTAAAATTTAAAAAAATATAACAAAAAAATTCATTCGTTTTACTTTACAAAACTTTATTTATGTGAAACAAAATGAAAAAAAAAATCGGAAGTGAACATCAAAAAAATATCGGAAATTTTCATTTTCACATTTTTTATGGGATTTTTTTTGGGAACAGCGGTCAAAGATGCTATGATTGAAGCGCTCTTTGCAGCGCTGATTAATGCGCAATAATGATGCAGTCAAATCATGTGTCTTTGTCTAAAACTCATGTTTTTTTATTCAAAAAGTGTTAAAAATATTAAAAAGGAAAGCAAGTGTGAAATTTTATAAAAAAATAATTACACATTATAAGTTTTATATAAAAAATCTTAAAAAAAAATTAAAATTTTTCCCCCTTCCTTTTACTGCATCCCTAAGAGCGCTCTTTGGATGCGCTACGGTATGCTATAAACAGATGCTGTGTCGCCAAAATCTTGATTTATTTCTGCTGGGATGTTTAATAAAACCGGCAGTTTTTAGAATTTAGAAAAACTGTAAATGCAGTTGTGAAAACAAGACCTTGAACCATCACTTAGCAATGTTTAAGGATTACCCCACTTTATCCGTAAAAGTTACAGAGGGTTAAATTTGAAAAATCTATAAAAACGGCTTGAAATAATCCATAGTTTTTACCTTCTTTCGCTTTTTTTTTTTAAGTTCTCCTTATATTTCAATCTTTTCCGGCATAACACAAAGTCAGTACATATAAGAAATTATTTTAATGTTGGTTGATAGATGCTTCAACGCTTGGTAAGAAGTTATAAGACGGTCAAATTTTGAAACCAAAAATTAAGAGTTTTTAAATTTTCGAGGTTTTTTGATCAGGGATTTCGGCCCCCTCTATAAAATGAAAAAAGTTGAACTAGAGTTGGTAGCTGTTGTAATTCTTAATATTTTGAAATTAATCCCGTTAATGTGCCGAAAGAAAAAACGTAATTTTTTTAAAATACCAGTTTTTCGCGAGGCACATTCGCGGTTTCATTCGAAATTTGGTGGAATCTTGCGTAAACCGAGTTTTTTGTGAGTTTACATAAAAAAATCACTGGCGGGTTTATAAAAAATAAATTACAAAAATTTTATGGCATTTTTGAAAATTGTGCGAAATTTGCAAATCTGTTTCCAATTTTTTTTAGTAGCAATTAATGCATCATGTTCATTGTAATACACTAAAAGACGTGCCTTAACGAGTAGACCTGATTTGCTTTTCGACTTTTTACTTTAAGCCACTCTGAGCGGAAAGCGCGATGATTTTATCTAAACCTGTTTTGATCTGGCACATCCAAGGCTTTACACGAAATCGGATGAAATTTTTTTTAAATGAAAGCCCACTTGATGTGTCATCATAAAATCAGAGGCGGGTTAAAAAATTTTGATGATTATAGATTTTTGGACCATATTAAATTTTCTAGTTATAGAAAAGAATCACCGATTTTTTTAAACTACTGGTACAATGATACGATTTTCCGTGATTTTTTCAGTAATACCAACGCGCATTGTTATAAAAAAATTGTGAAACTTTTCTTTTACCGCGAATTAATCGCGATTTTAGGTATTTAGATATTTTTTTTTTTTAAATCGTTTGGTCATTAAAGGGTTAAATTTATAATATTTTTTAAATATTTTTAAGATTTTTAAAACCGCTAAATCTTAAAACCGCCAAAACTTTTGACCCCCTTGCGCGATTTAATTAACGCGAAGGAATTTCTTATTCTTAAATAGCTTCTAATATTTATGCCTACTTTCATCGATGTGCCATCAAAACAAAAATCACATCTTTTTTGCCTCAAAATTTAAGTCTTAGACGGAACTCCTCATATACTTTATGGGGTCCCAGACCGATATTTCGATGAGTTACAAACGAAATAACAAACTTATATAAGCCCTCTATCACTAACAATAGGTGGAGGGTATAAAAAAAAACTTCTATGTTGTAAAAAAAAAATTAAAAAAAACAAGTAGAAAAGTTAAAGACTAGGCCGAATCAATGAATACCCTCCACAATACCCTCTTTTAGTGATAAAACATTTTCTAATGTGAAAAAAAACAATATTTTATTTTGAGTAAAAAACAATTTTTTTGTAATTTTTGTAAAAAAATATTAAATGTTTTTTTTTTGGTGTAAAATTTTTTTGAGTGTAAAGTCTTTTTATAGCGTACTTTATCTCAACCCTTATGAACCGATTTGCCTAAAACTTAAAATATATGGGGCATTACAGGCCAAATCACTCACTTTTAGAACCGACCCCCTTTGATTAATTTTTTTTTTATATGTTTTAGTACGCAACTTTCTCTCAAATTTTCAGATTTTTGTACCATGTTGAGTAATCTATTTTTCAAAATGGCGGTTTTTTCAAAAAAATTAAAAATTGAAATTTTCAATTAATTTTGACCAGTAAAAATTTTTAGATATCTTAAAAAAAGTTGGACAGCGTTTTGTTGGTATTTAAATGTTGTTTTAGAAAAAAATATGAAAAAATTATTCGAAGTAATTATTACTTCTTTTTTAATGTGTAGAAATTAAAATCGACTTTTTGAAGAAGTCCGAAACCTTAGATTTTTTAAAAGTCTAAAAACCATATAAAATAAACCAGAGTCAAAAAAAACTGCAATTTTCAAAATTTAAAAAAAAATAGAACGAATTGTGATCACATCTCGAATTATGTCTTAAAAGTTGCGAAATTTATAGTAGAATTTTAGACTTTAAAAAAAAATCGAAGGTTTTTTATGTAAAATGGTCTATTTTATTAAATTCCCGGATTTCCCGGGAAAAATTAAAAAAATCCCGGGAATTCCCGGACCCCAAACACTAGCAATTACTTAGTGTTACTCATACTCTAATTTTGATCTCCAATATTGCATTTCTACACGTGAATACCCTTAATATATGAGCAACTATATTTTAGCTATAATGCAAAATTTCTATATGTTTTTAGCTAAAAACAACCCTGATATTGACCATTAATTTTTTATATACACAATGGCTAAAATCAACAAAAGTAGGTTATTTAAAATTGTTGCTTTTTGGGTTTACATTTAGAAAATAATGAATTAAAATTAAACATATAAATGAAAATTAATAAAATAAACTGACCAGTTATAACCCAATAAAACAAATGACGATAAGTGATAGTGAAAATAGCATCACTTGTATAACACCGATTACCGGTATCATCTATATAAATAAAAATCAATTGTCGTTCGTTGGTAACCGCATCAGTTGAGAACGGCTATACCGATTTGCACAATTCTTTTTTTGAAATGTTCGTCATAGTCCAACTTAGGTTTTTACGTAAAGAAAAATTGACCACGCCCACTTTTACGCCCACTTTTTTCAATTTATCTAAAATCGGAAAACGGCTGCACCGATTTGGGTATTTTTTTATTAAAATGTTCGTAGCAATCCAATATAAGTTTTTAGTGAAAGAAAAATCAACCACGCCCACTTTTATGCCCACTTTTTCAATTTATCTAAAATCTGAAAACAGCTGGACCGATTTGTCTAAATTTTTTTTAATGAATTTTTAATCATATTCCAACTTTGGTTTTTACCTAAAAAAGAACTTGACCTCACCCACTTTGACTAATTTTTGTTGAACATTTTTATCATAATTCAACTAGGGTTTTAACGGATAGTAAAATTTCCCACGCCCACTTTTTTTATGTATCGAAAAAACTGTAACGGTTATATTCCGCAAAAGATTCTTAAGGAAAGAAAAATTGTCCACGCCTACTTTTACGCTCACTGTTCCCAATATATATATTTTAAATCATGGAATGGCTGAATCAATTTGTCTATTTTTATTTTTAATGTGCTTCATATTCCAACTAAGGTTTTTTGGAAATAACAATTTTCCATTTCTACGCCTACTTTTGAATGGAGGGACCGAGTTGGTTTAATTCAAATAAGGTTTTTACTTTAAGGAATGATGTTTTCGATGTATATAAAAACTGCTCTATAAAAAAATAAAATATAGAATAATAAAATATAAATAAAAATCAAATGTAGTTCGTTGGTAATCGGATCACTTGAGAACTGACCGATTTGGATAATATTTTTTTTTTTTTTAATGTTCATCTTATTTTTTAATGTTCGTCTTAGATTCGTGATAGCACAACAAAGGTTTTTACGGAAAGAAAATTGTCCACTCCCACTTTTTTCAATAAATCTAAGATCGGAGAGCGAATGATCTGATTTGATAATTTTTTTCTTTAATGATCATTATAGCCCAAGTAAGGATTTTACGGAAATAATTATTGTACTACCCCACTTCAAAGCCCACATTTTTCAAAAACCTTAAAATTTGCAACACTTGAGAACGCCTGGACCGATTTGGCTATTTTTTTGTTTTAAATGTTCGTTATAGTCCATATAATTGGTCGGAAAGAAAAATTCTCCTCGCCAACTTTTTTTTGATATATCTAAAATTAATTTTTACTCCAACTCGATCTATTAAAAAAAATATTTCTTAATAGATTCCGGATAAACTTGGTCCAAATCAAGTTTAACTTACCACACAAATTTTAACGCCAACTTTTGTCTAAATAAGTCGACTACTAATGACCGGACCGAATTTTTTATGTTAATAATAGTTCTAATCAGGTTTTTAAGGAAATATAAATGAGAAAAGTGTCCCGAAAAAATGGAAAATTCGGGAAAACTGTAAAGGGTTGTTTGAACTCAAGACGATAGCTCACAGTAAGGACGAAGGATATGCGTAATTCATTGTTGTGTTGTTCATAATGATACTAAAGAAGTTTTAAATTTGTACAGGTCGCAAAGTCGAAGACATTGTTATTTTTTTTTGTTCTTAAAATATAATTTGAAGATGATTATCTGCCTAATCGGGTCCTTAAAAACTACTCCCACAAATCTTTGTAAGCCAAGAAATTCATTACTTTTTTTGCAGGGCTATATATTGGAAGCGAGATGAAATATAACACTGATCTTATATTTGGGCCAGCAACGCGGACCGGGCCAGCTAGTCTTAAATAAAAATGATAATACCATTTTAGAATTTTAGGTGACTTTGATATCGTTATTCCTGGAAATTTCGTTAGCGAAAACGCTATCGCATTTTCACATGAAACGATATCGTTATCGGCTGGAATAACGATAGTTTTTCGATATAATCTGAAAAATAGCGATTTTACTATCGTTATGACTGGAATTACCGATAGCGACAACGATATCATAGAATATGGAAAAACGATATCATAGGGAAAGGTACATTAAGAACGATAACACTATCGTTTTCGTAAATTAAGTGATAATTATGTGATATTGCCATGATATCATAACGGTATTGAGTGGTTTATTGGGAAGTTCTAATTTTAAAATGTTTTACTACTAACTGAATATACAGAAAGAATTTTAAACGAATTTCAATCAACACAAACGCGGATTCAATCAATTTTTTGATTGAAATTCCTCCAATAATGAAAATTGTTACACCAATCAACACATTGTAGGTGATTGATTGAAATTTTATTTCAATCAAATATTTTTTCGATTTTGATCAAAAATTTGATCAATTTTTTATTTATAGTCAATCAAAATAATGATTGATTTAACAAATGAATTGTAACCTTATGCAAAAATTATTAAGAAATTCATTTTTTTTACTTTCCAATATGTTGCCAACAATAAAAAAAGTAAAACCCGATTATTTTGTATATTTTTGAATTAATCTATTCAAATAAATTAAAGCGAAAAATAAAATCTGGTATGTTGAAAATTTGTAATTAGAAAGTTAAAGAAATTAACAAAAATTTTAATCAAAACATTGATTGACTCATTTAAATTATTTTGATCAATGGATTTAATTGAACATTTTTAGCCAATCATTTTTTGTGCGTACACTTATTCCATACAAAAACTCTCATGACTTTTTATGACCTTTTTAAAAGTTTTCTGAAACCAATAACCAAAACGATACCGTTATGATATAGAGACAATATCACCTAATTATCAGATATTATACGAAAATGATAGTGTTTCCGTTCTTAATGTACCTTTCCATAGAAATATGATATCTTTTTCGCTATCGTTAATTGCAGTCATAACGATTGTAAAATCGCAATTTTTTTAATTGAAAAACTATCGTTATTCCAGGCGATAATGATATCGTTTCGATATGAAAATGAGATTTTGTTTTCGCTATCGAAATTTCCAGGAATGACGATAGCAAAATCGCCTAAAATTCGAAAATGGTATCATAATTTTAATTTAAGGTGATAAGGAGATATCGGTATCATACAGGTGATACTATTTTCGCTATCACTTATCGTTATTTGATTTACTGAGAAATATGTAGTATTAGACTGGCATTTTTTTCTCAACTTTCGATTTTCCCAAGTGTCCGGCAAATTTTTATTGTCCACGGTCTAAAACTTATGTGGTACAAATTTGAGGTCAATCGGATTAAATTAACCCGTGGCGCACGGCGGTCAAAGTTTTGGATTTTTGAAAAATTAAAAAAAAAAAAAAATAAAAAATTTAAATTTTCTTTCGACACATCATATTTGTTAATTTTGATGCGGTGAGCACGAATATCAAAAAAAAATTAAAATCGGTCGAACGGTTTTCGAGATATCGCCATTTGAAATTTGCAAAAAATTGCGGTTTTTTCCTACGTTCAAAAAATTTTTTAAAAAACATCACGATTTTTTTCCTTCGGCCATTTCATAGAGCTTAAGACAATCTTTCATTTAAATCTAATTTGAGCCAAATCCGATCATCTTATCCCGTGGCACCCTTCGGTCAAAGTTTTGGATTTTTGAAAAATTTCCACTAAAACAAATTAGATTTTTAAAAATTAAAAATAAAAAAAAAAATGTTTTTGATACATTATTTTAATTAATTTTGGCATGCTGAAAATGAATGTCATTAAATTTCTTGAATCGGTCTAACGGTTTTCGAGATATCCCCATTTGAAATTTTCCAAAAAATGCCCAAAATGGTGTTTTTTCCTACGTTCGAGAAATTTTTTAAAAACATCACAATTTTTTTTTCTCGGCCATTTCATAGAGCCTAAGACAATCTTTCATTTAAATCTAATTTGAGCCAAATCCAATCATTTTATCCCGTGGCGCCCTTCGGTCAAAGTTTTGGATTTTTGAAAAATTTCCACCAAAAATCCAAAACTTTGACCGAAGGGCGCCACGGGATAAAATGATCGGATTTGGCTCAAATTAGATTTAAATGAAAGATTGTCTTAAGCTCTATGAAATGGCCGAGGAAAAAAAATTGTGATGTTTTTTAAAAAATTTCTTGAACGTAGGAAAAAACCACCATTTTTTGCAAATTTCAAATGGCGATATCTCGAAAACCGTTCGACCGATTTTAATTTTTTTTTTTGATATTCGTGCTCACCGCCTCAAAATTAACAAATATGATGTGTCGAAAAAATTTTTTTTTTTTTAATTTTTCAAAAATCCAAAACTTTGACCGCCGGGCGCCACGGGTTAATTTAATCCGATTGACCTCAAATTTGTACAACATCCGTTTTAGTCCTAGTAGAATAAAAAAATGCTCGGACTTTGAAAATTGGAGAAAATTTTTTTTTGCCATACAGAAAAATGCCAGTCTAATGTAGTATATGGAAACAGATTATTCAGACAGAAGAAATTTTCTATTTGAATATTTGATTATAATATGCACTTAAAAGCCCCAAGGCGAATGTATCCGCAATGTTTATTTCAATGTATTAATAATACGTTAACATGCTTTTATATATTTAAACTTCGGCAAAAACTTTACATAAAACCTCTCATAAATTCTGCTGACTTTAAAAAGAAAAACTGAAACATATGGAAACAGATTATTCAATCAGAAGGACAAATTTTCTACATTTGATAACAATATGCACTTTCTAAGACCCCAGGCGCAAAAGCAGTATTTATTTTAATATATTAATGATACGTTTACATGCTTTTAAATATTTAAATTTAAACTTTGGCAAAAAAAATCTATATAAAAACTTTCAGAACTGCTGACTTTTTTTTTTTAAATTTCCAAAAATATATAAAAACATATTATTCAGTTTGAACGACAAATATTCTGGTTTTGATAATTATATGCACTTAACAAGCCCCCAGGCCTATACGCAATATTTATTTCAATATATTAATCATACGTTCACATGTTTTTATATATTTTAATTTGTCCCATTATATGTACCTAAATACATTCTTACAGTTTCTTTGTCCCCATTTAAAAAATCTTTTAAATAAATACTAAAACCATAAACTCAACTTTTGAGCATTTGAATTTAATATTTAACCTAATTATATGATGCAGGTCAAAATATGCAGTAGAAATACATATATTTTTTTAATAAAATAAACCAACAAACCTGAAATTATATAAAAAAAAGATATATAATCTTTTATGCAAACTACTCATTTCAAAACCACATACTACTGGTGTTTCTATCCACAAGCATAAGTAAACGTATAAAACCACATATTTAAATTGCAAACAGAAATACTTTTCAAATGTGGAGAAAAATTGTGGAAAAAACTTTTCTCCCCAAAAAAAAAAAACTAAAAACTATAAAATTAGAAGAACTTAACTGGAGAAAAACTAAAAAAAAAATAATGTAGTTTTCCATGTCAGTGCAAGTATCACAACTAAAATCTTGACAAATTTAAACAGTATGGAAGCAAATGGTAGAGTAGACTGAAACAGTTAGAAAATTAAAAAAAACATGCAAAAATTCATAAATAGACTACATAATGTGCGAAACGTTTTTATGAAAATACAATTGAGTATTTTTTTTTTTTTTTTATTTTTGTATATTTGAAATTTTATATACTACTTTTAGTACTTTGATACTTTTTTTGGTACTTTTTCTGGTACTTTTTATATTTACCGAAGTAATGGTCAAAGAAACTTAAAACGGGATATGAAGGTAACATTTTTATGAAATGCAATTGAGTATTTTTATACCCTCCAACTACAGTATGGGGGTATACTCACTTTGTCATTCCGTGTGTAACGCATCAAAATATCGGTCTAGGACCCAAAGAAACTTAAAACGGGATATGAAGGTAACATTTTTATGAAATGCAATTGAGTATTTTTATACCCTCCAACTACAGTATGGGGGTATACTCACTTTGTCATTCCGTGTGTAACGCATCAAAATATCGGTCTAGGACCCCATAAAGTATATATATTTATGATCAGTGATCGATTCTAAGACATTCTAGCGATGTCCGTCCGTCCGTCTGTCCGTCCGTCTGTCCGTCTGTAGTTAACACGATGCAGTCTAAAATAAAAGAGCTAGACTCCCGACATTTGGCACAAATATGTCTTATATTAATAGGCAGGTTAAGTTCGTAAATGAGCAAAATCGGACCAGGGGGAAAAAAGTTCCCCCTTAAAGAACTTAACCAACCTCTGAAAAAATACACTTTTTTACATGTTTTTTTGTATTTTTGTTAAATAAATGAAACATTTGTTATATTTATCGGGATGGGAAGGTGCTGTCAACATCCCCCACTGACCCCCATCACCCCCCCCCCCCCCACAAAAAAAAAACGCCCCTGACAATTTTTTTTACATTTTGGAGGGTATAAAAGATTCGGCACAGCCGAATTTAACACTCTCACTTGTTTTTTTTGTCATTTTTGATTATTTGAAATTTTATATATGAAGGGCTTATTGTAAAAACTCGATAAGCAACATTTCATTTTATGGTGGTTTTTGCCTTAAAACTTTTAAAATAATGTAGAAAATATAACTTTTGAAGAACTTTTATTCTCAATATACTTGTACGAAGGGTTAAAGCAAGACTTCTGCAAAAAATCTGTCAATGGAACATCAGCAGAAGGCGAAAAACAGGAAAAAATAAAATGTTGCTTATCAAGTTCTTGCAGTAAGCCCTTCATATGTACTACTTTTAGAACTTTGATACTTTTTTTTTTGTACTTTTTCTGCTACTTTTTATATTTACCAAAATAATGGTAAAAGAAACTTAAAATGGGGAATGAAGGTAGGATTCCCAGGCGGAAAAATATTCCGAAAAAATGACTTTTTGGATTCCTAAGCGGAAAAATATTCTGAAAAAAGTACTTTTTGGATCCCCAGGCGAAAAAATATTCTGAAAAAAGTACTTTTTGAAAATTAAGATTCTAATTTCACTATCCTGAAATTATGGTCATTGAAAAACAAATTTTGAAATATAACACCTTTCCAAAAAAAAAACACAAAAACTAATTTTAATGGGGTACAAATTTGTGATTTGGCACATTTTCTATCTCCTGATATTATGATTCTTGAAACTTGAAATTTGCAAACTGGATCATCCAGTGAAAAATTAAAACGTTCTGGCAAAAAAAAAATTTACAAAATTTCGTTTGTAAGAGGTTAAAAGAGTGTACTTTGGTACTTTTTCGGTTTTCTCGGTACTTAAAGTGCTTTTGGTACTTTTTATATTTACTGACGGGGAAAAAAATCTGAAAGAAGTACTATTTGGAAATTCTGATTCTCAGAAGGTAAAGAGGTACTTTGGTACTTCTCATAAAATTTTAAATATAGAACCCTTTAGCCTTTTAGGAATTCCAATTTTAATGGGGTTAAAATTTGTGCTTTGGTACATTTTCTATCTCCTAAAATAATGGTTCTAGAATCTAGGATCATTCAGTAAAAATAAAAAACGTTTTGACAAAAGCTTTTTTAGCAAATTTCGTTTCTAAAAGGGTAAAAAAGTGTACTTTGGTACTTTTTTGATTTCCGGAAATAATAATTACACCGTCCGACAAAAATGAAAAAAAGTCGTTGAACACAAAGTGGATAACATACGTTTGAAACTAGAGACTAAATGTAGTAAAACTGCATTTACAGTTTTTAATTTTGTGATCATGTTTCTTTTAAAAAGGACTTCAAAGTTTTAGAGGATAAATTTTATAAAATATTTTTTTTATATTTGTACTTGTCCTATGATGCCACTACACAGAAAAAAATATGGAGGAAACATATTTGAGTAATCACTTGTTTAAATTTAAAAAACAAAAATTGAGTAATTTTTTAATTAAAAATTTACTTAAAAATTTTAAAAACAATTTAAGTAAATAATTTAATAAAAATTTAATAGGTTTTTTAAAATTTTTTTTAATCTCTCATAGTTTTTTGAATTCTCGTTAAGTTTATAGTTTTTTGTGTATGTATATGAAAGTTTGTAATCGTCTTTATAAAATGTTCCTATGTTTTTGAGACATAAATATGTTTGGTAAAGTTTGAATAAACAAGTTTTTTTCTTTTTTTTTTTTTGTAAAAAAATTTAAAACTTTTTTAAAGTTTTTAAACAAAATAGATAAATTTTGAGTAAATTTTTATTTTTATTTTTAATTCTCGTTTAGTTTATAGTTTTTTGTGTATGTATTGTAACGTGACGTTACAAATAATAGTATACTTATTTAAATATAAGAAAGTACTTTTTCCTATACCGGTGACCAACTACTTTTCCCTTTACCTAATATCATTAAACTACCAGACAAATAGCATTGAGAAGTAATTCTCATTTAGTTGATAAAACGGATCACATATAATGTCAAAGTTGTATCAACCAAAGCAACGAGAAACCAGTTGGAGTTCGTGTATACTTCGTAGAATATACGAAGTATAACCGTAAGCCGACCAGATTCTTGTTCGCAATTTCGACCTAACAAGGGAAGTATCTCAACCCTTATGAACCGATTTGCCTGAAACTTAAAATTTATATAAATGAGACGATTTTAAGGTTGGGGTGTCTCGGCTTATCGGCCATATCAGTGTTTAAAAATTTGGTTGTCCCCTTATGAATCAATGAGGACCTTCCGGAAAATTTCGATAACTCCCGAACTAACAGGAATATCGTCTACAGCAAAAATACGTGTCGAGTTAAATTTAATAAAGAGTATTTCATATTAATATGGATATCGTAGGTCTATGTCTTCATATAAATACCCCCCAAAATTTGTACATTTTCATGAAAAAAATATTTAACGAAGCAGAATTTTTACGGGGATATGCCACCGATAGGCATTAAAAAATCCTTTCTTCTCATATGGAAACATCGTATAGTTTCTTTGAAAGAAATCGCTAAAAAATCCAAAAAACGATTTTTTCGCCAATTTTTGACCCATTATTTGAACCCCTAAATCCCCGATATGGCCGATAAGACGAGACACCCTAACCTTAAAATGGTCTCATTTAAATATATTTTAAGTTTCAGGCAAGTCGGTTCATAAGGGTTGAGATACTTCCCTTGTAAGTCGAAGTTGGTATGTAGTTACTAGTTTGTACCGTATTTTTTTAATATTTCCCGAACCTGATTTATCCAGTATTTCCTGCTTCCCGAACCTGGTTTATCCAGTATGTTCTGTTAATATTTCCCGAACCCGTATTTCCAGTTAATATTTCTCCGAACCTGAATTATCCGGTATTCCCTGTTAGTAGCACCCGAACCGTATCAAACCCGTTTATATACGAAATCTCTCGTTTATTTCGTATTTAGTTTATATATGAGGTCTTTTGATTACTTCGTTATTTAGTTTATATACGAAGTCTTTTGATTACTTTGTTATTTTGATTACTTCGCTACTATTTTATATTTGAAATCTTTTGCTTATTCGTAGTTTATAACGAAATCTTTTGCTTATTTCGTTCGTAGTTAATTCACGAAGTCTTTTGATTACTTCGTTAATATTTTATATACGAAATCCTTTGTTTATTTCATTCGTAGTATGTATTTAAGGCACGAAATCTTTTGATTATTTCGTTTGGCTTACTTTGAACACTTTAAGACACGAACTCTTTGATTATTTCGTACGGTTCTTGTTTCGATTATCACTTCAATTAGTTTTCTTACATTCAAACCTTTCTCTCTTGTTAATTGTCCTCCTAAATACATTGTGTGTACTATGTAAGATCGCTCTTCATAGCCCTCTTACTGATTCGAAGATAGCAAACCTTTGCCGATCCTGGACAAACTAAGTTTACCCCAGCTGGAAAATAAAATTGCATCACAGTATATGAAAGTTTGTAATCGTTTTTATAAAATATTCCTATGTTTTTGAGACATAAATACACTCAAAAAAAAAAAACTGTAATGTTAGCAAAAAAAGCTTGTAAACCTACAAGAAAATTTGCTGATTTTGAACCCACAATTTTTTTGCTAAAGTTAGCAAAAATGTTTTGCCAATAGTTAGTTAACAAAAAAAAATTTTTTTTGACACATTTGAGGACCCCATTGGGTTCGGACCCGATAGGTCCAGATCCCGATGGGCCTAGACTTAGTTGGGTTCCTTAAAAATCGTCATAGTTTTTGATCCAAAATTTGTGTCCGTTTCGCACTACCTTGCTTAGTTTTTGAGATACGTGATTATAGGGGACCACTGGGGTCTTGAGAATTAAAAAACTCGATAACTTAAAAAATATTACTCGGAGAGCTTTTGACTATTTTGCGGTCTTGTTCTACGTATTAAGGGCTACAAAAATGCTTTTGGACTTTTTGCTGTGTCGGCAATATTTACCGAGATATGAGCATTTAAAAATTTTCGGGAATGCTAACTTTTTTGGATCCAAAGTTAGGGCCCATTAGGGTCCACACATGTGAAGAGGACCCGCGAAAGTATGCAGATTCTAAGAACCAAAAATGCCCTCCATTTTGCTCTATCTGGCTTAGTTTCCGAGATAGAGCCATTTTAAGTTTTCTGAAAATAAAAAAAATTTACCATTTATTTTTGCTAATGTTAGCAAAAAATCTTGTAAAAATGTTGTCAACTCAATTTCAAATCTTAGCAAAAGAAATTAGTTCAACGTTTGTTTAAAATTGCTAATGTGCTAAATGAAGTTTACAAGAATTTTTTGCTAACATGCTAATCTCAACTAAAAATTTGCTAAAAGTTAGCTAACTAGCATTAGCAAAAAAAAATTAGTAAATCTACTAACGTATTTTTTTGAGTGTATGTTTGGGAAAGTTTGAATAAACAAGTTTTTTTCTTTTTTTTTGTAAAAAAATTTAAAACTTTTTTAAACTTTAAACAAAAAATAGATAAATTTTGATTAAATTTTAATGGTGTCAATTAAAAATTTTCTCAAATTTTTTTTCAAACATTTAATAAATTATAACTGAAGTTTTTATTTATTTCGGTTTGAGTCCATATTAATTATTTCTAAGAAATAATTATTTTTGTTGTACAATGAGAAAATCTGAAAAAAATTAATTGACAACACAGGCTAAGGGAGATGTCGACAGCTTTCGGAAGAAGCCACCCTTCCTTCGTCAGCACTCTTCGATTGTCACTGTAGGTGTGATAGATTAAGATCAGCTATTTAAACGTACATTAAGGTGAAAAAGCGGACGGGAATTATATCACATTTCATTACCCATATGTTACGTTTAGCACGAACTTAATGAATCTATTTTTAACTTTTTCCAACACAGTTGTAATTTCTTACACTGTAAGAACTCTGAGAAAATCTACTACAGTGTAAGAAATTACAACTGTGTTGGAAAAAGTTAAAAATCCCAGCAAAACATAGATTACCAAATAAGGTATAAAATAAGGTATAGGATCTCTTATTTTATACATTACAGCATTGATGATTTTAACAGGCGATGCGACTCAAAGTAATGCATCCACATTATCACAAAGAATACCAGTAAGGTATAAAATAAAAAAACAAGAGTGTTAAATTCTACTGTGCCAAATCTTTTTTTGCAAAAGGTAGAAAAAAAGAAAATTGGCAGTGGCATTTTGTGGGAGGAGGAGGCAGGGGACTTAATTTGTTATGCTTGGATGGGACCAAAAAAAAATGAAAGTATTCCAACAGTAGACCAAAACCTCCGAAGGGTTTTGAAAACTTAGCTCGAGTTCTTTTTTTGGCGTTTTTCAAAGGCGTTTTGACTAAGTAAAGAAAAAGTATTAAATCGAATTCTGAGGTGATAATTGTTAAGAGATGTCTTCTCTGAAATTTGATGGCGATTCTTTTTTTAGAAAACATTATCCCTCTACCTCCGATTTTTAGGGGTCGTTTTTGTTCTGTTTTCAAATATCCTCATAGAACACTAACAAAACGTGCGTTTAAAGGGTTAAAATGTTCAACAAAAATTTTCTTTATCAAATTTCTCTAAAGGTTGTCAAAGCCAAAAGTTCAAAAAGCCAAAAAAAATTTAAAATGTAATTACCACCTAGAAAAATTTGATGTTTGAGAGGATATTTGAAAAAAAGGACAAAAATTTCCCCTATAAATGGGAGATTGAGGGTTAATATGTTCTAAGAAAAGAACCGTTATTAAATTTCACTGAAGACATCTTTGAACATTTTTTGCTCCAGAATTAGATTTAATACAGATTGCGAGACATTTTATTCCTAAAGGAAAAAAAAGTTGAAAGAGAGTAACAGAACACAAAACGTTTGTTTACACACAGAAAACAAATTTGCTAATTTCCAACTGAAATTCAGTTGTTGCAACAAAAATTCGGTTGATGCATTTGTATTAAGGTTAAAACAACTAAATATCGGTAGTTACAACTAAATTGTGTTAAAACAACTGTCTTTTAATTGAAACAACTAAAAAATGCGTATGCCACAGCGAAATTTAGAATTTTGAGTTGATACAACTGAAAAATTCAGTTGGAAATTTATTTTTCTCTGTGTAGCAATGTGCTGACTGTGGTGTCTAAGGTGACGACCAGCCTGTGTTATTAATGGTATAAGTATGACAAAAAAAAGTCCGGGGTTCGATTCCAGACTGATAGATTTTAACAAAAAATTCACATACATAAAAACAATTATCTATTAACAAACCAAACCAACATTTAAAACCCTACTGATGATACCACTATCGAGTGTCTGAAACCGGTATGGGAATAACAGAAATGTTTGTAATTTTAAGAAATTCAATTTTATTTTACATTTTTCAACTTAAACCTCAAACAAATTGAATTAGTGCCCTCGCTCGATCTGCACTAACAGAAAATAACACTAAAAAAGAAAATTTTTAGGTTCAAAGACAACAAAAAACTCTTTGACTTTGAGACATATTTCAGAATTTATTGACTTTTTTATTCCACTCTATTACAAAGTATAAATTACATAAAACGCCATATGCTGGATATTTGAAAAAGGCAGAACAGAAATATATTGAAAGAACAAATATTTCTCTGAGCACTACTTAACTAGGATGTATTTTTTTTTTTTTTTTGCCGTACTTTTCATGTTTTTTTTTTTTTTTTTTTGGTTCATGCTGCTTATTCACTTTAAGAAGCCGTTTGCCTTGTAGTCACTAAACGAACAAACACTAAAAATTATATTTTTTCGTGTACCCTGCACTTACAATTAGAGTTATAGGGAATATATAAGTTTGTCATTACGTTTGTCATATCTTGAAATATCTAACTAGGACCTAAAAAAATTTTACGATACAAAAAAATAAGCATTTCTAAAAAAAATTTTAAACAAAAAAAAATTTTATTCCAAAAAAATTTTTTACACAAAAAAAAAATTTCTCACACAAAAAAAAAATTTTTCACACAAAAAAAATTTTTTCACACAAAAAAAAATTTTTTTCACACAAAAAAAAAAATTTTCACACAAAAAAAAATTTTTTCACACAAAAAAAACAGAATTTTTACACAAAAAACAAAAAAATTGAAAAATCTAATTTTTTTGCTACAGAAAAAAAATACACAATTTTTTTCATTTGTTACTAAAAAAATTTTTAAATAAAACTAAAAAATAATATTTTCTGAAAAAAAAAATATTTTGAATAAATAAATAAGTTAAAAATCGTGATTTTTTTCACTCAAATTCCATTTTAATCATATTTTTTTACACTCTGTAGTGCATTCATTACTTCGACCCTATCTGAATTTAACTGTTTTACTCGATTTCTTTTTTCTAACAAAAATTTACATACGTCATGTTTTTAGATGGTTTTTCCTTAGTCGTACTTGTTTTTAACTAGAAAAGGAAGGAAAAAATAAGAAAAAAACAATTTCAATATAGTAAAAAAAATTTAAAGAAAATGTTTGCCCAAAAAAATATATGTATTAGCACAAAAAAAGTGTTATTTCCTTATTATTCACTTGTTCATTTCTTTTTTAGGATGTTCAAATTGCCATGACTTTAGCATATTTGTAGTGTGTGTTATGTAAGAATTTTTTAAGGGAATTAAAATTAAGAAGTAAAAAGTTCATGAAAAATGTATTTAATTAAATTTTTAAAAACTATTAAAAAAATTTAACACAAAGGTGTTAAGTTAAGCTGTGTTGAATCTTTTATACCCTTTAGGGAGTTGAGATTCGTAGACGGTTTGTTCAGAAGAAATGTTGGGGTGTTAGAATTAATGGGAGTTGGCCTTACAATTGTGGGCTTCTTAACGGAACAAAGTTGGGGATAAAGTACACAGAAAATAAAATCGTAAAATTTTAATTAACAAACATCAATTGTAAATCAACCAAACATGATATCAACCAAACATTTAGTAAAAACGGCCGTCTGTTAGTCCATAATACAAAACTTCGATTTCGTTTTTGAAATTTTTTTTTCCAAATTCTTTTGTTAATAAATAGTGTTTGTGTTTGTTAAATTTCAATGTTGAAAAAAAAAACTTTCACTTGTCAGATCAACAAATTGTGTTGGTGCTTGATAAATTTCTTTGTTGAAAAAAAAAATAACATTTTTACTTTTGTCAGATCAACCAATTGTGTTTCGTTTGTTGAATTTCTTTGTTCAAAACAAAAAAAAAATCTTTTTTTCAACAATCAAAATTTACAAACGATTGTTGATATTACAAATTTCCGTATAGGAGCACTTTCTGTGAAAAAATTAATTGGTTTCACAAATATGGGGGTCAACATAAAAATTCGTTTTTTCTGTGTGGTAAACAACCACAAAAAACATCACAAATGCCGCGGAGTTTCTCCTTGAGGTTTGCAATGCGAGACCAATCCTCATTAATTTTAACACCTCAAAATTTCTTCTGAACAAACCTATTACTGATCTTCACTCCCTAAAAGGGTCCCATTAAAAATGCCATTTTTTAGTGTCCGACCGAACGTTCGGGTTCGGTTACGGAGTTCGGCAAAAAGTGACGTTCGGCCACTGTTCGGTCAACTTTTAGCCGAACTTTACCGAACACCGAACTTTTGTATGTATTGCATTTTATCGTCTTAAAATTAAGCTATATTACCAGTGCAACTACTTTACACCTAGAATCGGGCTATAGTTTAAAAGAAATATATTTTTTTTTTCCAAAAAAAATCAACTTGAGCTATATATGTCCACTTTTTAAGTATACAACTAATAAAAAAACACATTTTTTAGTTGTTTTTTTCATAACTATTTGCAAAAACAACTTTTTTTAATAAAAAAAAAGTTCGGGTCGGGTTCGGGTTCTGCCGAACTTTGCAAAATTTACCGAAGTTCGGGTTCGGGTACGGGTTCGGTCTGAAAAAGTGCGTTCGGTCGGACACTACCATTTTTATTAAATTTGCTTCCAACGCTCCAACTGCCCCAAAAATGCCCTTAGAGGAATCAAATGTATGACCAACCAAAAAATTCTCTGAGCCCCAACATTTTCTTTAAACATATCTACCCCTACCTTTAACCCTTGAGGCGGCCCCCATACAATTACTTTTACTTTTAATTGTTATAAATTACATCTGTTAATGGTGTAGTTTTTCTAGAAATCGGGATCATAGAGAAATAATCAGATCAGAAAATCTGGTCCAACAAAATATTCTTAGAGTCGGAGAGATTTTTCCTATAGGAACATTTTCAGATTCTTAAACATTTTTCAAAGATAAACATCTTAAGACTCTGAGACATTTTTTTTTCTACATACAAAATTTCAGATTCTGAAACATTTTTTTAGAATATAAGAATTCTCTCAAAATCTAAGATTTTTTTTAAAAGAAAATTACACAGAAAAAAATAATAAAAAAATTTAATAAAAAATTCGTAGATTTAATTAAAAAATTAATTAAATCCGGACCAATCACTAAAATGAGCATATAAATTAAAAATATTTGTATGTCATTAATTAAAAATAAATGAATATTTATTTAATTAAAAACTTAATACTATAAATAAAAAATGTAATTAAAATTAAAAAATAAAATAAAGTTCTGATTAATTTTTATTAAAAAATAAAAATTGTTTTCTTCGACCTTTAAAATATTATATTTTGAGGATGTTTATTCTGGCTCGAGGTCATTATTTTCTTTACTAATTAAAACCATGATATTCTCAAAGCATAATTTTCAAAAAAATAAATAACAAGAAATTTGTTTTACATTTATTTATGTTGGTCATTTTTGCAAGACTTAATCGACACGTGTTTCGGAATTTGTCAAGATTCCATTGTCAAGATTATTTAGCAAAAATAGAAACGATTTACTACAAAGTAGCAAACGAGTCTAATGACAAATCGTTTGTGCACAAACTAGAATATTAATACATATTCGCCTCTATTCACAATGAGAATTAGAAATGAAATCGAAACACCCCAGCAAAACTTTGGTAATGGGTGGTGATTATATAACACATTACCTGGTAATGTATATACCTTATTTGTAGGATTATTTTAGGATGTCTTACCTAACATTTAGTCCACAACGTATTATTTTAAAGTGAAAAATAATGCTTTACTAATAATTTGTTACGTAATGCATGATTATTGGAAAAATGTATTTCATATTTATTATTTCTAAACATTAAATCATGGATGACTTATATTTGGTTACATTATGTATTATTTCAAAGTTTTAAATAATGCATTATTTATAATTGGATGCGTAATTACAATAACATAAAAAATAAATATTTTACAAAAAAATGCATAAGTTTAAACTAGAGATGGGCTCACGATAGGAAATTTCTAACAACACACACTCACTCACGAGCATATTTTATCTACTTACACTCACTTACACTCACAATCACGTGAGTAAATTTAATACAAAATTACTTTTTCACTACTCGTAACACGTTATATATTACGTTCTGGTATGCTATATTATATACCTTACTCGTATGCATTACTTTGAGTCTCATCCCCTGTTAAAATCATCAATGCTGCAATGTATAAAATAAGCAATCCTATACCTTATTTTATACCTTATTTGGTAATCTAAGTTTTGCTGGGACGTGTCGATTAAGTCTTGCAAAAATGACCAACATAAATAAATTTAAAACAAAAAATAATTTTCTTAAAAATTATGCTATGAGAATATCATGGTTTTAATTAGTAAAGAAAATAATGACCTCGAGCCGGAATAAACATCCTCAAAATATAAAAAAAATAAAGTTTTAATAATATAAATTAAAAATTGAATTAAAAAAAATTTTAATTCTATAAATTAAAAAAAAATAAATTAAAAACAATAATTTTTTTTAAATAAATAATTTAAAAAACACTTGTTTTAAATAAAATAGTATAAAAAAAGTTTCTTCAAACTTTACCAAATATATTTATGCCGTAAAGACAAAGTCAACAAGGGAAGTCTCCCTAGTGTCACCCGCGGATCTTTATGGAATTGGTTTTATTTTGTAGAGCAGAAAAAATAAAGGAACACGCATTTTTTTTTTAGCGTCCCAAATTCATATTTAGGGGGTAAAAATGAGGGGGGAAGACAAGGTCATTTTTCAGTTTTTTTCGTTTATCTCCTATATTATGCAAAGAAACCTAGTCATGTTGAATACCAAATGAAAGGTCTTTGGAAAACCTATCTACGTGTGCTAAGAACGTGTCCAAACATGCACAACTTTTCGTCATATTGAGTAAAATACCAAAATTTTAGGACGTTTTTGTTAACAAGTTGAAAAATATTAACTTCTTTGGCCCATTGTTAGCACCACGAGATTTTTAATACCTTTAATCTGATACCACACATGCCTATATTAATTTTGTTAAAATAGTAAATCGTAAATCGTAAAAAACTGAAAAAGGTAAATTTCCCCCCATACAAATCGGGCCGCTAAAAAAAATACATGTCGAATTAATTTTCGTTCTTAACAACATATCCAAATTTCATGACGATCGGTGGGTGACACCAGGGAGACTTCCCTTGTAAGAGAATTTTATAAAGTTGATTATAAACCTTTTATATACATACACATAAAACTATAAACAAAATGAGAATTCAAAAAACTATATGAGAAATAAGAAAAAAAACTGTTTATACTTACATACGTATTTTTTTTTTGTATGTAATACAATGCAAGAAAAAACAAGCACTCGCGCACACACGGAAAACAAAACAAAAAAAAAGAAAAACAAAACAAAACTAAGCGATGCTAAAAATTTAGTTAAACAATTAATTATATTAATTAAATATTAAATTAATTTTAAATTTATAAACAATTTAAATGTTAATTAAAATAAAGTTAAAAATTTAATTAAACAATTAATTATATTAATTAAATATTTAATTAATATTAAATTAAAAAAACAATTAAAATTTTAATTCAAGTAAAATATACGATATTATTTTCTGTGTATCGCAGAATCTGAGATTTAGTTACGAAAAAAATTCTCAGAAGCTGAAGATTTTTCTATTATTTTTCTATTTAAATCCAAAAAATTTTTCAGAATCAGAGAATTTTTTTATAGAAAAATATTTCAGAATCTGAGAATTTTTTCAGAGAAATTAAAATTGCGTTTTTTTTTCATTGTATTTGTAATTTTGTTCCTGCTTTTCCAAGTTTTTTCTTTATAAATTATTTAAAATTAAAATAAATTACTTAAACAAAAAAAACACCTGCTTTTAATGGCTTAACATCAATAAACTATATGCAGTAGATATTAAAACTTCCTGTTTTATAAAAGAACAGTGGGCCATTTTCAGCTGTTGCTAAAAAAACAAACTAACATTTTGAACAAAGGTTTTATAACACCGTCAGACACACTTTTTTACACATAAACCACATTCTGAAAGTAGGGCCGAAAATAAAATACACGTGTTTCCCATTTTAATCGGAGGGCTTTCGGGTATTTTGCGGAAGTGTTCTACGAGTCAAGAGCTACAAAAATGCCGTTAGACTTTTTCTCGTGTTGGCAGTATTTACCGAGATATGTGCATTAGACTGGCATTTTTCTGTATGGCCAAAAAAATGTTTCTCCAATTTTCAAGCTCCGTGCATTTTTTTATTCTACTAGGACTAAAACGGATGTTGTACAAATTTGAGGTAAATCGGATTAAATTAACCCGTGGCGCCCGGCGGTCAAAGTTTTGGATTTTTGAAGAATTTAAAAAAAAAAAAAAAAAAAAAAATTTCGACACATCATATTTGTTAATTTTGATGCGGTGAGCACGAATATCAAATAAAAATTAAAATCGGTCGAACTGTTTTCGAGACATCGCCATTTGAAATTAGCAAAAAATGACGGTTTTTTCCTACGTTCAAGAAATTTTTTAAAAAACGTCACAATTTTTTTCCCCTCGACCATTTCATAGAGCTTAAGACAGTCTTTCATTTAAATCTAATTTGAGCCAAATCAGATCATTTTATCCCGTGGCGCCCTTCGGTCAAAGTTTTGGATTTTTAAAAAATCTAATTTTTTTTGGTGGAAATTTTTTAAAGATCCAAAACTTTGACCGAAGGGTGCCATGGGATAAAATGATCGGATTTGGCTCAAATTAGATTTACATGAAAGACTGTCTTAAGCTCTATGAAATGGCCCAGGAAAAAAAAATTGTGATGCTTTTTAAAAAATTTCTTGAACGTAGGAAAAAACCACCATTTTGGGCATTTTTTGGAAAATTTCAAATGGGGATATCTCGAAAACCGTTAGACCGATTCAAGAAATTTTATGACATTCGTTTTTAGCATGCCAAAATTAATTAAAATAATTTATCAAAAACATTTTTTTGTTTTTTTTTTTTTAATTTTTAAAAAATCTAATTTTTTTTGGTGGAAATTTTTCAAAAATCCAAAACTTTGACCGAAGGGCGCTACGGGATAAAATGATCGGATTTGGCTCAAATTAGATTTAAATGAAAGATTGTCTTAAGCTCTATGAAATGGCCGAGGGAAAAAAAATTGTGATGTTTTTTAAAAAATTTCTTGAACGTAGGAAAAAACCGCCATTTTTTGCAAATTTCAAATGGCGTTATCTCGAAAACCGTTCGACCGATTTTAATTTTTAGTTGATATTCGTGCTCACCGCACCAAAATTAACAAATATGATGTGTCGAAAAAAATTTAAATTTAAATTTTTTTTTTATTTTTTTTTTAAATTTTTCAAAAATCCAAAACTTTGACCGCCGGGCGCCACGGGTTAATTTAATCCGATTGACCTCAAATTTGTACCACATAAGTTTTAGACCTAGAACAATAAAAATTTGCCCGGACACTTGGGAAAATCGAAAGTTGAGAAAAAAAATGCCAATCTAATGTGCATATATAAAATCTCGCGAATTTCAAATTTTAGATCTAATATTAGGCTCTTGAGACCCCGACAGATATGCAGAGCTAGGCATATTTTTCTTTGTAGACTTTCTTTTGAAAATTTCATCCGTTTCGCTCTATCTCGCTTTGTTTTCGAGATATCGCCATTTTGAATTTTTAACTAAATTCTAAGAAGTTATTTACTAAATTCTCAGAAGTTATTAACTAAATTCTAAGAAGTACACTTCCTCAATTTAAAGAAGAGAAATTTGATGTTGCTTTTTTTTAGTAAATTTTAACTAAATTTGAACTAAATTGTTTTTTAAGAAATATGTCTTAAAAATAAAGATACAGTTTCTTAGATTTGTGGAAAATTTCTTTGGCAGTAAGAATTTTTTTCCAAATATTTAAAAATTCCATTTAAAGAAAACTATGAACTAATTATAAGTAAATGAACTTAACTTTTTTCCTCATAGTTAAGAAAATTTCTCATTTTTTAGTTAAATTTAACTAAATTTAAGGAAAATTCATGATAAATTTTCAAAGACATTTTTTCCTTAATTTTAGTTATGTCTTTTTTTTCAGTGCGACTTACTTCACACATATTTTGCGAAAAACGCGAATTGATTTAAAAAACCAGAGAGACACGGGAGTTTTATTTTTATCCCAACTTTCTGTCTAGAGTGACATAGGTATTTTATTTTTGGACTCACTCTCAGAATTTTTTTGGTCCGGTTTATGTTTACAGCCAAAATTTGCATATAAAAATCAGAGAATTTTTTTTCCATTAAGGCTAAATTATTTAATTTTAACTTAAAAAAATCAACTCTTCTTTAAATCTTACACTCAGAAAATTATGTAAGTTACTACTAGTTGCTTGAATATTTTACAGTAGTTAGTTGTTTGAATATTTTACAGTAGTTAGTTGTTTTCAACTACAAAGTCAGTTGCTTTTGTATGAAAATTATCAAACAACTACTTCTGTTAGTAACTTTAAGTCGTTTTTTTGAACAACTAACAAAAAAAAAAAAGTACTGTAATTTGGTAACAGTTATTTAAAGTAGTTAATTTTATTTTTTTTATCTCTGAAAAATTTTCAACATTTTTTTCTAAAAAATAAAATTTTCGTTGTTTTTATTTTACACAGTTTAACAAAAAAAAAAAAAATCTTGGAAAAAATTTGGTCTTCAATTTTTTTTTCTGAAAAATTGTTTGAAAAAAAAAAAATATGTATTGATATTTTTTTTTTCCTTTTACTACATGTTAGTTGTTTTGACTACAAATGTAAGTAGTTTTTACTACATAAGTCAGTTGTTTTTTGGTCAGTTAAAATAACTAACATTGTTAGTTGATTTAACTGAAAAAGTAGTTGACCCCAAAACAACTTACAAACTAGTTATTTTAACTGACATTTTCAGTTGATTTTGCTAACATAATTTTTTGAGTGTAAGTTAGTTTCAAAAACAAAATAAACTTATTTACTACTTTTTTACTTCCTTACCCAGTGTGTTGCATTAAAAAAAAAAAACATGTGCCAAAAAAATAGCACTGTGCAACAAGTTTTGAGCTATCGCCTTGAGCCTTAATGGCTCCGATGCCAAATAAAACTATACCATTAAATAAACAAAATCACCAAAGGGTTTTGCAAATTAGTTTGAATTTATTTATTATGGCCCAATAAAGTTTTTAATGTCTTATCAAAGCCGTTTGAAAAACATTCAGGCTTTTTAACCCTTTAACTGCCTTTTTTCACCGACTTTAATGTAATTCTACTAAAAAACGAAAAAAATTACCGCTTAAAACGGGAGCTAGAGGGTTAACTTGGTCTAAGAAAAGAATCATCACAAAATTGTATAAAACACATTAGAATGTAATTTTAAGCTCAGAAGTACGTTAACAATATTTTTTTTTTTTTGAGTTTGTTAACACCGCTTTGTGAAAAAAATTAATTAAAATATGAATCATTTGATTTTCCATTTTTGCCTGTTAAATTTTTGAAAGAGGACCAAAGTTTTTCTTTGAGGTTTTATAAACGCCTTTGAAAAAAATTTAAAACTTCAGTGGGCCATAAAAAAGAAATTCGAACTTACTTTGAAAACCCCTTCGGTGATTTTATTTTTTCATTACATGATATACTTACATTTAGCGTTGAAGCCATTGAGGCCCATTTTTCTTGTTGCACAGTGTAATAACTATCTCCGTATTAAACAAAATGACAATTTAATCGTATATTCCAACAAAAGACTATATATAACCAATTTATGTTGTACAGTGTGTTGTAGTATGCAATTTATTGTATATTATTTTTTATTGATTTCTTTTTCATCATTCATTTTAATTATATGGAAATGAAAAAAAAATAAACTATGCGGTAGAGGAGTGGGGGAGTGGTAGGGGTGGGGGAGTGATAGAGCAGCAAAAACAATACAATATCAAAACGACAGTTTTTGAAAGATAATGAATCAATTGCTAATATTTATTTTCCTGGTATGTAATTTCTAAACGAACTATATAAACATTAACAACTCTCCCTTGCTTAACATAGTAATTTTCATTTATGCTCCATTTTGTGATTGAAAAAATATATTTTCAACTTAAAAGAAAATGGACGTAACGAAGAAGGAAACTATCCTTAACTTTATAATCTGGAATTCTTAAAAACTTTAATAAAAAAAACTTAGAAAAACTTAGAAAAACTTAAAGAAACTTTAAAGTTAAATAAACAAAAAGTGTTCCAAAAAATTTTTGCCATACACAGAAAAAAATTTGAAACGAATTTCAATCAACAAAAACGCGGATTCAATCAATTTTTTGATTGAAATTCCTCCAATTAAAAAAATTTTTATACCAATCATCAAATTATACATAGGTGATTGATTGAAAATTTTTTCAACCAAACATTTTTTCGATTTTGATCAAAAGATTGATCAATTTTTTATTTATAGTCAATTAAAATAGTGATTGATTTAACAAACAAATTGCAAGCTTATGAAAAAATTATCAAAAAATTCTCATTTTTGCTTTACAATATGTTGCTAACAATAAAAAAAAAATTAAAACCCGATTATTTTTAATATTTTTGAATTAATCTATTGAAATAAATTAAAGCGAAAAAAAATCTGGTATGTATGGAAAATTTGTAATTCGACAGTTAAATAAAATAACAAAAATTTAAATCAAAACATTAATTGACTCATTTAAATTTTGTTGATCAATAGATTTAATTGAAAATTGTTAGCCAATAATTTTTTGTGTGTATTTTGGCATCTCTGGAAAAAATATTTAAATGTTTTTTTAATAAAAATCATCAAAAATGTTTAGCAAATCGTTTATAAAATTAGTTAGAATAAATATTTACAAAATGTATGCATTTGCAGTTTTTTCCAACTTTGAGAGTTCTTTTGTTCACGCAGAGAAAAACATGATCGTGACAACCATACAGAAGGGGCAACATAATATGATTGATAAATTTATCATAATATGATTGTAGTAATTAGTGAAACTTAAAGAACGGCTAAAGAATTACAATTTTTATAACGTCCGCCTACAAGAGAAGGTATCAATGAAACCAACCTTTGAAAAACTGAATTTTTTACAGGTTTTTTATACCCTCCACTCTAGTGATATAGGGTATATATGTATAAGTTTGTCATTCCGTTTGTAACTCATCGAAATATCGGTCTGGGACCCCATAAAGTATATGTATTCATGATCCCCGATCGATTTAAGGACATTCTAGCGATGTCCGTCTGTCCGTTTGCCCGTCTGTCTGTATGTCTGTGGAAATGGTGATCACGGCCAAAATATTACACGGAGATGACTGAAACTTAACATATTTATTAGAAGTTCTCCCGAGAAGTTTGGTATTGCATTTGAGCAATATCGGTTCAGCGGTTCAAAAGCTATGAACGAAAATGTAAGGACACCTAAAAAATTTTAGTACATTCAACATAACCTAAAAATACAAAATGCTTTAATTCGGCAAAATGCTTTAATAATCTTATGAGAACATAATTGAACACCAAATGTTATTTAAACAAGTACGAACATATTTTTTGACAAAAAAAAGAAAAAAATCGCGGATATTTTTTTACCAATTAATTTTTTCGCGGATTTTTTTTCAAAAAAAATTTTTTTTTTTTCAAAAGTAATTTCATTTTAAATAAAGTTTGTGGATTATTGCAGAATTATTTTAGAAATTGTGGAGGGTATCACTACATTCGGCAAGGCCGAATTTAACTTTTTTACTTGTTAATGCTTTTATTAGGAAAATTAAACATGTAGCTGTCAGAAGAAGTACCAAGTCCTGCGCTTGGAACCATGGTATTAGAATTTTTTTTCGGCACGCCTCCTTTTGTGGGCGTAGATATAAAATATTAATTAAAATAATAATAAGATTGTATTACTTTAGTGCAAAAATCATTATTAATTTATTTTTTGTAAACTTGTATTGCTACATTAAAAAAAAAAAATCAAATTACTAGAAAAAGTCTCGTTATCCGATTTTACCAATATTTGACAGTTTTCCTTGTTTTAAACAAATACTTTTCTATCGAAATTTAATTTTTTTTTTTTTGTAATTTTACAGTTTTTTTTTTATTTTACAAATATCTAAGATTTTTTACAAAAAAATCTAGTAAATTTACGAGAATTTCTTGAAAATTTTATTTCGCCAAAAAACTTGTAAATTTAAAATTTTATTTGTAAAAATCTTGTAAAATTACAAAAAAAACTCGTAATTTTAACTAGGAATTCTCGTAAAAAAGAGGTAGCAAAAAATCTAGTAAAATCACGAAACCTCCTTGTAAGTTTTATCGCGTCAAAAAAATTTTAAATTTACAATTATTTTGGTAAAAAGCTTGTAAAATTACAAAATTACACTGTGCTACAAAAAACACAAAATCGAATATACTTTAAAAATGATGTAGTTAAGGTTGTAGGTCTCGTCGAAAAGATCACAAAAATGCCTATCAAACTTGCCAGACACTCTCAAATTTTAAAGTTATTGTCAAAAAACGTTTTTTTGGGACTTTTCTCACTAAACCACGTGTAACTTAAACATTTTTCAACAGATTTTAAATTTTTCAACTGTTTTGGATAGAAGAAGTATAGGGCTTTTCATGTGTGTAAATTGGTCTATACATATAAGAAAGATATGTATTGATTTTTTCAACAATATCTATTTTTTTGTTATTTTTTTGAACATTTTTTGAGTTTATCGATTTTTTTTCTGCTATAGTTTGTTCAACAACATTTATAAAAATAAACGTACTCCTAAAGAAAATTTATTTGTGAATACGACGAGCTTTATGCCAAAAAAATCGGGTAACAATTGACAGAGTTGTGATAATTTTTCTAAAAAAGAAAATTAAGATTTTGTATGAAATTGCCGTGCGATAACCCAGGCAAAAAAAAATTAAAAAAATAGAAGAACATACTGAGAGGTCGCGTATAATTATTTTAAAGGTTTTTGACCTCCTGAATTCGAATTTGACCTTGAAATTGCGCTATCTTATTAAGTTTTTGATATATCAATTTATGCTAAATATCTCAAAAACCTGACGAGACAGAGCAATTTAAAGGCCAGATTCGGATTCAGCGCGCCAAAAACCTATAAAAATATTGTACATGACCATTTATGATAAATATATTTTTTTTGCCTGGGTTATCTGAACGGCGATTTTCTGCAAAATCTTAATTTTCTTTTTTAGAAAAATTATCACAACTTTGTCAATTATTATCCGATTTTTTCAGCATAAAGCTTATCGTATTTAGAACTAAATTATCTTTTAAACAACGCTCATAAATATAAAGGTTGTTAAACGAACTATAGCAGAAAAAAATCGATAAACTCGAAAAATTTTAAAAAAATTACAAAAAAAAATGATTTTATTGAAAAAAATCAATAGATATCTTTATTTTACGTTTTGACCAATTCACACACATGGAAAGCCCTATCCTTTTTCTATTTAAAACAGTTAAAAAATTTAAAATCGGTTGAAAATTTTCTGAATTACACAAGGTTTAGTGAGAAAAGTCCAAAAAAACGTTTTTTGACAATAACTCTAAAATTTGAGGGTGTCTGGCAAGTTTAATGGACATTTTTGTGATCTACTCGACAAGACCAACAACCTATACTATGTCACATCAGAAGTATTTTTTTCACTGTAGCACAGTTTTATTGATAAAAAGCTTGTAAAATAACAAGAATTTTTGTCAAATAAGAGGTTGCAAAAAAAAGTTTCAAACTTTTTTTTGTAATTTTACAAGGTTTTTTTTGAGTGTAGGAGAAGGTGTCATACAATTTTTACAACATTTTGGAGGTTAAAACAGATGCGTTATAGCTGTGTTAAATGCAATCCCACTTGGTTTACTTTAATTCATCAAAATCAAAATAGGTTTTTAAGGAAACTTTCCTTTTAAGTGAGAAATCGTGTGTCACATTTATACACATCTGCGTTGAACTGGCTTAAATACCCTGTAGACGACAATATATAGTTAAGAGATTCATAAACACATGCCAATTCATTTACACATTACGGTACTATGGGGCAATAAATCAACAAAATTGAAATAACAATATGTAAAAAGAAATGCACTATGGGCTGTTACATATGTTATTGAGGTGTTTTTGTTGTTAAACATGTAAAACAAAAAATTTAACTTCTGAGGACTTTCTTACAATTAGTCAACAAGAAATTTATTTTAATCCTTTTAAAACCAACGTCTCCTATTTTGACAATTATCTCCAAAAGTATAAAATATTCGTAAGCTAATCTAAAAAAAAAATTTAAACTTTAAAAATCAAATTCCTTTATTCCCTCCCCATAGTGCCAAGTGTTAGCAAAAAAAAACAGTAAAACTTTGACAACACACTATACAAAACGACAACAAAAAAAGTTAAATGTTATTAGTTATAAATAAACATTTGTAAGAAATGGTTGTTGTTTCTTTGTTAGTTTTTCCTTTATTTTTTTTTTGTAATTTCTAACACTTGTTAGTGATTTTTAGGTGTCTTGTTTGTTTGTGTGTGTATTGACTAATATTTATTTGAGGTCGCTGGTGTACGAGCATTAATCACATCTGTGTATAAGTGTATGTGTGTTTACACATGTGTGAGACATTAAATTGTGTCAACATTATTCTGCTATAACTATTGCGGCATAAACAGGAAGTGTCAAATGATTGTTTAAATACTTGTCATGTGTCTTTTGGTGTTTCTCATATTGGTTATGGGAATTTGTTAATAAATTATCTTAATAAATAATTTAAAAAAAAAAAAGTACAAACGAAAAGTGTAACAAATGTTGAATAACTTAATATGAGAGAATTTTTATTCAGGTGGGTTTAAAAAAAAATAATACTAATGATAATTTAAAATTTTGTAATTACTTTGAGAATTTTTTTTTTTTTTTTTTGCAAATGATTTATTAGGTATTACACATTGAAATTAATTTTTTAAATTTACAGTGGTTGTCAACTAATTAGAAACGTTTCTATATATTCAACGTATTCAACGTACACCCAAGTGTATTGGAATGAGATATTAAAATAATTTAATTTTTTCTTTGTTTACAAAAAATTGGTGGTCAAACAAATTTTAGGTCAAAAATTCGATTTATTTTTCTACTGTGTTCTACTGTCTTCATTTTTTGTTTGGGTTTTTGGAAAAATTAGTTGATAACTGAATAAAAACTATTAGAACATGTTTAAAATGGTCAATGTTTGAACCTACAAAAAATCGATTTAGAAATATTTTTAAAACAATTTCTCTAAAATGTCTATAAATAATTTCATTTTACATATCAACCCCCCGTAGCACATTTATTATTTACTCAATCAGGACGCAATCAAGCTTAAATTCAAGCTTTATAAATTACCTACACAATTTTTTTTTTTAATTATACTCGTTTGATAATAATAACGTTGAGTGTTATATTATAGAAGCATTTCTAATATAATAATATGGAGAGGGAAGTAATTTACTTAAATTCCGAAATTCTGAGATTAATACAAAAACTTGAAAATTTGTCTATGAAAAAAAAAATTTTAAATCTGAATTTCTATATTTAGAAAGATTCTGAGAGCCATTTTGAGTATGTTTATTCTAGCTCGAGGTCATTATTTCCTTTACTTATTAAAACTATAGTATTCTCATAGAATAATTTTCAAGCAAATTATTTTTCTGTTATAAATTTATTTATGTTGGTAATTTTTAATTGTCACATGTTTCGGAGTTTGTCAGATTCCATTGTCAAGATTATTTAGCAAATATAAAAACCCTATACTACAAGCAGCAAATTGAATTTAAATCACTTTGCTTTGGTACTTGTAGTATAGGGTTTTTATATATTTGCTAAATAGACTTGACAATTTTTCTTTCGTAACAAAAATTCTAAGAACTTTTTGAAATAGAAAAATTCTTAGAATTTTTTAAAATAAAAAAATTCTTATACATACTCTAGAAAACTTTATAAACAAATTTTGAGATTCTCAGATATCTTTGCCGTAAAAAAAGTTCTTAGATTCTGAGAGATTTACGAATTTTCATTTATAAAATAAAAAGTAATATTAGAAAGCAGTCAAAAAAAATGTTTCCCATATATTTTACTGGACCACATTGCGTATGAGCGTTTTTCAATAGAATTGTATTAATAAGTATACGCCCCGATGTCCATTAAAGTGGAACGAATTATGACTTTATTCAAATTTCGTCCATTGCCGGGCAAATTACACTATGCAACAAATAAAGGCTTTTTAAAAAACACGAGAACTTGACTTTATACAGTGGTTGTCAATTAATTAGAAACGTTTCTATAGTATAACTAATTAGACACTCTTCTAGTATAATACTTTAACGTTATTACACCGTCTGACAAAAAGAAAAAAAGTATCGTTAAACATGAACCTGATAATATACGTTTAAAACTAGAGATTAAATGTAGTACAACTGCATTTACAGTTTTTCATTTCTTGATCCTGTTTCCTTTTAAAAGGACTTCAAAGTTTTATAGAATTACATTTTTGTAAAATATTTTTTTAATATTTGTACTTGCACTAGGATGCCCCTTGTGATAGCAAATGAAAGAGGATGATCTCCCCTAATTTTCCTATCTTACTATTTTTACATATCAGGAAAAAGAAGGTAAATTACGTCCTTTCAAAAATATATCCTTCAATATTATTCAAAATTTTCAACAAGATATTTTGATAAAGTTTTTAACTGACTTTATTCACATCCTTTTATCCTGATATGGCAAAATAAAAAAATGGAAAAATTAGGAGAGATCCTCCTCTTTCATTTTCCATCACCAGTGTCGGACAAGTAGAAATATTTCGAGAGACAAAAAAGTTGAGAGAAAGTATGAGGTGAGGTTGAGATTGCTAGAAATAGAATTGTACTGTTAAATTTAATTCTGTAGAAACTATAAATATTCACATATATTAAAAACAATTTCCATTAACAAGACAAACCGACATTTAAAATCCTACTGATGATAACACTAACTGGGGTGTTTGAAACCGGTATGGGAATACCAGAAATGTCTATAATTTTAGAAATTCCATTTTTCTTCTGCATTTTTTCAACTTGAACCTTATCTATATATGGGGCATTCCAGGCCAAATCACTCACTTTTAGACCCGACCCCTTTCAATTTATTTTATTTTTGGATATGTCTTACAAGGGAAGTCTCCCTGGTGTCACCCTCCAACCTTCATGAAATTTGGATATGTTGTTAAGAACGAAAATTAATTAGACACGTATTTTTTTTAGTGGCCCAAACTCATTTTTAGGGTGGGTCGATTTGTATGGGGGGAAATTGATCTTTTTCAGTTTTTTACGATTTACGCCTATTTAAACAAAATTAATATAGGAATGTGTGGTATCAGATTAAAGGTATTAAAAATACCTATCTCGTGGTGCTAACAACGGGCCAAAGAAGTGAATATTTTTCGACTTATTAACAAAAATGTCCAAAAATTTCGGTATTTTACTCAATGTGACGAAAAGTTGTGCATATTTGGACACGTTCTTAGCACACGTAGATAGGTTTTCCAAAGACCTTTCATTTGGTATGTAACATTACTAGGTTTCTTTGCATACAATAGGAGATAAACGAAAAAAACTGAAAAATGGCCTTGTATTCCCCCCTCCTTTTTACCCCCTAAATATGAATTTGAGCCGCTAAAAAAAATATGTGTACATTTATTTTTTCTGATCTACAAAATAAAACTAATTCCATAAAGATCCGCGGGTGACACTAGGGAGACTTCCCTTGTAAGTTGTACTTAAATTAATTAACTATAAAATATTTTCTTTGTTTACAAAAAAATTGATTGTCAAAAGAATTGGAGGTCCTAAAATGCGCATTTTTTGTACAGAATTAAAAAATTTTAAGTTTTATATTTCATTAAAAAAATTAGTTGATAAATTTATATCAATTACTTACTGGGCATTTTGTTAAATTTTTAATATTTGAACTTGGAGAAAAAATTTTAGAAATATTTTTTTTTTAATTTTTTTAAAAAAACTTCTATAAAATGATCATTTTAAAGTTTGACTCTCGTAGCACATTTGTTATAAACTCAATCTAGACGTTATTAAGCTTAAATTAAAGCTAAATAAATTTCCTATAAAACACTTTATAAAAAATACTCGTTTGATAAAAAATATCTGGTATTTCCAATTTTGTCTTTAACAAATTGCATCTACTATAGCTATGTGTGAATAATTTTTCCCGTCACTGTATGTTGACAAATTAATTTATTATGATTTTTGCACTTATGTAATACAACTTTATCGTTATTAAAACCATTTAAGCCCATAAAAGAGATGTGGGCAAAAAAAAAAAA
This sequence comes from Pegoplata infirma, assembly GCA_963921195.1. Taxonomy (NCBI): domain Eukaryota; kingdom Metazoa; phylum Arthropoda; class Insecta; order Diptera; family Anthomyiidae; genus Pegoplata; species Pegoplata infirma. The sequence goes on from CAWUER010000019.1 coordinate 358,192, forward strand.
TAATTTTTTAGGCACTTGCAACATCTTCTGGCATAAAAATGTTTGACTTGTTTAACAAATATGTAAAAATGGCTAAGAGGTTGGTTTTGTTCATCAAGGGAAAACTTTTTCCCCTGATTCGATTTTGCCCATTTTCGAACTTTGCAACGCTATGACCATAAAACAAATTCGTGCCAAACTAGAGCTGCAAAACTATCGATGGCACTATCGATAGTATCGATACTTTTATTCGAAATGGACTATCGATAGTTTTTGCCCGATAGCGATACATACTATCGCCGAAAAAGCATCAGTTTCAAAAAGACTGCCACTTGTTGAAAAATTAATCAAAAAATGAACAGTTTTTAAATCTTTTTGGAATAATCCTACTTTTTAAAGTATTAGAGCAATGATAGTAATCTCGTGTTTATGTTATTGCGAAATTAAAGGTCTGAAAAAAAACAAGCACGGCACGGTTGAAGATAGAAAATAGGCACTGCCATTATGGCAGTGAACGGCAAAAACTGTCATTTGTTTGTTCAGATGTACCCGGTTTTAATAAAAAAAAAACGTAATTTTATGCAAAAACTTACAATTCTTTAAAATATCAGATACTATCGATAGTATCGATAGTTTAAAAACAAACTATCGAAAATATCGAATGGGACGACTATCGATAGTTTTGCAGCTCTATGCCAAACTTCAGGAGGCTAGCTCATTTAATTTGACAAACATTCATAGAATGTCTTAAAATCGATAATGGATCCATAATTAGGGTGACCATTTTCTTCTGTACTCAAATCAGTACGCCCAAGTTTCTATGTGTTTTTTCTACACCATTTACAGATGTAATTCGAAATATATCAATTGTAATTCGAAATAAATCAATTGTAATACGAAAAAGATCAATTATAATTCGAAAAAGATCAATTTTAATTTGAAAAAGATCAATTGTAGTTCGAAAAAGATCAATTGTTATTCGAAAAAAAATCAATTGTAATTCAAACAAGTAGAAACGTTAAATTCGACTTTGCCGAATGTATAAATACCCTCCAAAATGCCTTTTTAGTACATTTTTTTAAAAAAAATCTTTTATTGTCACTTTAAAAAAAAAAAATACTACTTTTTTTTTTGAGTGAAAAATTTTTTTCGAGTGTAATGTTTTTTTACTGTAAAAATATTTCTGGGTAAATGCACGTACGTTAGCATGTCCCGAAAACAGGAAATTTTGGAATTTTTTTAGGGCATACCCCCAGAACGATGCTTATTGAAGAGCTGATTACGGGAAAAATAATTCAAAAATTGTTGGAGGTCATCTTTAGGGCGCAACCAGCGCTTAAAGTTTTCATCCGTGGTGCATTTGGTCAAAAAAAAATAATTTTTTTTATTTTTAAAATTGGTGCCAAAAGTTTCGTTGGGTGGAGTACATTCAGGAAAAAATATTTATAAAGTTTTCGTGGAGCAATTTTGGTCCAGTGCAACGTTTTGAAACTTCAAAGATGCTTGATTTATTACATATTTTTTTAAGATTTTGTAAAAAACAGTTTTTTATACAAAGGCCTGAACATAAACTCCGTTTTATACAAAATCTTTAAAGAACTCTCACAAACTCCGTTTTTTGAAAAAACTTAAAAAAATATAAAATAAATTACACCTTTTCAAAATTTCAAAACGTTGTGCTGGACCAAAATTGTTCCATGAAAACTTTATAAATATTTTTTCCAGAATGTACTCTACCTAACGAAACTTTTGGCACCAATTTTAAAAATAAAAAAAAATATTTTTTTTTCACCAAATGCACTACGGATGCAAACTTTAAGCGCTGGTTGCGCCCTGAAGATGACCTCTAAAATTTGTTTAATATTTTTTCCCGTAATCAGCTCTTTACTAAGCATCATTCTAGGGGTATGCCCTAAAATTGTTCATTTTCGGGACACGCTAACGTACGTATGTACACAAAATATTGTCATTTTTGTTAAAAAAAAAAAAAAAATTTTTTTTTGAGTGTAAAATTTTTTTTGAGAGTAAAATTTTTTTTGAGTGTAAAATTTTTTTCGAGTTTAATTTTTAGGTTACCAATGCTTTTAAAACTACATAAGTTTAAAAAGCATTGCTTTAAAACTAAACAAGTTTGAAAAGCATTGCTAAGTTACCACCAATGCTTTTAAAACTTGTTAAACACGTGGCATTTAAGATGAGACTAATCTGAAATTCAGGGTTTTGCTTATAACTTTTGAACCACTGCACAGTGCCACAATTGGCCAATCTAGGACGAAAAAAATCCAATTTTATTTATATTAACTGGAAATTCGATACACATGTTCGTTTTGACTTCAAAAACAACATTATGAAAAATATGGGAGGCCAGTTAACGGCCACGCCCACTTTTTAAAAAAATTTTAATTTTGGTTTTAATTTCTTTAAACTTGGCATATATACTCTCAAGGACTGTAGAAATAATATCACAAAAAAAGGGGGCGGTCAGGCAACTTCCACGCCCACTTTTTAAAAATATGTAAAAACAATGTTTACATATCGCCCCACTGTAGTCGGCATCGCAGACGGTCGCAAAAGTTAGCTGTTGAAATAAGTACTATGGATATTGGTCAATATGTCTGAAAAAGTCCGGCGACCAATAGGGACCAAAAACAAAAGTTCTATTCCATCAAAAAAAATAAATATATAATTTTCTTTTCAAATATTTTTATTATGTTAAAAATTTAATAAAAAATAAAAAAAAAAAAATTAAAAAAAGAAGGAAAGATATGACTTAAAGCCTTTAAATATCCTTTAAAATTACCAAAAAATAGTGTATAAATATCAGGTTTTGTTAAAAAGTTACAACAGTTTAAAATCGACTTAATTAATGCGAAATAATGAACACTACTTTCAGGATTTTACAAGATGCAACTTTATGCACCCATATCTTAATAACGAATAGAATTATAGTTCTTATATGAGTATTTCCGTGTTATTAGGAATGTTTCATAATACATACAAACAAATCATAAAAATCGGGGAACTTTTTTTTTTGATTTTTGTCGTGCTAGATTGGCCAAATGTGGCACTGTGCACTGGACCGATTTGACTGGATTCCCGAGTAAAAAAAAAAGTTTTTAAGATCTAATTTGATCGCAAAATTGGCTGTATCAAGTTGGATCAGATATTGATCTAATTGTATTATTTTAGATACACAAATATTAAAAATGAAACAATTAGATCCGAAAAATGATACAATTAGATAAAATTAGATCTGAATATATAAAAAGTTATATATAATTTAATATGATTTTATCAAATTATATATCATTATATCAAAACTTTTTTACTAGGATTGCAATATCAACCTGACCAGGTAAATGACCAACATATATGCCAAACTTCAGTAGCCTCTGCAAAGTCTTTCAAATGTTAGCGTGTTTTCTACGGGCAGACAGAGAGACAGACAGACAGACAGACGGACGGACGGACGTCGATAGATCGACTTAAAATATATCGAGGATCATGAATATATATACTTTATGGGGTCCTAGACCAATATTTCGATGCCCTAGTAAAAAAGTTTTGATATAATGATATATAATTTGATACAATCATATTAAATTATATATAACTTTTTATATATTCAGATCTAATTTTAGCTAAGATATATTGCGGCTCCGTTTTCTTATCTGAGGTTATACATAAATATATCTGACTTTATGTAATTATATAAATCTATATTAAGTTATATAAAATAAGATCAACTGGATTTAATTGGATGTGACCAAAATTCGGATCTAATTGTATCATTTTTAATATTTGTGTATCTAAAATAATACAATTAGATCAATATCTGATCCAACTTGTTACAGCCAATTTTGAGATCAAATTAGATCTTAAAAACTTTTTTTTTTACTCGGGTGTGTTACAAACGGAATGACAAACTTATATATACCCTCTATCACTAGAGTGGAGGGTATAACAAATTAAAAGGCTTATTGATGATAGTTTTTTCTATGAATTTAACAAAATCTATGAATAAAATTCTATGAAATATTTCACAATACTAATAAATATTCATTCAGCCAATGAATTGTCTCATAGATTCTATGAATTTGGTTTAATGAAATTTGTTCATAGATATTATGAACAATAATTCTTTCAGTGTAGGGTCGATCTGGAAAATGAAATTTTTTATAGACATTTTTCAGAAAATTTTTTAAAAATATTTCTAAGTTGATTTTTTCTAAGTTCAAACATTAAAAATTTTAAAAATGGTTCAATAGTTTTTTATTCAGTTATCACCTAATTTGTTCAACAACCCAAACAAAAAATTAAATTTTTTAAATGACGTAGAAAAAATTAGCATTTTGACCAAAAATTTGTTTGTTAATATTGTACACTTAAGTGTATGGTAAAAAATGAGAAGTCGTGTGAAATAAGTCGAACAAATTTAATAAATCTGCCTTTGATCTAAATAACGTTAATATAAATAACGTTTCTAGGGGTTAAAATGTTCTACAAACATTCTCTGCATCAAATTTGACTAGAGGTTGTCAAAGGCCAAAAATAACTTATTTTTGTAAATATTTTTTCAGTGTAAATTATTATAAATAGGTTACATTTTTGAATGTATTTGAATTTATTTCACTGTACCTACTGCAAGTATTAGTGTTTTTCAGTAGAATTATATAATAATAGTATACGCTTTAATGTTTTTTTATTTAAAATTAAATTATTTAAAACTCTCTTTTGACATTTCACTTACTTAAAACAAAAAATGTTAGCAAAAAAATGCTGCAAATCTTTAAATCTGTTTTTTATACCCTCCACTCTAGTGATATAGGGTATATATAAGTTTGTCATTCCGTTTGTAACACCTCGAAATATTGGTCTAGGACCCCATAAAGTATATATATTTATGATCCTCGATCGATTTTAAGTCGATCTAGCGATGTCCGTCCGTCCGTCCGTCTGTCTGTCCATCCGTAGAAAACACGCTAACTTTTGAAAGACTTTACAGAGGCTACTGAAGTTTGGCATATATGTTTGTCATTTACCTGGTCAGGTTGGTATTGCAATCCAGCCAAATCGGTCCAGTGGTTCAAAAATTATGAGCAAAAGAGTAAATTTCGGCAAGGGTGTTTTGCGAATTTACTAGATAAAAAACACGATAACTTTCGAAAGACAATAATGACACTACTGAAGCTTGGCATGTATCTTTGCCGTTCCCCGGGTCTGTTTGGTTTTAAATTTCAGCTCAATCGGTCCAGTGGTTCAAAAGTTATAAGCAAAACCCTGAATTTCAGATTAGTTTCATCTAAAATGCCACGTGTTTTAACAAGTTTTAAAAGCATTGGTGGTAACTAAACAATGCTTTTCAAACTTGTTTAATTTTAAAGCAATGCTTTTTAAACTTGTTTAGTTTTAAAAGCATTGGTAACTTAAAAATTACACTCGAAAAAAATTTTACACTCAAAAAAAATTTTACACTTAAAAAAAATTTTACACTCAAAAAAAAATTTACACAAAAAAAAATTTAGTTTTTTTTTTTTACAAAAATGACAATATTTTGTGTACATACGTACGTTAATTCACTCAGAAATATTTATACAGTAAAAAAAACATTACACTCGAAAAAAATTTTACACTCAAAAAAAAAAAATTAGTAATTTTTTTTTTTTTTTTTAAATGACAAAAAAAGGGTTTTTTACTCAAAATAAAATATTTTTAATCAAAATTGTTAATTTTTTCACGTTAAAAAATGTACTACCCTTTAAGAAAATGCATTGTGGAGGGTATTCATAGATTCGGCAAAGTCGAATTTAACTTTTCTACTTGTTTATATTAAGAATATTAACGTCTCCCTTTACTTGCCTCAATCTGTGGCAAGCTGTTGATTAAATCATAAACGAATTTCTTTATTTTTTTTTTTTATTAAATTTTTTTCTAATACTTAATTTCATTTATGCCATATTGTTGGGTATGGCCAAAGCTATGCAAATCTTATTATTAGTGTTTGTAAATGTTATTATGACATACATACATTTATCTATGGGTGTCGACAGACAGCAAGCTAAAAAAAAACTTTATAGAGGAGTAAAGGGGGTGTTATTGACATAGGTTTTGTTGTTATTTTGGTATTTAATGACCTTAAGGGTAAATTTAATAAAATTTAATAATAACACTGTGCAACGTGATTTTTATCTTGAATGGGACAGAAGAAAAATAATGAAATTAGAAAATTAGTATAAAACTAAGCTCGAGTTCTTTTTTATGACCCACTGAAATTTTTATTTTTTTTTTTTTTAACGCGTTTGAAATAAGTAAAAAAAATTATAAAATGTACTTCTAAGCTAAATAATGTTAATAGCCCAGCAAAAACATGGTAATGAGTTGTGAAAAGTAATCATTACCAAGTACATTATTTATAATGAGTACCCATTACCATTAACATTATTTTAAGCCCAAAAGTAACTACTTCTCAGTAATATGCTATAAAAGCACCTCTAAGTAATAATATCTTCTTGCACTTGCAGTTTTTAACCTTTACAATTCAATTAACTTTAATGGTACTTAAAAACTTAATAAAAATTACGCCATTTTTAAGTTTTAGCAAAAACAAGTTAAATTTTTTAAAGTTTTAATTAACTAATTATTTTACTTCTTATTGGTAATGGGTTTTTACTCCTTTTTTGTAATCCGAGGCAGTAACTACTTATTTATCTCCATACTCTTCACTAGTTATTTTTGTCTCACGCCCTTGTTAAAATAATTAGTGTTTCATTCAATAAGTAACTACTTATTAACATCTGTTTCGGATTACAAAACCCATTACTAGTAATGTCAATTTTTGCTGGAAGATGTCTGCAGTGAAATTTGATGGTTCTTTTCTTGCAACATATTGACTCTCTATCCCTATTTTTTTTAGGGGTCATTTTAGTTCTCTTGTCAAATATCCGCGTAGAACACCACTAATACATGAACTCAAAATAATTACTCTGTAAAATATTCTGTAAAATGATTATATATAATCTCAATTCAACAGATATTTGACAGAGTTTTCTGTCAAAATACAGATTTAATGAAAATACTTTGTATTTTGTTGTGACAAAAAAACAAAGTTTCCTCTGTTATATTACTTTTTACTTTGTAATCTTAATTTTACAGATAATTAACAGTTTTCTGCTAAAATACAGATCTAAGCAAAATACTTCGTATTTTTTTATAACCAAAAAAGTTTTCTGTTTTGAGTAGTTTTTGTTTTTGTTACCAAACATCAAAATTTTATCTGTATATTTTTTTTTTTGTGAGAAAAAGTTGAAAAAGTAGCAAAAAAAAGTTATAAGTTTTTTTTTTCAGAAATCTTATAAAAATTTTACAAAATAACATGCATTTAACTAAACTCTGTAAATTTACAGAGTTTTGTCTGTTATTTTTTTTTTTGCATCAAATGCATTTTACAAATATATGTAAATTTACATAGTTTTCTTTGCTAAATGGTGGTTTATTTAACCAATATTTTACCAGAAACTCTGTTAATTAACAGTTTTTTTTTGTCCAAATCATTTTACAGAGTTTTAAAGTAAAATTACAGAGTTCTCTCTGTCAAAAAGCTTTAATTTTTAACCAATATTTTACTATAAACTCTGTAAATCAACAGTTTTTTTTTTTTTTGTCAAAATCATTTTACAGAGTTTTTTTGTAAAATTACCAAGAAATGTTGTTAGCTGGAAAAGTATGGTGTACTCTGTTAAATTAGCATAGTTTTTCTGTTATTTAACAGAGTTATTATTTTGAGTGTAAGCTAAATAATGTTAATGTCTGTAGTGAAATTTCATTACGGGTCTTTTCTTGGGTCATTTTAGCTTTTATGTTTAGTAATTTTTGATCCCATTCAAGATGACTTAAAATTTGTTGCATAGTGTAATTTGTTAAATAAATATGAAAGTTTTAAAGAATTTGATACAAAAAAAAATCTAAAATATTTTTGAAGTGTTAAAGAATAAAAAAAATATATATATAAAATATTTTTTATGTAACAAAATTTTGCAAATATTTTAAATATTTCAAAAAAGATCAATAAAATACTTTAGAAAAGCTACTTTATTTTAGAAAAGTAAAATCTCCTATAAAATGAACATACGGCTTGGGTCATTTTAGCTTTTAAGTTTAGTAATTTTTGATCCTATTCAAGATGACTTAAAATTTGTTGATCAGTGTAATTTGTTAAATAAATATGAAAGTGTTAAAGAATTTGATACAAAAAATTTCTAAAATATTTTTGAAGTGTTAAAGAATTAAAAAAAAATATATGGGGCATTCCAAGCCAAATCACTCACTTTTAGACCCGACCCCTTTCGATTTATTTTATTTTTGGATATGTTTTAGTCCTTATTAAATGCAACTTGGACACCAATGTTCAGCCTTTTATTCCAAGATGGTGTTGAGTAATCAATTTTTCAAAATGGCGATTTTCTCCAAAAAATTAAAAAATTGAAATTTTAAATTAATTTTGACCATTAAAAAATATAGATATTTTAAAAAAAGTTGGACAACGTTTTGTTGGTATTTAAATGTAGTTTTAGAAAAAAAATATGAAAAAATTATTCGAAGTAGTTATCACTTATTTTTTGACGTTTAAAAATTAAAATCGACTTTTTGAAAAAGTCCGAAACCTTCAATTTTTTTGTAAAAAACTATAAAAATTCTACTCTAAATTACGCAACTTTTAAGCCATAATTTGAGATGTGATCACAATTCCTTCTATTTTTTTTTATTTTTTTAAATTGCACCTTTTATGTTTTGGCTCTGATTTATTTTATATGGAGCTCCAAAAAAAAAAAAATGGTAGATACTGACCCTAACTTACCCTAAATAAATTCATTTGGAGGTAAATATACGTGTCACAAAAATTTAGGACGATCGGACATGGGTAAGGCGTTTAGCATGGTCCTTGAAGTTTAAAAAAACGGATTACAAGGAAAAATATGATTTTTTTTCTGTTTTCGCAATTTTTTTGGTATTTTAAGTTAAGTTTTAATTCAAGTGATTACAGAATTATGATGTGGAGTAAAATGCCTTTCTAATAAGATACTAAAAACTAAAATCGGTTGAAAATCAGCCAAGTTATTACAACTTCCCCAGGCATCTAGCGTGTGCCATACCACTTGATTAAAAAATACGAGTCCCTTTTTTTAAATTTATTGAAATTTTCTACTGTAATAACATTTTTTCATTATTCATGTTTCAGTGTAATATTTTTTTGGTTTTTCCAAATTTTAAAACAAAAAAAATATTTTTTTTTTAAATAGAGATTTCAAAAGGGTGTTCAGGCATTTTTAGTTCTAATTTGAAAAGGGGGGCCCCGTAGGCTAGTTGGTAGCGTGCTACCTTTCAACGTGGGGGTCGTGGGTTCGATTCCCACCAGAACCCTTGGTTTTTTTCGCTACAACGAGACGACGGTCATTGTTACCAGTTCTCGGTTAGGTGGAATTTATTAAAAATGAGTTGTAAATAAATTGAAAGAATAAATAAAAAATAATTGATCATGTGATCAAAACTATTATTATTATTATTATACTAATTTAAAAAATGTTAGCAAAACACAATATCAAAAATACTTGTCATCTAATTACATTTGAACTTGAAGAATAAAAAAATGTTATTACAGTAGAAAATTTCAATGAATTTCCAAAATCGTATTATATTGCTTAATCAAGTGTTCTGCCATACGTTAGATGCCTGGGGAAGTTGTAATAACTTGGCTGATTTTCAACCGATTTCAGTCTTTGGTACCTTATTAGAGAGGCATTTTACTCCGTATTATAATTCTGTAACCACTTGCATTAAAACTTAACTTAAAATACCAAAAAAATTGAGAAAACAGAAAAAAATTCATATTTTTCCTTGTAATCCGTTTTCTAAACTTCAAGGCCCATGTGGAACACCTTATTCATGTCCGATCGTTCTTAATTTTTGTGAGGCGTATTTTTGCCTCGAAATGAATATATCTAGGGTAAGTCAGGGTCAGTATCTACCAATTTAATTTTTTTGGAGCACCATATAAAATAAATCAGAGTCAAAAAATAAAAGGTGCAATTTTCAAAATTTGAAAAAAATAGAACAAATTGCGATCACATCTCGAATTATGGCTTAAAAGTTGCGTAATTAAGAGTAGAACTTTTAGACGTTTGTAAAAAAAAATCGAAGGTTTCGGACTTTTTCAAAAAGTCGATTTTAATTTTTAAACGTTAAAAAATAAGTGATAATTACTTCGAATAATTTTTTTAATATTTTTTTCTAAAACTACATTTAAATACCAACAAAACGTTGTCCAACTTTTTTTAGGATATCTATATTTTTAACTGGTCAAAATTAATTGAAAATTTTAATTTTTCCATTTTTTTGAAAAAATCACCATTTTTAAAAATTGATTACTCAACACCATCTTGGAATAAAAGGCTGAAAATTGGTGTCCAAGTTGCATCTAATAAGTACTAAAACATATCCAAAAATAAAATAAATCGAAAGGGGTCGGGTCTAAAAGTGAGTGATTTGGCCTGGAATGCCCCATATATAAAAAATGTTTTTTAATGTAACAAAATTTGCAAATATTTTAAATATTTCAAAAAAGATCAATAAAATACTGTAGACAAGCTTATTCATTTTAAAAAAGTAAAATCTTCTATAAAATGAACATACGGCTGTTAAAAATGTAGGTAATAAAATACAAATAAATTGCTTGTATTTTGAATATTTAAGTGTATAATTCACTGTTTGTTGAATTTTCATACATTTTTATTGAAGCTGCCATTTACATTTTCTTATGCATTTCAAGTATTTTTTGAAGAAAAAATGTAAAACTAAAAAAACATCTGAAGGATAAAATATTTTAAAAATAGTAGAAACATCTCTTATCTTCAATAAAATAAAAACTAAATTTATATACATAGAGACTTCCTGTTTGAGAATGAAAAAAAAAATTATATTAGTTTACAAAACTTAAAACTGCATGAAAAAAATACTAAATAATTGTTTACATACAAAAAAGATATGATGAAAAACTAAACGGAAGATAAATTACTTAAAAGAACATAAAATGACCTTAAGTTTTAAGATAAAAATGAAATTTTTGAGTTGAAATAAAATAAGAATTTACGAAAAAAAAAACAAGTGAGACAGTGGCGTTTTAGGGGAAGGAGCGCTTTCAGTACTGCTATAAATATTAACAAATTCATTTATAATGCCTTTTGCACATGAGTAATAAAATTGTATCAATTTTAAATTTTTTTATATCCAGAAATAAAATTGTATCAATTTTAAATTTTTTTATATCCACACCCACAAAAGGGGGCGGGCCGAAAAAAATTCGGATTTTCTAATCTCCTGGGTCCAAGTGCAGGACCTCGAACTTCATCATGTCATTTGTGTAGCAAAAAAAAAAAAACTGTTAAGCAAAATTAGTTTATCAGAGGTTGCTTAGTCTTTTAGGGGAAAAACTGAGACATTTTTTGTATCGAAAAAGTCTCATTTTTCATATAGAAAAAGTCTCCGATTCTGAGATATTTTTCGTATAGAAAAAGTCTCAGATTCTAAAACATTTTTCGTATAGAAAAAGTTTTAGATTCTGACAATGAGACATTTTTTATATAGAAAAAGTCTCAAATTCGGAGGCGTTTTTCGTATAGAAAAAGTCTCAGATTCTGAGGCATTTTTCGTGTAGAAAAAGTCTTAGATTCTGAGACATTTTTGGTATAGAAAAAGTCTAAGATTCTGAGATATTTTCTGCATAGAAAAAGTCAGAAACGATACATTTTTCGTATAAAAAAAGTCTCAGATTCCGAGGCAAGAGGGTGGGTTTAATGCATGGAGTATGTAATTCCTAAGCCCGGCCGAAGGCCGGCTACGCAGAAAACCTTTATTACAAAAACACAAATCATAGAAGTCGTAATTTCGCCCAAAAAAAATATTTTGGATTTTTTGACAATTTTGTTTTGCAAGAAGTAACATTTTTAGACCTATCATTTTGGGCTATATGTCGCAGCTTGGGCGATATGACATTTACGGTTTTGGGCGATAAGACCTTTGGCGCTATGTCCGTACGCCATTTCAAACTCCATAAATTAATTTAGAGGCTTCGCTAAATAATTTTTTTTTTGGGTAGCAGGATTTACGTGGAAATATATTTCCACACTCTCCGCAAAATAATGATGAACATTTTTAAAAAATATTTAAATGAGTAACAAAGCCATATATGGCTTTATTTCAAACAGTGGTTGGTAATAACGCCATATGGCCTTATTTCTCAACTCTTTGGGAAATAAGGTCATATTGCCTTACTGCCTATGCATTTATTTCACCCCCCCCCCCCCATTGCAATCCAGCGAAATCGGTCTAGTGCACTATTTTATTTTAATTATGATATTAAAATTATTGATTAATGCTTCAAAATATCACTAGGAAATGATTGCGCAACACGAATACGAACTCAGATTTTTTTAAATGTTAAGGGCGGATCCAAAATTTAGGACCCAGCTTTTAAAAAAAAATGTACAATGTTTACTTTCCTTAGTTTTTATAAATTCCTCTTTTTGCTTTTATCAGAAGATTTTAAAAAAATATTTATCTTTTAAATGCGCCAAATATTCAGTGGCACATTTAAGACAGAACTTTTTTATTTTAAATAAGCATTTGCCCTCCTAAATGTACAAATAATGATACTAGCTTACAATTTCATACAAAATATTTTAAATGCTATCGCCAAAACATGCCCGCTTAAATGCGTTCCCAGTATTAAGCATTAGTTAGATTTTCATATGTGAGAACATTAATTAAATGGACTGTGAATCTAGGTGGCCAGTTAAAATTCCCTAGACGTGCGGTATAAAAAATGGGGCGACAATAACTGTCCCTCGTTTGCAGATTTGATCCCTCCAGACTTAATTTTTTGGGGATAATTGATGTGAGAAACTATCCTAAGGTCATCGAAGAGCTCAAGGAAAATATACGTGACGAAATCAAAGATAGATAAACCGAGATGTTCAAAAAACGTAATGAAAAAAGGAGCGAAAATGCTGCAAAAAGAAAGAGCATGTTTTGTTGTAAAATATATTTAATAAAAAAAAATAATTGTAAAAATTAAAAAAATTCGTTCTTAACTGGACAAATTATATTTTAACTGGAAACTGGACCAGACTCAAAATAACTGGAAAATCCTGGCCATTAAAGGCCGTCTGGCAACCCTAATTTTATCAGTTTATCTCATGTGTTGGACAAACAGATATGTCTTTAGGATAACTTCGCAGAAAATTTGAAAAAATATTGTATTGAAGTACAAAAGAAAAATATTTGTTTCATAAGTAAAAAAATATAAAAAAATCTCAAACTCTGACTTTAACCTCATGCAAAAAAAAACTTTTAGCTACAATAAAAAGATATTAAAGATGGACAAAATTCAAGATGACGACATTCTGAAAAAATATTTTTAAATATGTGTTGCCTTACAGACCTTATTGGCCAAAAAATGGAAATTCTGGCCCACAGTGTAGTGGTTCAAAAGTCATGAGCAAAAGACCGAACTTTGGCAAGGGTTTTTCGTGAATTTATGAGATAAAAAACACGCTAACTTTCGAAACACAATTCTGAAGATGCTGAAGCTTGGCATATATATTTATCGTTCCTGGCCTTGTTCGTATTGAATTTCAGCCAAATCGGTAAAGTGGTTCAAAAGTTATTAGCAAAACCGTGAATTTCAGATTAGTTTCACCCTAAATTCACGTTGTGAAAATACGTTAGTTTTAAAAACATGGTAAGTCACAAAAATATTTTACAACGTATTTTTGCCACTCAAAAATATTTTTACACTAAAAAAAAAGAAAAATATACTCGAAAAAGTTGTACACTCAAAAAAAATTTTACACTCAAAAAAAAATTAGTAAATTATTTTTTTTAATTACTTTAAAAAAAGTTTTTTTACACAAAATAAAATATTTCTAATCAAAAATTTTATTTTTTACGTTAAAAAAATTTACTATCACTTAAAAAGGGCATTGTAGAGGGCATTCATAGATTCGGCCAAGTCGAATTTAATTTTTCTACTTGTTTTAGTTTCATTTTCTTAAAACAGGTATAAAAATGAATTTATTTTATACCAAAAGAATTTTTTTGTCATGCGACTTTTTATTTTCAAGGGGGGTTTTAAATTCTTGTGTGCTAAGGGGCCCTGCCATACTTTAAAGCAGTGGTGTGCACACACATACTATAACATTTATGCTTGTGTGGGTAGTAGCAAGCGAATAGTCAATAAATTTGCTCAAGCAACGAAATTTTATAGTGTACGTGTGTCGACAGCGCACAAGCAGCATTTTTTAGCCTATTCCCGCGGGAATAGGAATTAAAAAAATGCACATCACTGCCTTAAAACAACCCTGTCCGTCACCCATTTAATCAGTCATCTTCACTTATGTATTGACAATAATTTTAAACGATAATTTAACTTAAAATAAGTATGCGCATAAGTGTGTTTTGAATAAAAATTGTGGAGTTCGAGTTAATTGTCATATTTATATTCTCCTTTTTAGGGGCAATACTTCACAATTAATTTGAAATTAATACCGCTTAAATTTTTTCTTGCGAAACAGTTACTGGAGAATGTCTCGTCGACTGGGGAATGTCTCGTTTGTACAATTGAATTTTTACACATACATAAAAATGTTTTTATTGAATAATTTTAAGATATTATTAAACATTAAAATATTACTATCAACTTAAATAAAATAAAATATATTATGGTGTCATAGATTTCCGGCAACAAAATAAAAAAAATAGGAAAATGGAAAAAATATTACACAAAACAACACATGCTTAGAATTTACAAACAGGTCAAAACAGTATATTCAACTTTTCCAACAAACAAAATTAAACTCATGTTACTTTAAGACAAATTCTATAAAAACCAACTGGCAAACTGGAAATAAAATTATAAGAAAAATAGGAAAAATATATGAAAAAATTTAATTAGGGTGGTCATTAAGCTTTGCGGTTCCTAAACACAGAAAAGTTGTGTTTAGAATTTAACGGAAAAAATTTAAATAATTCGGAGAAGGTGATCCTTAAAAAACTCAGAATTTGGTTATCACGGCCCTGATCGAAATATGTTGCAAATTAATTAGAAGAAAATATTTTTCACCGTTTGGGATTTCATCAAATATAAAGCTTTCAAAAAAGTCCACAAGAAGTGCCATCCTAATATGTATACAATTCGAAGCTTATGGAAAAAATGGCAAAGTGAAAAAAAAATCCCTAAAAAAAATTACCAGCAGAAAATTACACAAAAGCCAACCAATAAAAATTGTGTTTGCTTTTTTCTGTCCTATAAAATTAGAACTCACCAAAAAAAATAACATACAATCACGTGACTGTTTCTTTTTTTTCATAAACTCTGCCACAAAAAATTGGTTACAAATTTTGTTGTTCCTTTATGGGGTTAGTAAGTTGGTTTTAAGAACACGACAGAGGTTGGGAACCATTTTACAAACATGAGTCACAAGAAAAATTTATAACTCACAGAACCACAAATCGTTACCGTTTTAGAAGTTCTAAAGAATTTATAATTGACAAAAATCGAATGACTTTATATATTTCTAAATTCTTATAATTGGGAATCACTTTTTTTTACTAAAGTAACAGTGTTGATTGCTTAATAAAATAATAGTAAAGGAAAGCGATAGGCGAACCCAGCAAACAAAGCTAAGTTCGTCAAAGTTGATAAAAAAAATGTCTTGGATTCTAAAACATTTTTCGTATATTAAAAGTCTCAGATTCTGAGAAATTTTTCCAAAAAAAAATTTTCTCCGTTATGTAGTACTTTTTATATTTCTTGAAATAATGGTTTTTGAAATTTAAAATTTTGCACACGAAAAAATTAGAAACGAATTTCAATCAACAAAAACGTTCAATCATTTTTTTTATTGAAATTCCTTCAATTAAAAAAATTGTTATACCAATCATCAAATTGCAGGTGATTGATGGAAAATTTTTTCAATCAAACATTTTTTGGATTTTGATCAAAAATTTGATCAATTTTTTATTTATAGTCAATCAAAATAATGATTGATTTAACATATGAATTGTAAGCTTATGCGAAATAAATAAAGCGAAAAAAAAATCTGGTATGTTGAAAATTTGTAATTCGACACTTAAAGAAAATAACAAAAATTTTAATCAAAACATTGATTGACTTATTTAAATTTTATTGATCAATAGATTTAATTTACAAATTTTTAGCCAATAATTTTTTGTGTGCATGTAGGATCCTCCCGCGAAAAACATTCTATAAAAAGTACTTTCGAAATTTCTAAAAAGTACTTTTTAAAGATGTTTTTTTGGATGAAACTGCGTTCAAAATTTCAAGTTTCAGAAGATAGAAAAGTACCAAATCACAATTTTATCCCAATTAAAATAGAAATTTATTAAAAGCTCTTTTTTACTAGAGTATCGTATATTTCAAATTTAATGTTTCTATGACCATTGTTTTAGCAGATAGGAAACGTACAAAATTACACTAATTTTAATCCTTTTTGAATCGAAATTTCCAAAAAGTACTTTTTTTAGAACATTGTTTCTGCCAGAGGATCCTACATGCCAAATTCTAAGTTTATATTTTAAAAAAATATAAAGTAGTACAATTTTTAAAAATTACTTTCTTAAAAGTACTTTGGTACTTTTTCTATCTCCTGCAAAAACAGACATATAAACCTGAAATTTTAAAGAATTACACCGCTCAACAAATCGAAGGTTTTTGGCTCCGGTTTGAAGTTTGATATAAAATTTTTAAAGATTTTGACTCGCTGATTCCAAATTCGTGCTCCAAATTTTTCCATCACGTCTAGAATTTTAATTATTCGCGGTTGAAAATGCGAAAAACGCGATTTTTGCCTTTTTTGAAAGCCTGCACAGCAGCCGCAGGGTGGAATAAAAATCAGGTATAAAGCGTGAGAGTAGAATTGAACTATGATCTCAAAAATATGATCAAAAAAAGTTCAAGTTGTTGCACTATTATTGGCCAAACATGCATTTTAAAAAAACACTGTCAAAAAAATTAGAAAAAGCACCATTTTTAAAAGGCTCTAATACAATAACCAGATGATCAATCTTTACAGTGATGAGCTCAAAATTTAGGCAAAAGTTCATTCTTTCTTATAGACTTTTAAACCCATTAAATATATTTTCCGGTGTATGCGAAAAATAACACAGAAATCTTAAATTTGTAAAATATTTATTTTTTTTAGTTTTTCTTTGAAAAATATCAAAAAAAAAACTAAGGTATATACCTTACCTTTTTTACAAAAATGGTAATTTTAACAGTATCATTTTAAAACGCAAGTAAAGCCCAACCAAACGTAATAATTTTAAAAAAATTGTGTTCTATGTTGGAGACCATAGACAAATTATACTTTTGCGCTTTATACCAAATTTGTATTCCACTGAATGGCTGCTGTGCAGGCTTTCAAATAATGCAAAAATCGTCATTTTTCGCATTTTCAACCGTGAATAACTAAAAATCTGGACGTGATGGGAAAATTTGGAGAACAGATTTGGAATCAGGAGATCAAAGTCTACTAAAATTGATCATCAGAATTCAAACCGGAAAATGAGTGTTGAGCGGTGTTATCTAGCAGAAAAGCGTTCTGAAAAGAAAGTACTTTTAAGAAATTCCTATATAGAAAAAGTACCAAGTTACTATTCTATCCCCATTAAAATCGGAATTTATAAAAAGTACTTCTTTCAGTAGACTTTCCTTTATTTCAAATTTCAATTTTCTTTGACCATTATTTTAGCAGATCGAAAACGTACAAAATTACACAAATTTTAACCCATTTTGAATCGAAATTTCCGAAAAGTACTTTTTTTAGAATATTGTTTCTCCCAGGGGTTCCCAGATGCCAATTTTAAGTTTCTATTTTAAGAAAATATCAAAAAGTACCAAAGTACAATTTTTAAAAAGTACTTTCTTAAAAGTACTTTTGTCAGAATGTTTTTTATAGATGATTTTAAATGCCAAATTTCAAGTTTCTCGAACCATTATTCCAAGAGATAGAAAAAGTATCAAAATTTTGATTGTAAGGAGGTAAATATTGTACTTTGGTACTTTTTCTATCTCCTTGAATAATAGACACGGAAATCTGAAATTTTAAATGTAGAATTCTCTAGCAGAAAAAGCATTCTGAAAAAAGTACTTTTGATAAATTCTTATATAGAAATTACAATTTTTAAAATAGAAATTTCTAAAAAGTACTTCTTTCACTAGAGGATCCTACATTTTAAATTTCAAGTTTATATGACCAATATTACAGAAGATAGAAAAAGTACCAAAGTAGGCAACTTTACCCCTTTTTCGAGTCGAAATTTTCAAAATGAACCTTTTCAGAATGTTTTAAGGAAATATATAAAAGTACAGAAGTACATTTTTTTAAGGTACTTTCTTGAAAGCTCTTGCGTCAAAACCTTTTTTCCTGGATGATTTTGCATTCCAATATTACAGAAGATCGAAAAAGTAACAAAGTAGGCAACTTTGCCGCTTTTTGCGTCGAAATTTTCAAAAAGAACTTTTTCAGAATGTTTTTTAGGAAATATATGACAGTACAGAAGTATATTTTTTTAAACTACTTTCTTAAAAGCACTTTTGTCAAAAAGTTTTTTCCTGGATGATTTTGCATTCCAAATTTTAAGTTTCTAGATTCCTTATTACAGAAAATTATAAGACATAGAGACCTGAAATTTGAAATGTAGAATTATCTAGTAGAAGAAGCGTTCTGAAAAGAAAGTACTTCTAAGAAATTCCTACATAGAAAAAGTACTAAATTACAAATCTACCCCTATTAAAATCAGAATTTATAAAAAGTACATTTTTTACTTAAGGATTGCACATTTCAAATTTCAAGTTTCTGCAGAAATAATGGTCATAGAAACTTGAAAAGGTATTTTCAAAAAATAATATTTTCAGAATGTTTTTTCAAGATGCCAAATTTTAAGTTTCTAGAAACATTTTTTAGGAAATATAAAAAAGTACCAAAGTACAGTTTTTTTAAAGGTACGTTCTTAAAAAAACTTTTGCCAAAATGTTTATTGCTGGATGATTTTATATTCCAAATTTCAAGTTTCTAAAGCCATTATTCCAGATCAAAATTCCAATTCCAAGGTGAAAAATATTGTACTTTGGTACTTTTTCTATCTCCTGACATAATAGACATACAAACCTGAAATTTGAAATGTAGAATTCTCAAGAAGGAAAAGCGTTCTAAAAAAGTACTTTTGAGAAATTACTACATAGTACCAAATTACAATTTTATCCCCATTAAAGTCGTAATTTCTAAAAAGTACTTTCTTCACTAGATTATCCTATATTTCAAATTTCAAGTTTTGAAAGTACCAACAAAGTACACTGCTTTACCGATTTTTTAATCAAAATATCCAAATAGTATTTTTTCAGAATGTTTTTTAGCCGTAAGGATCCTTAATGCCAAATTTTAAGTTTCTAGAACAACTTTTTTAGGAAATATAAAAAAGTACCATTTTACAATTTCTTAAAAGTACTTTTGTCAGAAGGTTTTTTGCTGGATGATTTAATATTCCAAATATCAAGTTTTTAGAACCATTATTATAAGAGATAGAAAAAGTATCAAAATTTCGATTATAAGGGAGAAAATGTTGTACTTTGGTACTTTTTCTATCTCCTGAAATAATAAGTAGACATACAAACCTGAAATTTGAAAAGTAGAATTATTTTGGAGGAAAAGTATTCTAAAAATAGTACTTTTAAGAAATTCCTATTTTAATGTGACAAAACCTGTTAAAATTGTACTTTGATACTTTACTGGTCCTAGAAATTTTAAGTTTGGTTAACTAAACTTGAAATTTTGAACGTAGGAGAATCCAACAAACAAAAAAACAACATTTTTAAAAAGTGTTTTTTTTTTAATTTGGATTTTAATGGGGTAAACAGGCAAAAATTATTTTGGTACTTTTTTCTATCTGTTAAAATAATGTTTCTGAAAATAAATGTAGGATCTTTAAGTGAAAAATGCATTTTATAAAAAGTACTTTTTAGAAATTTCTATTGTAATTGAGTATGTAGAATAAAATACTACTTTGGTACTTTTTTTATGTACTGAAATAAAGGTTCTAGAAACTTTAAATTTGGAATGTAAAATCTTTCAACAAAAAATATTCTGGCAAAGTACTTTTAAGACAGTTTTTATTCTAACAATAAGAAGGTCAAAAAGTGTACTTTTGGTACTTTTTCTAGAAATTTGAACCGTAAGCAAAACTAAAAATCCTACAAAAGTACTTTTTAGGAATGCCGATTTAAATGAGGTAAAAATGGCAAAATTACACAGCTCAACAAGAAAATGCGTATTGGATTCTGGTTAGTGATTTGGATAGTGTCTGTTGCGCTGATTCGAAATCCGGAGCCCAAATTTGTCTATCACGTCAGGATTTTGTGTAATTCGTGGTTAAAGTGCCTAAAAAGGAGATTTTTACCCTATTTAAAAGCTTATAAAGTAAGATCCTGACATGCAAATGACTTGGTATCAAGCTCATTCGAAAGTCTGTAATTTTCTCTTAAAGATAAGATAAAATGTTCTAAAAATTTAATTTTCTAAAATGGTAAAAAAATCATTAGCAAAAAACCTTCAATTTTTCAATATTTAGTTTATTTACAGTGTTTTTTAACAAATTTCCATACAAATTCATACGTAAATTTTAGATTTAAAGCACTTGTGGCTAATGATTTTTTTACCATTTTAGAAAATTAAATTCCAAGAAGATTTGACCTTGTCTGAAAGAGAAATTACACACTTTCGAATGAGCTTGATACCAAGTCATTTGCGTGTCAGGATCTCATTTTATAGGCGTTCAAAAATAGTCAAAATGGGCATTTTTGACACTTTAACCGCGATTTTCTCAAAATTGTGACGTGATAGAAAAATTTGAGTGATCGTTTTGGAATCGAGGCACCAAACCCTATCAACTTTTTTTGGTTTCATCCAAAACGCAGCGACAAACCTAAGATTTGTAGAGCGGTGTTATTTAAGAACTTTTATCTCTAATGATTCTTGTAACTGATACAGCAAAAACATAAATCTTACAAAAGCATTTTTAAGAAATTACAAATTTTAATGGGGTAAAAAGGTTAAAATTACTTTGGTACTTTTTTCTTTTTTTAGTGGTTTTAAAACAGCGGTGCGCACACACATACTATAACATTTATGCTTGTGTGGGTAGTAGCAAGCGAAAAGTCAACAAATTTGCTCAAGCAACAGAATTTTATAGTGTATGTGTGTCGACAGCGCACAAGCAGCGCCTATTCCCGCGGGAATAGGAATTACAAAAATGCCCATGACTGTTTTAAAACCTCGACATTTTGATTATAGGAGTACCTAGCAAAAAAAAAATTTTCAAAAGCACTATTAATAAAGTTTTTATTTTAAAAGAGTCAAAAATGTTTTGTGGTACTTTTTCTATTTCCTAAAAAAAAAATGGTGCTAAAAATTGAGTATTTGGAATGTAGGATCCGCCAGCGGGTAAAAAATTTTACTTTGTTACTTTTTTTTCCTGAAATAATGGGAATGAAAACTGGATATATCATATGTATGAACTTTAAAAAGTTATGTTTCTAAGAGGATAAAAAATTGTAAAGAAATCTCGACTGAAAAGAGGTACTTTTTTGATAACAATGAAACAAATGACCCACAAATTTCCCAAGACTTAGAAAAGTTTTCTTTGGTACTTATTCTATCTGTTGAAATAATAGTCAAAGCACTTTTCCTGATTTTAATGGAGTAAATGGGTACTAAAATTTTGTTGTTCAGTTCTTTGTCTATCGTCTGATTTAATGGTTTAAAAAACTCTAAATTTGGAACGCAGGATTAACCAGCAAAAAAAAAACATTCTACACACAAAGAAAAAGCTTCATTAATATAATGAAACTCATAAAAAAAGTTGGTCCAATGAAACTGTTTCATTATATTTATGAAACATTTCATTACATTTATGAAAATTTTGATATTATTTATGAAAACTTTATTAAAAAGTTTCATTGGACGAACTTTTATGACAAATTGTTTTACAGATCTTTCAGTGTAACAAACGTACTTTTAAGAAAGGTTTAATTCCAAAAGGTTAAAAAGTGTAATTTAGTACTTTTTCCATCTTCTGAAGTAATGGTGATACTGTTGAGAATTATTAATAAAATAAAAATAGCGGAACAAAACATTCTAAAAAAACTTTTATAATGTTCTGATTCTTATAGAGTAAAAAATTGTCCATAGGTACTTTTTCGAACTATTAAAATAATAGTCCCACTAACTCAAAATTTTAAATCTAACATCCTCCAACAAAAAAAAAATCATTCTGAAAAATTAAATATTATAAAAAATTATTCGTTTATGAGATTCTGAAATATTTTTTGATTTATAAAAAATCTGAGTTTTAAAAAATTAGATTTTTAGAACATTTTTCTGTAAAAATTGTCACTCCTTTTATCGCTGGGTAGTATTATATAAAATCAGTAGTTCTTATTATAGAAATTACAGTGGTAGTAGGTGGTGTTGTTGTAGTAGTAAAAACCCAAGGAAATGTAAATATATTTTATGACTTTTGCCAAAACATTGACTTTGACTGTGACTACACACGACTACACACACATGAACCCAAAAACAAAGCAAATTTGTACAAACAAATAAACTAAATACCAATATGTATTGTTGTATGACTAGGCCTCCTTCACCTTTCAACATTTTGAGCATAAAAACAAGCAAAAATAAATAATAAATTCCAAAATGATAACTTTATTGGTTTATGACTTTGTTTTTTTGTTTTCTAAGGCAAGGAAAAAAAGACATGAACTAAACAAAACGTCGACAAAATTTTTATATCATAAAATTTGTTCATGAATGTTGGAATTATAATAAATATGAATTGAATTTGACAATAAATGATAACAGTTTTAAGGAATTTTAAGTTTTTAAGGTAAAATTTACATTTTTATAAAATTTTTACTAAATTAAACAGAAAAAAAAAAAATTCAAAATATTTAACTAGGAATAGGGGGCGCGCTCGGGCGGTCTTTGGTATTCTAAAATATAATTTTCACACAACTAAGCACATCCAGGACATATCTTCTAAAACCTCTGTCTCAAACTTTCACGATAATTTTAAGTTAATAAGAGGGCCCTCATTTATGATATCGAATTCAGAATAAACATATTTTCTTTTTGCATTTTTATCGCCATTTTTGTTATTTTTTCTATCTCACACAACTCATTATTCTGAATACAAAGCCCACTATCTCACAAAAAAACTATTTTAGATTTAAAAGTTTGTCATTCCGTTTGTAGCACCTCGAAATATATGCCTGGGACCCTATAAAATATTACCCCCAATTGATTTTAAGACGTTCTAGAGATGGTCGTCCGACTGTCTAATAGACAGTACACTCAAAAAAAAAGCCTTGTCAAATGACAAGAAAAGTTTGTTCTTGAGTTCTTGAAAAAAACTTAGAAAAATATTTGTCCTTGGAAAAACTTAGAAAAATTTAAAAAAATGGAGTCATATGAAATTTTATATAAAACACTTTGAAAATATTCACGATAATAAGCGAATCAACGATTATTTTACTGTCCTAAAAAAGTGTATTTTGAGATAGAGTTTTTAAAATATAAGCCTTTCATATTCATTTTAATGAATTTCGTCGAAATTCAGATTCTTTTATTTGTTTAACTAAAAAAAAAAATTATTCCTAAATTATTTAAAAACTATATCAAAGAAATTTGAAGTAACAAAAAACTTTCACTAATTTTAATTATTTCGCATACAGTCTTAATAAATTATATTAAAACGAGGAAAAAATGTATCCAAAAACACAAACACAACGTGTTTGACGGTTTCAATGTGATTATATTTATATTTATATTTATTCTCCTTTTAAAACAATCTTAACATAGCATACGACCAACTAATCAAGTCAACCACTTAAAGAGAAAAAGATAAAATCTATAAACAGTGACTCACACCTTATTTCGTGCAGCAGATAATATATAGATTATTAACAGGGATCAGATTTTCATGTACCAAAAAATCGAAAATATGCACTCAAAAATTCAAAATATGCCCTAAAAACCTAAAAATATCCACTAAAACATAAAATGTGTGCAATAAAAATCTTATTTAGCAAAAACTAATGCCGGGTTAAAATAGTTACAGTTAAAACTTTATGAAAGCCAGATTTTTATTTAATTAAGACAATCTATAAAAAATTAAAAAAAAATTAATTTATACATTTTTTTTTTTTTTTTCAAAATAACCCAGGCAGAAAAATACGAACGGGAGAGCGCTGGTAAAGTACCTTTTATGGTCGCTTGTGTGCTGGGAAAGCATCACAGTTTAGTACTCTCCCAGCACTTTTAGAACAAGAAAATGGGACGTATTTAAATTGTATAAGTCCCGAAGACACAACTGTTTTTGGTGTTTATTTGAATAAAGAAATTTATTAAATTAGGATAAAAAATTGATTGACTAATTTATTAGGATAAAAAAAATGTTTGATATACTTTGAAATGTTTTCTAAGTCCCGGAAAAAATTTGTTTGCAGTTTTCTTTGCGTTTTGGAATAAAAATTTATTAAAAATGCTTTTAAGAAAAAATTTGGAAAAGTCCCGAAAAAAAGTATTGTATTGAACCGAAACGGGTATGTATCCGGAGCTTAAGGGTGATGTATCCGGAGTTTAAGACACCTCCTCACGAAAGAAACAGGTGTTTTTATATAAAAAGTGTCAAGTTTGTAATACGTAGGTCATTGTGTATAAGTGACATATCATGAGAACTATCAAGGACCGGCCACTTATCCTGCAGGGAAATAAAAAATATTCCAATTGTTATGAAAATTAATAAATTTTAATAAAAAAATTTATACTTTGAACGGATTTAAATAGAAAACAAGTAAGAAAATTATAGTCGGTCAAGACCGACCATATAATACCCTACGCCAGTGTTTCCCGGAAAATGGGTACCAAGTCCAAACATGGACCGATTGGGTCTATCTTTTGTCAAATCTTTAATAAGTGTAGAAAACAATCACAAACCAAATTTGAGTGAAATTGGCTTCTATTTGTTGACATGACAACAAACCGCTTTTAGTAATATCGGGCGAAATTTTTATAATGGCCCTAAGTCCAAAAATGGTCCGATTATAATCAGACTTTTGGGTTACTAAAGTATGCGTTAAACACACACAAACAAAATTTTAATCAAATATTTTCTATTTTCATGAAATTTTAGAGATTTATGTGAATATTGGGAGGTTGGTTTGTATGGGGGCTACAAGAAGAACTGGTCCGATTCCTTTGAAATTCGGAACGGTGATTTGTGGATACAAAAAACGTTTACCTGCCAAATTAGGATCGGATATCTATTAAATATGGTTGTTAGGGTCAATTGACCCAAATTTAAAGGTGACGTTTGTATGGGGGCTAGGTCAACACATTGACCGATTTTTTTCAATTTCAATGGCGTTCGTCCTTGAGTCAAAATAAGCTTATGTTTCAAATTTCAGACAAATCGGTTTAAAATTGCGACCTGTATCGTACGCACAACGTTTACATGGACGGACAGACGGACGGACATCGCTAAATCGACTTAAAAACTGATTCTGAGTCGATCGGTCTAGGACCAATATTTCGGGTAGTTACACACATCAGCACAAACTCATTATACCCTGTACCACAGAGTGGTGTAGGGTATAAACATTGACAAAGCGCTTGGAAAGCACCTTTTCAAATTCATACTACCTTCTACACAAATAAAGTGCTTTGCCGAGACTCTTTCTTTGGAACGGTTGGCAGTTTCTACCTGGGAAATTTGTAAAATTTAAGATAGTTTTTGAAACAAATAAATTCAATTTACGAAAAAAACAACAGCAACAACCACACAAGAATTGAAAAACCATGATTTAGTTGATACTTGCTTATCAGCCAACTTAGCGTATCGGTATAGAGTGATCGTATCTAAGAGGCAGTTAATAGCAAAAACATTACAGATCATGGGTTCAATCCTTGGTGGCTGCGATCTGTTAATAATTTTCACATATAGAATATAATTGACTATTAACTGAATAAACTTGACATTAAAAGTTTTTCTGATGATTATAATAACTGGATTATATAAAACTAGTAAAAAACGAACCAGGATGTCTTAAATTTTTAGAAAAATAAATTTTTCTTTCACACCTTTCTCAATTCAAACCATATATAATTCAATTTATGTTTTTGCTTATTTATGCTAAAATATGCACTTAAAAGTTGGAAAAATGCACAAAATATCCATTTGAAACCAAAATATGCAAAAATATGCATTTTCACCAAAATATGGAAAAACAAATCGATACCCTAGTTATTAATTTTCTAAAAAAAAATCTAAAAATAATTTCAGTTTCCTGTTTAATTCTTATAGCTTGTTCATTATTTACTCAATCTGGACGCCATCAAGCTTAAATTTAAACTTGTTAATGCTCCTTTCAATAAGAGTAAAAAGGTTTTGTATTTTTAACTTTTTCTTTAACGCACTTTTTCTATCAACTGTACGAAATATGTTATGAGTCACTGTTTTCATAAAACCAATTAGCAATAATCGTAAATTAACACTTTGATAAACACCACACATGCATACAAACAAAAATCATTAGATACTTAGTCAACTATAATACCTTAATAATATTTCAAAAATGTTAATTATCATTTTAAAAAGGTTTTTTTCCTATCCCAAATCTAAATATAAAACACACCTTAAAATAATTTAAATATTTATTGAAATGGTTTTATTAATATTTAATATTCATTATTTTGTTATATGACAAGAAATTAATTTTGAATTAACAGAAAGTGTGTTGGTTATGATAAAAATAATTTATGAAATGAATTAATGAGAATTTATTTAAGAAAATACAAATTTATAAGAAATTGTTTATTTATACGTTTTAGATAGAAGGTTGTGTCAGTTATACTGGTAAGAAATAAAGAAAAACTGTAGTTGTAGATGTCGATACGTTCACAGCATATTTTTAAGTATTTGTGTGCATAAAAATTCACAAAATCCCCTGATGATGATTCTCAAAGAGAGTCGATTATTGGAATGGAATAAAAGAATATTTATTAACAAGAAAAAAGTGGCCTCGAGCTCGAAGATTTTTTATTTATTTAAATTGGAAAGGTCGAATAATAACAACTTTAATTTTTGAATCTTAGAATTTTTTATAAGAAAAATGTCTCGGAATCTTTAAATTTTTCTATAGAAAAAATAAGAAAATTTTCTTTAAGAAAAATTTGCGAACTTTTCTTCTAACAAAAGTGTATTCTTTTGGAAAAATGTCTCAGATTCTCAGATGATAAGCTTTTCAATAGGAAAAAAAGTCTTAGAATCCAAGAAAAACATTTTTAGAAAACTGGTTTAGAATCTCCCAGTTTTTATACAGAAAAAATGTTCTAGAATCTAAGGCATTTTTTTTTTAATGACTCAGAATCTTAGACTTTTTCAATAGAAAAAGTGGCTCAGAATCTGAGACTTTTAAGAAAAATGTCCAAGAATCTGAGAAAATGTTTTGTATTCAAATATTTTTATACCCTACACCACTCTGTGGTACAGGGTATAATGAGTTTGTGTTGATGTTTGTAACTACCCGAAATATTGGCCCTAGACCTACCTTCAAGCTTACCGATCGACTCAGAATTACTTTTTGAGTCGATTTAGCTATGTCCGTCCGTCCGTCTGTCCATCAATCGGTTTAAGCACGATACAGGTCGCAGTTTTCAATCAATTGACTTGAAATTTGAAACTTAAGCATCTTTTGGCCCAAGGACGAAGTTTATTGGAATTGGAGAAAATCGGTACATGTTAAGACCTAGCCCCCATACAAATGCCCCCTTTGGATTCGGCTTAAATGACTCTAATAACCGTATTATAATAGATATCACTTTGAAATTTGGCATGTAATCAAATTTTGTATACAATTCCAAATTTCAAACGAATCTGGTTAGTCCTTCTGGTAGTCCCCATATAAACCACCCTCCCGATATTCACATAATTCCCTCAAAATTCATACAAATGGAAATATTTGATAAAAATTAAATTTTTAGGTGTTAGACGTGTAATTTAGTAACCTTATCAAATCGGAATATAACACTGCGTGACAAAACTAACCACTATTTTAGAAAACAAGAGGTACGACCATCATTTCAATATATTTCGGACATGCTGAATCGAATGGCGTACTCCGTTTTTCGATGTATGGTACAGTTTTCTTGTAAAATGTCATTAAAGATTGGCTGATTTTCAGCTGCTTTTTTAACAAAATAAACCCCAAAGCTAATGATTTTTAAATTTTATCGCATGGAAAACAAAGATATAACTTGTAACAATATTTCTAATATAAATTTGGTTTAAAGCTTTTCATCTTAAGCCCTTAAATTCGCGGATTTCTTCATTTTTTTAAGATTTCGCGAAATTAACCGCTAAATTGGTCTCTGATAAAAAAACTTGCATTTTGTGGATCATAAAGGCGTCCATGACACTACGAATAGTGGACAAAAAAAATCTATGTTATATAGATCATCATGATGAAAATCGCGAAAACCCGTTTTTTTGTATATGGCAGCATCACTTTAGGAGATGATTTGAGGCTTCATCTTTTAGTATATAATGTGGGAACCTTAAACAATGAACGGACCCAAAATTTGTCCAAAAAAGTTTTCATTTGCAAAAGTTATCTTAACAAAAACTATAATTATTGTATCGCAAACACTGAAATAATAGTTTTTGTTAAGATAACTTTTGCAAATGAAAACTTTTTTGGCCGAATTTTTGGTCAGTTAGTTGTTTAAGGTTCCCACATTATATACGAAAAGATGGAACCTTAAATCATCTCGTAAAATGATGCTGGCATGTACAAAATAACGGTTTTTCGCGATTTTCATCATGATGGTCCATATAACATAGCTGTTTTTTGTCCACTATTCGTATTGTTAGGGATGCATTTTTGATTCATTAAAAGCAAGTTTTTTATCAAAGACCAATTTGGCTGTTAATTTCGCGAAAACCTTAAAAAATGAAGAAATTCGCGAATTTAAGGGCTTAAATTGAAAAACATTAAACCAAATTTGCATAAGAAATGTTGCTACAAGTCATATCTTTGTTTTCCATGTCATAAAATTTATAAACCATTTACTTTGGAAATTTTTTTGTTAAAAAACTGGCTCGAAATCAGCAAATCTTTAACGACATTTTGCAAGAAAACTGTACCATACATCGAAAAACGGAGTACGCCATTCGAATCAGCATGTCCGAAATATATAAAAATGATGGTCGTAACTCTTGTTTATTTTTTAGTGTTCCGCAGTGTAATTGGACCATTTTTGGACTTACAAGGAAAGTCTCCCTGGTGTCACCCTCCGATCTTCATGAAATTTGGATATGTTGTTAAGAACGAAAATTAATTCGACACGTAATTTTTTTTAGCGGCCCAAACTCATTTTTAGGGGGGGTCGATTTGTATGGGGGGAAATTGACCTTTTCAGTTTTTTACGATTTACGCCTATTTAAACAAAATTAATATAGGCATGTGTGCTATCAGATTAAAGGTATTTAAAATTCCTATCTCGAGGTGCTAACAACGGGCCAAAGAAGTTACAATTTTTCGACTTAGTAACAAAAATGTCCTAAAATTTTGTTATTTTACTCAATATGACGAAAAGTTGTGCATGTTTGGACACGTTCTTAGCACACGTAGATAGGTTTTCAAAAGACCTTTCATTTGGTATGTAACATGACTAGGTTTCTTTGCATAATATAGGAGATAAACGAAAAAAACTGAAAAATGGCATTGTCCTTCCCCCTCCTTTTTAACCCCTAAATATGAATTTGGGCCGCTAAAAAAAAAAATACGTGTCCCTTTATTTTTTCTGCTCTACAAAATAAAACCAATTCCATAAAGATCCGCGGGTGACACTAGGGAGACTTCCCTTGTTAGTCCCCCATGTAAAAAATTTCGACCGATATTCAGTTAAATCGGTCATCAACAAAAAAAAAAATTAACCAATCCCACTAAAATTTTATCTGTGTGTGTTTTCTACACTAAATAAAGATCTAACAAAAGACAGACCCAAGCGGTCCATGTTTGAACTTGGGACCCATTTTCCGGAAAACACTGGTGTAGGGTATCATATGGTCTGTCTTGACCGACTATAACTTTCTTACTTGTTTTATATTTGAAAAATGTCTCAGAAAGACTGATTTCTTTGTAGGAAAATGTCTGAGACTCAGGCTCTGATAATTTTTCTATAGGAAAAATATCTCAGAAGCAGAGGCCTTTCCTAGAAAAAAAATGTTTTAGAATCTAAGACATTTTTAGGAACAATTTCTTAGATTCTTAGACGTTTCGGTATCTTAGAATTTTTCTGTAGAAAAATATAATAAAAAAAAATTCTGAACCTGAGAATTGTTCTATGGGAAAAGAGTCACTTAATCTGAGAATTTTTCTATAAGAATTTTTCTTAACATAGGTTCCCTGGAAAAAAAAAAATTTAGCAAAAAAAAAAATAGTAAAAAAATGATCCCCCACCCCCAAACTTAAACGCTGGATCCGCGCCTGTCTGAAACTGAATATTTTTTATATAAAAAATGTCTCCAAATATATATTTTTTTTAACAAAAATATTTGCAAATCATAAAACATTCCAATATGTGAGAAAAAAAGGTTTCTTTCCTTCTTTCAGTGCCAACAATTTGCCATAAAACAAATCCATTAAGTTCATTTCCTTTATCTCAAATTAAAATTCCATTAAATACAATTTTCATTCTACTTTCTTTAATGCTTTGAAACATACATAGATTATAATGGCGTTTCTAGTATAAAATTTCATTTTTTTTTGGAATCAATCCAATGATAAAAATCTAACTAATGGCAGCGAATTAAAAACAACTTTAAATAAAAATCCCATGTCATTGATTACAAACATGTAACATAACAGTAGCAACAAACAGCAACAATAACAGCAGCAAACAACAACCGTATGTCGTTAACAATAAAATACAATATTATGAAGATGATGATGATGATCACCATCATCATCATCATGATTTTATATCCACTGACACATACAATGTACTTTTATACACATGCAACTAATCCCTTAATAAATGTAACAAATGACAGCAAAAAAAAAAGACACATTACATACATGGGGACTACAAAATTATACATCCATACAAAATTTTAACGAGGTCAAAAAATTCTATAAACATCAATGGCAAAAACAGATATTACTTATGTAGAAAGACACAAAAAAACATACATAAACTTAAACAACATTACAAAAAACAACAATAAAAAATATAAATTTTATGGAAAAATATAAGAAATGGAAGTTAACCTTAAGTAGTCAGCAATTTCAGGACCTTTAAGATTTTTAGAAGATGCCTCAGAATCTAAAAAATTGCTACATAAAAATTTCAGAATTTTTTTAATACAAAAAATATCTCAGAATTTAAGAATCAGAATCTGAAACTTTTTCTTTATAGGAAAAATAACTTGAGATCTCATATGTTTCTATATAGGAAAATTGTTTCAGATTCTGGCACATTTTCTATATAAAAAAATCGTGTCAGAATCTGTAACTTTTTCCTAAATAGGAAAAAAGTCTAAAATCTGAGACTTTTATATATAAAAAATGTTTCAGAGTCTGAGATTTTCCTCAATGAAAAAAAATACATGCAAAATGTCCTGTATTAAAAACATAGGAAAAATGTCTCAGAATATGAGACTCTTTTGTTTCAGAATCGGAGACTTTTTTTATATAGAAAAAATGTCTGAGAATCTGAGACTTTTTCTGTATAGAAAAAAATGTCTCAAAATCTAAGACTTTTTCTATATGAAAAAATTGTCTCAAATCTGAGACTTTATCTATATGAAAACAAGTAGAAAAGTTTAATTCGACTTGGCCGAATCTATGAATACCCTCCACAATGCCCCTTTTAGGTGTTAATAAATTTTCTAACGTGAAAAAAATAACATTTTTGATTAGAAATATTTTATTTGTGTAAAAAAAACTTTTTTTAAGCAATTTTTGAGAAAAAAAAAAATTACAAAATTTTTTTTTGAGTGTAAAATTTTTTTTGAGTGTAACATTTTTTTCGAGTGTATTTTTTTTTTTAGGGTAAAAATATTTTTGAGAGACAAAAATCCGTTGTAAAATATTTTTGTGACTTTTTTGCTAATAACTTTTGAACCACTATACCGATTTGGCTGACCAGGTCAGGGCAACGACAAATATATGTGCAATGCTTCAGCATCCTTAGAATTGCCTTTCGAAAGTTATCGTGCTTTTTATCTCGTAAATTCAAGAAAAACCCTTGCCGAAATTCAGTCTTTTGCTCATAACTTTTTCTATATAGAAAAAATGTCTCAGAATCTGAAACTTTTTCTATAAATGTCTTAGAATCTGAGACTCACTTTTTCTATATGAAAAAAATTTCTCAGAATCTGAGACTTTTTCTATATGAAAAAAATTTCTCATAATCTGAGACTTTTTCTATATAGAAAAAATGTCTCAGAATCTGAGACTTTTCTATATAGAAAAAAATGTCTCAGAAGCTGAGACTTTTTCTATATAGAAAAAATGTCTCAGAATCTGAGACTTTTTCTATATAGAAAAAATGTCTCAGAATCTGAGACTTTTTCTATATAGAAAAAATGTCTCAGAATCTGAGACTTTTTCTATATAGAAAAAATGTCTCAGAATCTGAGACTTTTTCTATATAGAAAAAATGTCTCAGAATCTGAGACTTTTTCTATATAGAAAAAATGTCTCAGAATCTGAGACTTTTTCTATATAGAAAAAATGTCTCAGAATCTGAGACTTTTTATAAATAGAAAAAATGTCTCAGAATCTGAGACTTTTTCTATATAGAAAAAATGTCTCAGAATCTGAGACTTTTTCTATATAGAAAAAATGTCTCAGAATCTGAGACTTTTTCTATATAGAAAAAATGTCTCAGAATCTGAGACTTTTTCTATATAGAAAAAATGTCTCAGAATCTGAGACTTTTTCTATATAGAAAAAATGTCTCAGAATCTGAGACTTTTTCTATATAGAAAAAATGTCTCAGAATCTGAGACTTTTTCTATATAGAAAAAATGTCTCAGAATCTGAGACTTTTTCTATATAGAAAAAATGTCTCAGAATCTGAGACTTTTTCTATATAGAAAAAATGTCTCAGAATCTGAGACTTTTTCTATATAGAAAAAATGTCTCAGAATCTGAGACTTTTTCTATATAGAAAAAATGTCTCAGAATCTGAGACTTTTTCTATATAGAAAAAATGTCTCAGAATCTGAGACTTTTTCTATATAGAAAAAATGTCTCAGAATCTGAGACTTTTTCTATATAGAAAAAATGTCTCAGAATCTGAGACTTTTTCTATATAGAAAAAATGTCTCAGAATCTGAGACTTTTTCTATATAGAAAAAATGTCTCAGAATCTGAGACTTTTTCTATATAGAAAAAATGTCTCAGAATCTGAGACTTTTTCTATATAGAAAAAATGTCTCAGAATCTGAGACTTTTTCCATATAGAAAAAATGTCTCAGAATCTGAGACTTTTTCTATATAGAAAAAATGTCTCAGAATCTGAGACTTTTTCTATATAGAAAAAATGTCTCAGAATCTGAGACTTTTTCTATATAGAAAAAATGTCTCAGAATCTGAGACTTTTTCTCAGAATCTGAGACTTTTTCTATATAGAAAAAATGTCTCAGAATCTGAGACTTTTTCTATATAGAAAAAATTTCTCAGAATCTGAGACTTTTTCTATATAGAAAAAATTTCTCAGAATCTGAGACTTTTTCTATATAGAAAAAATTTCTCAGAATCTGAGACTTTTTCTATATAAAAAAAATGTCTCAGAATCTGAGACTTTTTCTATATAGAAAAAATGTCTCAGAATCTGAGACTTTTTCTATATAGAAAAAATGTCTCTGAATCTGAGACTTTTTCTACACTCGAAATAATAACTCTAATAATAAATATAGAAAAATTGTCTCAGAATCTGTGAAAAAATGTCTCAGAATCTGAGATTTTTTCTATACAAAAAAAAAATTCTCTGAAACGCTTACTTTTAAAAGACTTTACGGTGGCTGAAGTTTGGCATATATGTTGGTCAGGTTGGTATTGCAATCCTGGTCAGGTTGGTATTGCAATCCAGCAAAATTGGTCCAGTGGTTCAGAAGTTATGAGCAAAATACTGAATTTCGGCAAGGGTTTTTCGTGAATTTACGAGATAAAAAACACGCTTACTTTCGACAGGCAATTCTGAGGACGCTGAAGCTTGGCATATATATTTGTCGTTTCCCTGGCCTGGTTCGTTTTGAATTTCAGCCAGATCGGTCCAGTGCTTTAAAAGTTATTAGCAAAACCGTGAATTTCAGATTAGTTTCACCTTAAATTCATGAGTTGAAAACCCGTTAAACATGTTTTAAGAACATTGGTAAGTCACAAAAATATTTTACAACGTATTTTTGTTACTCAAAAATATTTTTACACTAAAAAAAAATACACTCGAAAAAAATTTTAAACTCAAAAAAAAATTTACACTCAAAAAAAATTTAGTAAATTATTTTTTTTCTTTCAAAAATTACTTTATAAATTTTTTTTTTACACAAAATGAAAACTGATCAAAAATGTATTTTTTCACGTTAGAAAATTAAAAATTAATTTTGAGAAAAAATTAGAAAGTACCAAAAAAGTTTATCAAAAAAAAAAAAATATTTTCCGAAATCTTAAAAAAAATTTTGCATAATATTTACATGCATTTAACTAAACTCTGTAAATTTTCGGAATATTTTTTCTGTAAAATTTTGGTTGCATCAAATGCATTTTACAAATATATGTAAATTTACAGAGTTTTCTTTGTTAAATGGTGCTTAATTTAACCAATATTTTACTAGAAACTCTGTAAATTAACAGTTTTTTTGTCTAAATCATTTTACAGAGTTCTATAGTAAAATTAGAAAGGTTGCTAGTTGGAAAAGTATGGTGTACTCTCTTAAATTAGCAGAGTTTTTCTGTAATTTAACAGAGTTATTATTTCAGATTCTGAGAAATTTTTTCTATATAGAAAAAAAAATTAGGTCCTACACCGATACTTCGAGGCATTACAAACATAATGACAAACTTTTTTATACCCTCTATCTCCAAGTGTAGGACTTAAAAAAAAAACGACAACTATTGTTATTACTTGCAATAGGTATACACTCAAAATAATCACTCTGTTAAATTACAGAGATACTCTGCTGAGACAGCAGAAAATACCATAGATTTCCAACCAGCAAGATTTTTTGTTATTTTACGAAGAAAACTATGTAAAATGATTTCGATAAAAAAAACTGTAAATTTACAGAATTATCTGTAAAATACTGATAAAACCAAGAAGAATTTTACCAAAATACTCTGTAAATTAACAAAGTTTTAGTTAAATGCATTTATGAGTTAAAAATTTTACAAAAAAAAAAAAACTGTAAATTTATAAAGTTTTAGTTAAATCCATTTTATGAGTAAAACTTCTCTGCTTCAAAAACATGAATTAAAATTAAATTAATTAAAATTAAAATTGTGTTAAATTTTCTCGCTTTAATGATTCCAAATTGTAAATATAATTTTTTATTTTTGTGAAAATTACAAGTTTTTAGCCAGTAACTCCAATTTTACAAAATTTTGTTTTTCGGTCACAAGAAAATACGAAGTATTTTCTTAAAATCTGTATTTCGACAGATAACTTTGTCAAATATCTGTCGAATTGAGATTACAGTCATTTTACAGAGTATTTAACAGAGTAATTATTTTGAGTGTATAACAATAACAAAACACACATACAAGGATATGAAGGTCACTTTTTGAAAGGAATTTCCTTTGGGACTTTTATATGAACACAAAACATACACACACAAAGAAACTTGCTTATACACAGAATTATACAAATACTCATACAAAACTATAACAGGATAATAAATCAAATTTTATATAATAAATTATTGAAGGACTATATAAATATTTAATACTAGAAAGGGAAAAAAAAGCTGCCACTAGACAACAAGTGATAAAATATAATAAAATAATAAATTGCAAAATAATAAAAAAAAAAGTAAAAAAATAAATTGATGTTTGAAAAAATATATGTGAAATTTGCAACAGAAAACAGTGAAACTGTTTTAAAATATAGATTAGAGGAAATATTATTGCCAACTGAATATTATTTAAAAAGGGCTGTGTAGATAATTTGGTAGGCTTAATTTTAAGCTTGATAGCGTACAGATTGAATTAATAATAAATGCGATACTAGGGTCGAACTGAAAATTGAAATTATTTATAGACATTAAAAAAAAATGAAAAAAATGTTTTAAAAATATTAATATTGATTTTTCGGATTTTTTTTTCAATTAAAAGTATAAAATTTCTAAAACTTTACTTTTAAGTTCGACCCTTGCACTGTGGGCCAGCATCCCTGAATTTTGGCCATAAATAGACCGCTTAACCTATATGTCAAAAAAGTATTGCATATGGGTGTTAAAGGATCGCTGATCACGATTCTGAAAAAAAAATTCAAAATTCAAAATGGCGGATCCAAAATGGCGGACATGATTTTTTAATTCTTTGTTTATTGTGCTTAATATAATTATTATCGATGTATTTGGGGTCGCTAATAACGAATATGAGCTCAGACTTTTAAAATTTAAAATGGCGGATCCAATATGGCGACAAATTTAAATTTAAAATTTTTTATATGTTGTCTCTTTTGGCCAAAAACTTCGATTATAATGGTTTTTCGGATGTTAAAACTGATTTGGGAATTAAAGATTTGAAATTCAAAATGGCGGATCCAATATGGCGAATATGCTTTTGTAATTCTTAGCTAATTGTACTTAAATTAGTAATTTTTGATGTATT
Source organism: Pegoplata infirma (assembly GCA_963921195.1). Lineage (NCBI taxonomy): Eukaryota > Metazoa > Arthropoda > Insecta > Diptera > Anthomyiidae > Pegoplata > Pegoplata infirma. The sequence goes on from CAWUER010000019.1 coordinate 395,201, forward strand.
TAGGGTCAATAATTACGAATATGAGCTCCGATTTTTTTAATTCAAAATGGCGGATCCAATATGGCGTCAAATAAAATATTAAGTTTTTTTCTATGTTGTCTGATTTTGATGGTTTTTGGAATGCCAAATCTGATTTAAGAATCAAATATTCAAAATAGCGGATCCAATATGGCGGACAAGATATTTAAATTATTGATTAATGTTTCAAAATATCACTAGGAAATGATTGCACAACACGAATACGCACTCATATTTTTTGAAATCAAAATGGCGGATCCAAAATTTAGGACATAGCTTTTAAAAAAAAATGTACAATGTTTAAATTTCTAAGTTTTTATAAATCCCTCTTTTTGCTTTTATCAGAAGATTTTAATAAAATATTTCTCTTTTAAATGCGTCAAAAAGTTCATATATTCAGTGGCTCATTTAAGAGAGAACTTTTTTATTTCCAATAAGCATTTGCCATCCTAAATGTACAAATAATGCTACAAGCTTACAATTTCGTAAAAAATATTAAAAATGCTATTGCCAAAATATGCCCGCTTAAATGCGTTACCAGCTTTAATGTTTAGCACTAGAGATGGACGCTGGTCACGTTAATTACTCGTGATCGAAAGTAAGCGTGATTAAATTTTTTTGTTCGTGAGTGATAAGTGAGTGAGACAATTTTTTGCGTGAGTGATCCGTAGTGAGTGCAATTGTTTTGCGTGAGTCAAAACTATTTAATTGTATTGATTCAGTTTTAACAATTTTTTTCGTGTTTTAAATGTTAAGTGTGAGTTATGAGTGAGCGTGAGTCACACGTGAGTGGTGTTTTGTTTACTCACGTAAATAATGAGTAAGTGTGAGAAAAAAACGGTTGAATAAATTATGGTTTTTTTTCGTGAGCGTGAGTCAACGTGAGTCAAAATTCACTCACGTGCCCATCAGCAGTTATCACGCCAATGTTGTCAAAGTGGGGCATTTTTTATTAGAAATCAATAGAAACAAAAATATCGAAAAATGTTGAAGTTCCATTTTAGGGCATTTCTAAACGTCATATTTTGGTTTATTGCCTCTAGATCAAAAGTTTATGAACGGTCGCACAGGGTCGCAAAAATGGGAATAGAATACATTGTCAGAGACAGATCGTAGTTCGAGGTTTGTCAATATCGTTTGGACTTTTTTGGACTTTGGTGTTGAAAAAAGGCGGATTTCAACAAAAGTATGAATTTCCATAATTTATTTAAAAAAAAAATATGCTTATAGCTTACTTTTGGCAGTTTATATCATGTGTTGAACAAACAGGTATGTCTTTAGGAGAACTTCACCGAAAATTTGAAAAAATATTGTGTCGAAGTACAAAAAAAAATTATTTGTTTCATAAATAAAAAATATAAAAAAAATCTCAAACATTGACTTTAACCTCATGCAAAAAAAAAACTTTAAGCTTTAATAAAAATATATTAAAGGTGGACAAAATTCAAGATGTCGACATTCCGAAAAAATATTTTTAAATATGTGTTGCCTTACAGACCTTATTGGCCAAAAAATGGAAATCCTGGCCCACAGTGCCTTGTAGTAAATTTATTATTTACTCAATCTGGAAGCTATCAAGCTTAAATAAAAGCTTGATACAACACTTTTAAAATAAGACTCTTTTGATAATAATTAAATTTGGTATTGTTAACTTTGTCTTTAACTAATATTTCCCTACTACTGGCTGCACGAAATAAGGTGTGATTCACTGTATATTTTCCTTTCAGAAATAATTCCATATTATGAAAAAACTTTTATATTTCTTTGAACTTTTTTTTACATATTTTGTAAGACATTTTTCATATACGTCCTATGTCTGGTTCTAACAGGTTTTACTGTTTAAAATTATTAAAATTGTGTTTTCATTCTGATAGTGCAATCTTTTTTATTTAAATCCCTGTAGAAATGACACAATTAAAATGTGTAAATTATTTTGTATTATTTAAATATTTTTTGTTATATTTTACATGATGTTAATAATGCAACAAAATTAAATGACAAAATGGAGCCGATAAAACAAAAAATTTTAAAAGTTAAAAAAAAAAAAAACGAAAAATCACAGTTTTGTTATAAAAAAAACAGTCTGAGACATTTTTCCATATAGAAAACTCTCAGATTCTAAGAACTTTTCCCATTCAGAAAATTATCAGATTCGGAGACATTTTTCTGTTTCGAAAAATTCTTATATTTAGAGACATTTTATTTACACTCAAAAAAAAAAAACTGTAATGTAAAAAAAGCTTGTAAACCTACAAGAAAAGCTTGTAAACCTACAAGAAAGCTTGTAAACCTACAAGAAAATTTGCTGATTTTGAACCCACAATTTTTTTGCTAAAGTTAGCAAAAATGTTTTGCCAATAATTAGTTAACTAATTCTTTTTTTTTTAACTTAGTTCATACACATCTGAGGACCCCATTGGGTTCGGACCCGATAGGTCCAGACCCCGATGGGCCTAGACCTAGTTGGGTTCCTGAAAAATCGTCATAGGTTTTGATCCAAAATTTGTGTCCGTTTCGCTCTACCTTGCTTAGTTTTTAAGATACGTGATTATAGGGGACCACTGGGGTCTTGAGAATTAAAAAACTCGATAACTTCAAAAATATTACTCGGAGAGCTTTTGACTATTTTTAAAGACATGTTTCATATACTTTGGAGAGCTCGAGAACCAAAAATGGCCTCCATTTTGCTCTATCTGGCTTAGTTGCCGAGATAGCGCCATTTTAAGTTTTCTAAAAATAAAAAAAAATTTACCATTTATTTTGCTAATATTAGCAAAAAAGCTTGTAAAAATTTGGTCAACTCAATTTTAAATCTAGCAAAAAAAATTACTTCAAATTTTGTTTAAAATTGCAAATGCGCTAAATGAAGTTTACAAGATATTTTTGCTAACATGCTAATCTCAACTAAAAATTTGCTAAAAGTTAGCTAACCAGCATTAGCAAAAAAAAATTAGTAAATCTACTAATGTATTATTTTGAGTGTATATAGAAAAAATCTCAGATTCAGACAAATTTTTCTATATAGACAAATTCTTAGATTCTAAAACATTTTTCTATATAGACAAATTCTCAAATTCTGAGAAAACGTTCGATATAGAAAAATGCTCAGATTGTGAGATTCTAAGACAATTTTCATGTAGAAAAATTCTCACATTCTGAGAAACTTTTCTGTATAGAACAATTTTCAGATTCTGAGACATTTTCCCTATAGAAAAATTCTCAGATTCAGAGATATTTTTCCATATAGAAAAATTCTCATATTTTGAGACATTTTTCCAAATAGAAAAATTCTCAAATTCAGACACATTTTTCCATATAGAAAAATTCTCAGTTCCATAAATAAAATGTCTCAGATTCTAAGACATTAATCCATATAGACAAACCATGAAATTAAGCACATTTTTTCTTATAGAAACATTTTCAGATTCCGAGAAATTGTTAAAGATATAAAAATTCTCAGAATTCTGAGAAACTTATCGTAAAGAAAAATTTTTAGATTCAGAGATATTTTTCCATAATGGAAAACTGTATTGAAAAATGTCTCGATTCTACGACATTTTTTGTTATTGAATAATTCTAAAATTTGTATAAAAAAATCACAGATTCTGAGACATTTTTTCATAAAGAAAAATTATCAGATTCTGAGACATTTTGTTTTTGCTATCGACAATTCCTAAATTCAGAGACATTTTTTCGTATACAAAATTCACATATTCTGAGACATTTTTCCACGTAGAAAAATTCATAAATTTTAAAACATTTTTCCATACAGAAAAATCACAAATTCTAAAACATTTTTCCATATAGAAAAATTTACAAATTCTTAAATATTTTTCCATATAGGAAATAATAAATTCTGAGAATTTTTTTCATAAAAAAAATATCAGATTCTGTAACATTTTTTTTATATTAAAAAATTCTCAGATTCTGAGACATTTTTTCTGTATGGTAAAATTATCGAACCCAGAGACATTTTTGCAAATTGCAAAACTATCAGATTCTGACACATTTTTTTATATAGAAAAATTCTAAATTGTTGAGTCAGTCTTCCATATAGAAATATTCTCAGATTCTGAGACATTTTTTTTTTTTCAATAAAAAAGTTCTCAGATTCTGAGACATTTTTCCATATAGAAATATTCTTAGTTTCTGAGATAGTTTTCCGTATAGAAAATTCTCAGTTTCCAACCTTTTTTTTTTTGTTATATAAAAATTTTAAAACTTTTAAAATTTTCTCGTATAGAAAAATTTTCAGATTCTGAGACATTTTTCCATATAGAAAGTTCTCAGATTCTTAGACATTTTTTCTGTATAAAAAAATTCTCATATTTTGAGACATTTTTCGGTATAGTAAAATACTCAGATTCTGAGACATTTTTTTCTATAGAAAGTTCTCAGATTCTGAGACATTTTTCCATACAGAAATATTCTCAGTTTCTGAGATAGTTTTCGATATAGAAAATTATTAGATTCTGAGACAATTTTTTGTTATAGAAAAATTATAAAATTCTGAGAAATTTTTTGTATGGAAAAATTCTCGGATTCTGTAAAATTTTCCCCTGTAGTAAAATTCTTTAGCGAAAATGTCTCAGTATTCAGCGACATTTTATCTTATAGAAAAACTATCAGAATTCTGAGATATTTTGCCGTATAGAAAAATACTTAGAATTCTGAGACATTTTTCCATACAGAAAATTTTCAGATTCTGAAACATTTTTCTATATTGAAAAACTAGCTGTTGTGCACCCGGCGTTGCCCGGGTTGAAATAATATTAAACAATGAATGATAGTTAGTAATGCCCTATGGTTCCATCCTCGGTTAGCACTACATCTGGCGAAAATTTCAATTTCGCATCATTTTACAACACCTATGTCCGATCGCGCGCTGATATGGCCCATTGTTCCCGCCTCGGTTATTATTCGACATTTAAGCGTGATTACCCAATAGGCAGAAATAACTTTCAATATATTTCAGAGGCGTGTGGTAATTTACGTCCCTTTGTTCAATCGCATGCTGATATGGCCCCGCATCGGTTAGTCAGTTGTAAAAATCGGCTTAGCCATTTTTGCGTGATTGCGGAACTGTCAAAAATAATTTTCAAATAGTGCAACGCCTTTGCCCAATCACGCGCTAATATGGCATACTGTTACCGCCTCTGTTAGAACTATATGTTGGGAAGTTTTGTTAAAATCAGTTTAGGCGCTTAAGCGTTATTACGGAACATACAGGCAAAACTTTTAGTGTGGTGCAAAGGGGCGCGGCAAATTACGCCTCGCGATCTATTATGGTTTATAGTTCCCGCTTCGGAAGTACTATATGTGATGAATATTCCATTAAAATCGGTTAAGGCGCTTAATCATGATTATGGAACAGGCAGAAATAACTTTTAATGTAATACAAAAGAGCGCGGGATTTTACTCCCCTTTGTCAAATCGCACTTATTTACGGCCTATAGTTCCCGCCTCGGTTAGTACTATCTGTGTGTGGAAATTTTTTCTAAACCAGTTTAGCCGAAAAAGCGTGATTGTGAAAAAGGCGAAAAGAACGTGCAATAAGTTTAACAGGGGTGTCATTTTATGCCTCTTTGTCTGATCGCTCATTTAATGTCCTATAGTTCCCACCTCGTTTACTATTTGTTGCAAAAATTTTGTGTTAATTGGTTCAGCCGTTGATGCGTCATTGAGGAACTGACAGAAACAACTTTTAGTATAGTACAAAGAAGCGTTGCAACTAATGCCTCTTTGTCCAAACGCGCATTATTATAGCAGCAATAGTAATTTTGAATTAGTACAACGCCTTTGCCCGATCACGTGCTGAAATGGCATATTGTTCCCGCTTCGGTTAGTACTATCTGTGTTAAAAATTTCAATAAAATCTGTTCAGACGTTTAAGAGAGATTACGGAATATGCAGAAACAACTTCCAATGTAGAACAAAGGGGAGTGGACTTATATGCCCATCCGTCAGAGCGCCCTCCTATTATACCCTATAGTGCCCGCCTGGGTTAGTACTATGTGTGGTGAAATTTTCATTAAAACCGGTTCAACCGTTTAAGCGTGATTACGGAACAGGTAGAAATAACTTTCCATGTAATATAAATGGGCGTGGCATTTCCACCCATTTGTCTGTCCCCGTCCTATTATGAACTATATTTCCCGTTTGGATTAGTACTATATGTGGTGAAAATTTCTTAAAAATCGGTTCAGCCGTTTAAACGTAATTGCTGAAAAGGCAGAAATAACGTTCAATGTAATACAAAGGGGCGTGGCATTTTACGCCCACTTGGCCGATCGGACTCTCTTTTGACTTATAGTTCCCGCCTCAGTTAGTTCAATCTGTGGTTAAAATTTCATGTAAATCGGTTTAGCCGTTTATCCGTGGTTGTGAACCAGATAGAAAGAAAACCAAAGGATGCCACGCCCCTTTGTGAGGATATTATATTTACAAAAAGTGGGCGTAAAAGGAGGCGTGGCTTCCAATCAAGATGCGGGATTTTCTTGCAAAAAACATATTAATATGCCAAATTTCAGGCTAATCGGTAACAAACATCCAAATACAGTAACAAACAACCAAATATATTGAAAAATCTGAAATTCACAAAAAGTGGGCGTAAAAGGGGGCGGATCATCCAATCGAGATGCCATTGGTCGCATTTTTCATTCCAGAAAATTCTCTATCTACATGCCAAATTTCATTTCAATCCGTTCAGTAGTTTTCTTCTGAAAGCGACACAAACAAACAAACAAATAAACAAACAAACTAACATGTCATTTTTATATATATATAAGGATTCTCAAATTCTGAGACATTTTTCCATGTAGAAAAATTCGCAGATTCGGAGACATTTTTCCATATAGAAAAGTTCTCAGATTCCTTATAGAAAAATTTTGAGATTCTGAAAAATGCAGAGACATTTTTTCGTATAGAAAAATTTTTAGATTCTTATACATTTTTTTGTATAGAAAAATTCTCTGACATTTGTCCATACAGAAATATTCCTAAATTCTGAAACATTATTCGATATAGAATCAGATTCTGAGAAATCATTCCGATTAGAAAAATTTTGAGATTCTGAGACAATTTTCCGTTTATAAAAATTCTCAAACAAAAAGTTCATATAGAAAAATTCTCAGACTCTGAGATATTTTTAGAAAAAAATCTCAGATTCTAAAACATTTTTCCATATAAAAAAACTCTCAGACTACGAGCCATTTTTCTATATAAAAAAATTCTAAGATTCCATAAAAAAAATCTCAGATTCAATATTAAAAAAAAATATCATATTTCGAAAAAAAATTTGAGATTCTGAGATATTTTTCCATACAGAAAAATTCTGAGACAGTTTTTTGTATAAAAAATTCCAGTTTCTGGAACATTTTTTTGTATAGAAAAGTTTTCAGATTTAGAGATATTTTTACAAATAGACAAGCAGTGTTGCCAGTTTAGGGGTTTTGTCCCCAAATAGGGGATTTTTTTGGGAAATTGGGGATGGAAAATTTGATTTGGGGATCTATGGATTTCATGGGGATGACACTGATTTTTTCGGGGATTTTTAGGGGATGAAATATTTTAGATAAAGAATTGTTTTTTAAATACATCAATCATAAAATAATGCTAAAATCGGTAAAATGAACTCTACTTTATTTTTGATCAAACGTGGACATTAAAGCATCCAAAAAAACTACAAACTTAGGAATTATGTGAGATTTATAAAGAAAAAAAAAATTTTTGTATGGTGTCTGTCAAAACCTGGATCGTAGTGGTATCATGTTATGATGCTTTTCTTTTTCTTTAAACCAAATTGTAGACTTTCATACATTTTCTATACACTCAAAATACTCACTCTGTTAAATTACAGAGATACTCTGCTGAGCCAGCAGAAAATACCATAGATTTCCAACCAGCAAGATTTTTTGTTATTTTACGAAGAAAACTCTGTAAAATAATTTCTATAAAAAAAAACTGTAAATTTACAGAATTATCTGTAAAATGTGGATAAAAAGCGACCAGAATTTTACCTTGACTTTCTTATATATTTTTTCAATGAACTTGATATGGCTTTTACACAACAGTCACAAGTTGTGTTGACAATTGGGAAATGCCATCGTGTAAATTTGCCCGCTTTAATGTTTCCAAATTGTAAATTTACTTTTTTTTATTTTTGTGAAAATTACGAGTTTTTTACGAGTACCCAATTTGACAGGACATCCTCTTAAAATTAACCAGCTTTTATTGTAATTTAAGACGTTTTTTTAAGACGGGTTGAAATATTTGGAAGTTTTTTGAAGAGATTATTTGAAAACTGCATTACAGAGCAATGAGTAAAATTACAGATGAATTTTAGTATTTTGGTTACGGAAAAAAAAACAAAGTATTTTTCTAAAATCTGTATTTTAACAAAAAACTTTGTTTATTATCTGTAAAAGAGAGATTACAAAGTAAAAGTAAAATAACAGATAAAATTTTGTTTTTCGGTCACAAAAAAATACAAAGTATTTTCTTAAAATCTGTATTTTGACAGATAACTTTGTCAAATATCTGTCGAATTAAGATTACAGTCATTTTACAGAGTATTTAACAGAGTAATTATTTTGAGTGTAGTATATCCTTTAAATATATTATGGAAAACTTACAAAATTCACTAGTTTTTTCTGTAAAAAAAGTCATGATGTGCTAATCGCTAAACACGCAAAATAAACTTACACTTTTTAGCCAAGTTTCTGTGTAAAATTCAACCCACCAAGTGTTTCTGCGTAAGTTAACCAAGTTTTTGTTCTGAAAAATTGGCTAAATTACTCAAAAGCACTTTATGGGTTGCAAGTTTTTTTTCGTGTAGTAAATTTTAAGAAAATTTTTCTTTGGGGATTTTTGGGGATGAGAAATTTTAAGTTGGGGATGGCATCCAAAAAGAAACTGGCGACCCTGTAGACAAGTTCTTTAATTCTTTCAAATTTTTTGTATTAAGAAAATTTTTAGACTCTGAGAAACTTTTCGGTATAGAAAAATTCTCAATTTTTTTTGTATAGAAAATTCTCAAATTCTGATATATTTTTCCATATAAAAATTTCCATATTAAATTCTAAGACTTCTTTTCTATATAGAAAAATTCAGATTCTGAGACATTTTTCCATAAAGAAAAAATCTCAAATTCTGATTTATTTTTCCGTATTGAAAGATTCTCAGATTCTGATACATTTTTCGTATAGAAAAATTATCAGATTCTAAAATATTTTTCCGTTTAAAAAAATATCCGATTTTAGGATATTTTCCGTATAGGAAAACTCAGACAGATTTCCGACTTTTTTTCTGTAAAAAGCGTTATATATTCTGAGAATAATTTCTAAGAAAGAAAAACCTTTATTTTTTTTCTTGTTAAAGCCATTTGTCATCCAATACGTATAAGTAATGTGCAATATAAAAAAGTCAAATTAATACTCATACGCTATGGTGTCCCAATACAATTTTTAAATTAATGCTCATACGCTGTGGTGTCCCCATATAATTTTCAAATATCTCCTAACTTTTTATATAATTTTTTTGCTACAATATTTTAAATAAAAAGACTATATTATTTTTTTAAAAAATATTTAGTTTAACAACTATTAGGTAGTTTTTTTTCTTGTATCAAGAACACCCCAAATAGACACAAGGAAGCCAAACAACAGTAGAGCTTTTACCAAAAATAAAAAATAAAAATAAACTAAGAATTGTGGTCGAATATAAAAAATGTTGGCTCATTTTAATAAAAATATTATTAACAAAAAAAAATATTTAAATAAAAATAATATACACACACATATGATTTCAAAAGTACACATACATATAAACTAACGACCACAAAAAATTGTCGCATAAAAGCCGCAACCAACTACCGCAGCCAAAAAATTTTTGGAATAATAAAAATAACGAAAAAATACACAAAACTGCAGTAGATACTATAAATTTTATACTCATAACATGCTGGGTAGTTTTGTATGTGAGTGTGTGAAAATATACATTTGTATGTATAGAATGTGTGTGTGTATTAGTGTAACACATATATTTTTCTAAAAAATACGTTTTAGGATTAGATAAGTTTAGGTCTACTAAACACTAGGGTTATATGGTCGCAACTTTCCGACTTTTCGACTTTTTTTTCAAATTCAAAAAAGACTATTTTTCGAATCTTCGCCTTTTTTCAAATTTTAAAAAGTCTACTTTTCGACCCATCGACTTTTTTAAAAAGTCGACTTTTTTAAAAAGTCGACTTTTTTCGACTCTTCGACTTTTTGGGACTTTTCGACTTTTTTCCACTTTTTTGGACTTTTTACAACTTTTAAAAAGTCGATTTTTTTGTAAATAAAAGTTTGTTTTGACTTGTTTTAAACATTTAGCTGCAATTTTTTTATTCTATTTTATTTAACAATGTTGGGTAATGAAGTAAAGAAGGTTAACAAAAGTCGAAGAAATCGTAATAGTGGAAAATGTTGAAAAAATCGAAAGCATAAGTCGACTTTCGAGTTATAGAACCCTATCACTGAGATTTCTACAATAATCAAAACTATTAGTAAACATTGAACTTAACATTCATTTGAGAGTTTTTTCAGAAGAAATTATTTTCATCTTGCAGAAGTAAAAAAAAAAATCAAGTCTATAAAGTTGAAAAAGTCAAAAAAGTCGAAAACAGTCAAAAAACGTCGAAAGCAATAGTCGACTTTTCGACTTTTTAACAAAAAAAAAGTCGATTTCGAATTTTCGACTTTTTCATACAAAAAGACGATTAATCGACTTTTCGACTATAGAACTCTACTATACACTTATCTATTCACTGGATCTTGGTTGTGACTTTGATTTTACAAAATTCTAATGTGCTGAACACAAATATAAAAAAATTATTTAAATCGGTAAAACATTTTATATGCATAGAAAAATTCTCAGATTCTGAGACATTTTTTCTGTATAGAAAAATTCTCAAATTCTAAGACATTTTCTGTATAGAAAAACTCTAAGATTCTGAGAAATTTATTCTACATAGAAAAAATTTCTTTAGATATTTTTTCTGTATAGAAAAATTTGCAGATTCTTAAACATTATTTCTGTATAGAATTTTTTTTTTTCTGTATAGAAAATTTTTTTTGTTGTTGTATTTCAGAATTTATTAGTTGAAGGGCTTATTGTAAAAACTCGATAAGCAACATTTCATTTTATAGTGGTTTTTGTATTAAAACATTTAAAATAATGTGGAAAATATAACTTTTGCAGAACTTTTATTCTCAATATACTTGTACGAAAGGTTAAAGCACGACTTCTGCCAAAAATCTGTCAATGGAACATTAGAAGTAGGCGAAAAATACGAAAAAATAAAATGTTGCTTAACAAGTTCTTTCAGTAAGCCCTTCAATTGTATTTTAGAATTTATCAGTTGTATTTCAGATATTATCAATTGCATTTCAGAATTTATCAATTGTATTTCAAAATTTATCGATTGTATTTCAGAAATTATCAATTGTATTTCAGAAATTATCAATTGTATTTCAGAAATTTTCGATTGTTTTACGAAGGTTATTTTCTGAAATACAATTGATAATTTCTGAAATACAATTGATAATTTCTGAAATACAATTGATAAATTCTGAAATACAATTGATTATTTCTGAAATACAATTGATAAATTCTAAAATACAATTGATAATTTCTGAAATACAATTGATAAATACTGAAATACAATTAATAACTTCTGAAATACAATTGATCATTTCTGAAATACAACTGGAAAAGGTGTAGAAATATTCTCAGATTCTGACACATTTATTTTTATAGAAAAATTATCCAATACTGGAAAATTTTTTAAAAAAAAAAAAATTCATACACGGGTCAGTCTTACAAGGGAAGTATCTCAACCCTTATGAACCGATTTGCCTGAAACTTAAAATATATATAAAAGAGACGATTTTAAGGTTGGGGTGTCTCGGCTTTTCGGCCATATCAGTGTTTCAAAATTTCGTTGTCCCCTTTTGAAACAATGTGGACCTCCGGGAAAATTTCGATAACTCCCGAACTAACAGGAATATCCTCTAGAGCAAAAATACGTGTCGACTTAAATTTAATAAAGATTATTTCGTATTCATATGGACATCGTAGCTCTATTTCTTTATATAAATACCCCCCAAAATTTATACAATTTCATGAAAAAAATAATTAACGAAGCCGAATTTTTACAAGGTTATGCCACCATTGGATAGGCATTAAAGAAACCTTTCTTTTCATATGAAAACATCATATAGTTTCTTAGAAAGAAATCGCTGAAAAATCCAAAAAACGATTTTTTCGCAAATTTTTGACCCCTTTTTTGAACCCCTAAATCCCCGATATGGCCAATAAGCCGAGACACCCCAACCTTAAAATGGTCTCATTTATATATATTTTAAGTTTCAGGCAAATCGATTCATAAGGGTTGAGATACTTCCCTTGTTAGTGAAATCAATCAAAAATAGCTAAAAATTTTCGTGACCCCCTCCGATTTTGATGAAATTTGGTTTAGTTGTAACACTAACAAGGGAAGTCTCCCTGGTGTCACCCTCCGATCTTCATGAAATTTGGATATGTTGTTAAGAACGAAAATTAATTCGACACGTATTTTTTTTTAGCGGCCCAAACTCATTTTTAGGGGGGTCGATTTGTATGGGGGGAAATTGACCTTGTTCAGTTTTTTACGATTTACGCCTATTTAAACAAAATTAATATAGGCATGTGAGGTATCAGATTAAAGGTATTAAAAATACCTATCTCGTGCTGCTAACAACGGGCCAAAGAAGTTAATATTTTTCGACTTATTAACAAAAATGTGCTAAAATTTTGGTATTTTTCTCAATGTGACGAAAAGTTGTGCATGTTTGGACACGTTCTTAGCACACGTAGATAGGTTTTCCAAAGATCTTTCATTTGGTATGTAACATGACTAGGTTTCTTTGCATAATATAGGAGTTAAACGAAAAAAACTGAAAAATGGCCTTGTCTTCCCCCCTCCTTTTTACCCCCTAAATATGAATTTGGGCCGCTAAAAAAAAATACGTGTCCCTTTATTTTTTCTGCTCTACAAAATAAAACCAATTCCATAAAGATCCGCGGGTGACACTAGGGAGACTTCCCTTGTAAGTGATAAACTGACGCACACTTATTTTCAGCCCTCTAAGTAAACAGTGGGCGAAAACACGGAGGGTCAAAATTTCCCCAAAATCTCCCAGTCGCGACACTTTGCACCGTAAAAACTTTATATCGTTGGTTCTATTATAGCTAGAAAGCCCATTTTGGGTTTGTTTTGAAGCTCATAATATGCTCTACAAGACTTACCATAACCAAAAAATTTTCCAAAAAAATAAGGGTTTCCTCCCTTATTTTAAGGTCTTGATATACGGAGGAGAAAATGGGGAGGATGGTATCCCCCGATTTTTTTTTTTTTACTTGCTAATCTTTTAGAGAAAGTCCTAAAGAATATACTCTAAAATTTTTATGTTGGGACAACAATGGGATCGCTCAAAATCAAAATTTTTCACAATTTTCCCCAAAATCTTTAACCTTAAAAAATCTTTAACCTTAAAAATTTTATATCAGAAGTGCTTTTGTAGCTACAGAGCCCATTTTTTTTTTTTTGTTTTAAAGCTTATAATACGCTCTACAAGACATACCAAAACCAACAAATTTTCCAAAAAAGGAATTGGTGCCCCTTATTTGAAGGTCGTGGCAAAGGGTGGAGGAAATGGGGGGAAAGTATCCCCCGATTACTTGGTATTCTCAAAGTGCAAGTCCTAATGAACATAGTCTACAATTTTTATGTTGGGACAACAATGGGGTCGACTAAAATCAAAATTTTTCAAAATTTTCCCCCAAAATCAACAAATCGCGACTCCCAAGATAAAAATTTCAGGATATGCTCTCTAGAACTTACTCTTTAAAAAAAAAAAAACATGATGAAAAAAAATTGCCACGATATTTTAATACAAGAGGCACCCCTCATTTTTTTTATTTATTTTTTTTTGTGATAGTAATATTGTAGGGCATATTAAGAGCTTTAAAACAAGCCAAAAATGGACTCTGTAGCTACAATACAGTCCACGATATTAAATTTGTAATGTGCAAGATTGTCGCGATTTGGAGATTTTGGGGGAAATTGTGAAAAATTTTGATTTTGGTCGATGTGATTGTTGTCCCAACATAAAAATTTTAGGATATGTTCATTAGGACTTGCACTTTGAGAATACCAAGTAAAAAAAAAATCGGGGGATACTTTCCCCCCATTTCCTCCACCCTTTGCCACGACCTTTAAATAAGGGGGGCACCCTTCCTTTTTTTCTAAAATTTTTTGGTTAAGGTTGGTATTGTAGAGCGTACTATAAGCTTTAAAACAAACAAAATGGACTCTGTAGCTACAATAGCACTTATGATATTAAATTTTTAAGGTTCAACAGTGTTGCGATTTGGAGATTTTAGGGGAAATTGTGAAAAATTTTGATTTTGAGTGATCCCATTGTTGTCCCAACTTAAAAATTTTAGAATATATTCTTTAGGACTTTCTCTATAAGATTATCAAGTAAAAAAAAAATCGGAGGATACCATCCTCCCCATTTTCTCCTCCCTTTATCACGACCTTAAAATAAGGGAGGTAACCCTTATTTTTTTTCGAAAATTTTTTGGTTATGGTAGGTCTTGTAGAGCATATTATGAGCTTCAAAACAAACCCAAAATGGGCTTTCTAGCTATAATAGAACCAACGATATTAAGTTTTTACGGTGTAAAGTGCCGCGACTGGGAGATTTTGGGGGAAATTTTGACCCTTCGTATTTTCGGCCCCTGTTGACTTAGAGGGCTGAAAATTTGCATTTGTTAGTTTTTTATGTAGTGTAAGAACTTAACCAAATTTCATCAATATCGGAGGGGGTCAAAAATATTCATGATTGATTTCACTAATAATGACCCACACATATTTAGAGACTTTTGGCCGTATGCAACAATTCTCATATTCTGAGACATTTTTCCGTATAAAAATATTTTCAGATTCTGAAAAATTTTTTCTATATAGAAAAATTTATATATGCCGAGATATTTTTTCTGTATAGAAAAATTCTCAGATATTAAGAAATTTTTTCTGTCTGAAAAAGTTCTCAGATTTTGAGACATTTTTTTCTTTATAGAAAATTTCTCAGATTCTTAGACATTTTTTCTGTATAGATTTTGAAACATTTTTTTTTATAAAAAAATTCTCAGACTCTGAGACATTATTTCTGTATAGAAAAATTTTAAGATTCTGAAACATTTTTTACTGTATCGAAAAATTCGCAGATTCTGAGTCATTTTTTCTTTATAGAAAAATTCTGATATTCTGAGACGTTTTTTTTTTCTGTATAGAAAATTCTCAGAATCTAAGACATTTTTTCTGTATAGAAAAGTTCTCAGAATCTGAGACATTTTTTACTGTATAGAAAAAATTTTCAGATTCCAACACGTTTTTTCTATATATAAAAATTCTCCGATTCTGAGACATTTTTTCTGTATAGAAAAATTCTAAGATTATGGGACATTTTTGCTGTACAGAAAAATGTTCAGGTTCTACAACATTTTTTTTTTGTATAGAAAAATTCGCAGATTCTGAGAGATTTTTTGTGTATAGAGAAATAAAAAAGTTCTCATTTTTTGAGACATTTTTTCTGTTTAGAAAAATTCTCAGATTTTGAGAAATTTTTTTTTTTTATAGAAAAATTCTCAGATTCTGAGACATTTTTTTCTGTATAAAAAATTTTTAGATTCTGAGACATTCATATGTATAGAAAAATTTTCAGATTCAAAGACATTTTTTGTATAGAAAAAATTTCAGATTCTGAGATACTTTTTTATAGAAAAATTTTCAGATTCTGAGATACTTTTTTCTGTATTGAAAATTTTTTCTATATAAAAAATTATCAGATTCTAAAGCATTCCTCGATTCTGAAACGCTTGTCTGTATAGAAAAAATCTTATATTCAAAGACATTTTTATGCATAGAAAAACATTCAGATTTTGAGCAATTTTTTCTGTATAGAAAAATTTTTAGATTCTGGCACATTTTTCTATATAGAAAATTTGTTCTACATAGAAAAATTCTCAGATTCTAGGTATTTTTTTTGTGTTCGTTTAAAAAAATCTAAGATTCTTGAATATTTTCCGTATAGAAAAATTATAAGTTTCTGAAACATTATTCCGTATAGAAAAATTCTCAGATTCTGAGACATTTTTATTAAAGAAAAATTCTAAGAAATTTCTTCTGTATAGAAAAATTCTCAGATTTAAAGACATTTTTTCTGCAAAGTTAAACTCTCAGATTTTTAGAAGTTTTTTCCGTATAGAAAAATTCCCAGACTCTGAGACATTTCTCCATTTAGAAAAATCTTCTCAACTTGGTACATTTTTCTTTATAAAAATCTTGTGCGTTCATTGAGGTTAAGATGTATTTATATAAAATTTTGTTGTTGCTTAATTTTAAACACTTAGCGAAATTTATACAGGAAATTAGGTTTTAAAAGAACAACTTTTCTAAATTAAAATGTAATTTATTACAAAAGTAAAAAGTTTTTTTTCGAAAAACTTATTCTATGTGTGGTAACTTTAATTTGTTTAACTGACAAATTTTGTTTGTAAATTTGTTTTAATTTAAAAAATAAAATTTATAACTTTTAATTTATTTTGTTTTAATATTTTACCAGTGTATGTAAATACAAACATATGTTTATGTATTATTTTTTTCCTTATAAATTTGTTTATAAAAAAAAAATTGTTTGTGTGTGATTTTTTGATGACTTTAGTGACAAAACCCCATCATATGAAAATATTTAGAACATTGCGGAGAATTCTGTTTAAAAATTTAAATGATTTTATGTTGGTTTGTGTTCGTTCGTTTGTTTGTTTTTGCTAAATAATTGACAATATAAATAAACAACAACAAAAGGGCATTGAAAATTCAAAGTGACTGAAAATTATACTCTCTCAAGGATATAAGGTTAGGTTAGGTTTTTTTTTTTTTTTTTGCTGTTGCTACTCTTGTTAATAATGCATAATATGGCTACTGGGAATATTTTTTTTTTTTTTAGTTTAAAGAAAAATCACCAAAGTTTGGAATCCTTTTGAACTTACAAGAAATACATATCGTCACATTACATGCAAAAGGCCCTAACTAACAAAAAAATTCAAAATCAGTTTTTTGATTGGTTCTGGATTATTTTATCAACATACACGTCTCCACAAAAAATTAGGACTGCATAATAAAAATTAGCGATTTTATAGCCAAAATTAAAAAACATGTGATTTGGGCAATCGCCAATGGACGTAACTAATCAAAGAACTTTTTTAATATTTTTTGATTTATTTTGATTCATATTTATTAAAAAAGCGTCCTTACAAAATTTTAGCCAAATTCATTAAATAACAACAAAGTTATTAACAAATTAAAAATATCGTTCAATACTGTTTTTTGCTTCTCCTGTAAATTAAATAAAATGTTATTTAGGGCTTTTTGCATTCAGAGCTTCGAACGAATTAATTCTATTGAGAATTAATTCCCAAAAAGTTCAATTCTGTTTTAAAAAGTTTTGAATTATCATTCCTTATTAGCATTCAACACGAATTAATTCAAAGGCTTAATTCTCAAAGCTTAAATCAAATTGAATTAATTCCCAAGAGAATTAATTCCTTGCAAGCTAATCAATCAATTGAATGATCAAAATTGTTCATCATTCAAATCTATTACAAATTGAATGATGATTTTTTTATTTCATTCCCTTTTATTTTCAAGAATGTGTTGCTTGTGTGCATTTTAAGCATCTTCGTGTGTAAACGATTGGCTGTTGTTTTGTCGACGTCTCGTCTGCTGCTTCCCACACAAGCATAAATGTGTGTGTATGTGTGTTGCGCTTCACTGTTTATAATTGAATGATAAGAAAATTTCACCATTCAATTTGTAGTAGATTGATTTGGATAAAAAAATATTTCATTCCTTAAGAATGATCATTCTTAAGGAATGAATTCTTGAAAGAATTAGATTTTGAAAGTTGAATGATTTTAGGGAATGCCAAATTCTATTTTTTTAATTCGAATTAGAAAAATGAATTAAAGAATTAATTCTTTCGAACCTTTGTTTGCATTTTAGGTGACGATATGAAATTTGAGGAGGGTCAAATATTTAAGAGAAAATGAAATTTTTAAAGAAAACATGATGTATTTAAAAATGTTGATGAATAATAGAACTAACTTTTTAAAAAAAAAAAAAGGACTAATAAAATGAATTTTTTGTCATATTTGTTTAACATACAAAAAAATTTTCTAGTAGAAATTATGATAAATTTAAAAATATATAACTAAATTTAACAAATATTTAAATACTATTTAAAACTTACCAGTTTGAAATCGATAAATATCTGAAATGAAACAATTAAAAAAATTATTAAAAAAAAATGAAAAAAAAAATTGTGTATTTAGGAGACAAGTGCACGAAAGTATTTAAAGGTCGTTTGGGGATATTCCAAAAATTAATTATTCTATCCGCTCGAAGCGAATGAAAAATGTATTCTATGCTTGCAATAAAAAGAAAAAAGTAATGAAGAAACCTTAGACTTAAAAATGATCAAAAAATACTGTACTCTGAAGCGAATAAATGAAATATTTTTTGTCACGAAATTTATTTTCTTTTTTAATTTTTACCAGAATTTTTTTTATCAATTTTTTTTTTTAATTTTTTTTTTAATTTTTTTTTTAATTTTTTTTTAATTTTTTTTTTTTAATTTTTTTTTTTTAATTTTTTTTTTAATTTTTTTTTGACAAAAACTAGTTTTTTACCAAATTTGTTTAATTTTTTTTTAAAAACATTGTTCAATGTTCACTCTACTTTCTTTATAAGGATATTCTTCTATTAAATACTCATAGTTTCGTGCTTTCAAAAAATCTGTCAATTTTCAGGAATGAATTGACGATCGTTTCGGGGATTGTCCAGTTTCCCCATCAACAGATTTTTTTAGAAAATTAGGTAATACTATTAGTGTACAAATATCAACTATTCATATTCTTAATTATCTCAACTTACAATTAAGTGAGAGATATGATTGCGAAACCAAATATAACCAGTATCACACCAAATATAACACCGTCCGACAAAATTGCAAAAAAAAGTCGTTAAACACGAACTGGACAATAAACGTTTGAAACTAGAGACCAAATGTAGTGAAACTGCATTAACAGTTTTTTTGTATCGTGATCCTGTTTCCTTCAAAGTTTTAGAGGATTAAATTTTATAAAATATTTGTTTTATATTTATGCTTGTGCTAGGATGTCTTTAGCAAATGAAAGAGGAGGATCTCCCCTAATTTTCCTATTTTTTTTTTACATATGAGTCATTCCACACCAACTGTTCCACTACAGAAAAACCATGGTGGTTTCAATGGGATATCATTTGCAAAGTATTCGCCCTTAGGGCACTATTAAATAACAAAAATAAAATTTAAGATTTTTCAAAAAGTGGGCCTTGGAGGCATGGTCAAAAATTGAAAATTTCAGCATTTTTTGCCTAAGTATCTTTATTTCAATATTTATGCCAATGAAATGAAACACAGTCATGTGTTTAAAATAAAAGTTTTTTATAGATTTTTGTATGGGCTATCGATTAAAAAAATAAAAATTGGAAAATTTTCAGAACAAGTTCTGAATTTTTTAAATTTAAACTTAAACTTTATTTATCAAAAAACATGCCACAATTTTATTTATTTTTTAAATGTTCAAAAATTAGTTAAGGTGTATATCTATCTATCTGTTCTGAAATTTTCAGTGATGCATTTTTCCTTGTTTTCGAGAAAAAAAAATGTTGAACATTGCACTATGCTTATAATTTACAATAATGGGGTATATTACGTATGCGAATGAGTAATATTAACTCTTAAAAAACATTTAAAATAGAGATGTGATCGTGGGTAAGTTTTTTTTTTGCCATCACGCACTCTCTTCAATGAAATTATTTTAATCATGCATGATCATTTATTTTGCTCACGCTTAGTCACGCTCACGTGAGTATCGTGCCCGTGACAAAATTGTTCTACTCACGCGAGCGTACGTGAACGTGAGGAAAATTAAAAATCGTGCATGTTTAAAACTTATCCTTCGTGAGCGTGCGTGATCGTCAAAAAAAACTCACCCACGAAAACATCTCTATTTTAAATGTTTTTTAAGAGTTAATATTACTCATTCGCATACGTAATATACCCCATTATTACAAATTTAAAGCATAGTGCAATGTTCAACATTTTTTTTCTCGAAAACAAGGAAAAATGCATCTCTGAAAATTTCAGAACAGATAGATATACACCTTAACTAATTTTTAAACATTTAAAAAAGAAATGAAATTGTGGCATGTTTTTTGATAAATAAAGTTTAAGTTTAAATTTAAAAAATTCAGAACTTGTTCTGAAAATTTTCCAATTTTTATTTTTTTAATCGAT
Organism: Pegoplata infirma; assembly: GCA_963921195.1. NCBI lineage: Eukaryota > Metazoa > Arthropoda > Insecta > Diptera > Anthomyiidae > Pegoplata > Pegoplata infirma. The sequence continues at coordinate 415,705 of CAWUER010000019.1, forward strand.
AGCCCATACAAAAATCTATAAAAAACTTTTATTTTAAAGACATCACTGTGTTTCATTTTATTGGCATAAATATTCAAATAAAGATACTTAGGCAAAAAATGCTGAAATTTTCAATTTTTGACCATTCCTCCAAGGCCCACTTTTTGAAAAATCTTAAATTTTATTTGTGTTATTTAATAGTGAACCAAGGGCGAATACTCTGCAATTGATTTCATATTGACACGACATCACTTTTTTTTTGCTGAACATTTGGTGTGGAATGCCTCATATTAGGAAAAAGGAGGTAACCCAGCAGAAATAAATCGAGATTTTGGCGACACAGCATCTGTTTATAGCATACCGTAGCGCATCCAAAGAGCGCTCTTAGGGATGCAGTAAAAGGAAGGGGAAAAAATTTTAATTTTTTTTTAAGATTTTTTATATAAAACTTATAATGTGTAATTATTTTTTGATTAAATTTCACACTTGCTTTCCTTTTTAATATTTTTAACACTTTTTGAATAAAAAAACATGAGTTTTAGACAAAGACACATGATTTGACTGCATCATTATTGTGCATTAATCAGCGCTGCAAAGAGCGCTTCAATCATAGCATCTTTGACCGCTGTTCCCAAAAAAAATCCCATAAAAAATGTGAAAATGAAAATTTCCGATATTTTTTTGATGTTCACTTCCGATTTTTTTTTTTTTCATTTTGTTTCACATAAATAAAGTTTTGTAAAGTAAAACGAATGAATTTTTTTGTTATATTTTTTTAAATTTTAGTTATTTGATTTCAACTTTGAACAGACAAGGAAAAAATTCGAATTTTATTTAAAATTCATAAGGTATTTGAAATTAAATTTTTGTTTAAATAAAATTCTCAAAAACATTTGAATTTTATTATTTCCAAAAATAAAATTCTCAAAAAAAAAAGAATTTTATTTTTGAATTTTATTTTTGGTTTAATTTTATTTTACTTTTGGTTTGAATATTTTTTTGTTCAAAATATATTTGTTATTATGGAAATAAAATTCTTTTTTTTTATTAATAAAATTCTTTAAAGAATTTTAAATAAATTTTTTTTTAATTTTATTTCTTCTAAGAATTTAAAATAAAATTTTTAAGAATTATATTTAAAATTCTTTCTTGAATTTTTTGAAAAATTCAAAATTGAATTTTATCAATAACGAATTTTAAATTTTATTGTTTTTCCTTGTCTGACTTTGAATGAACCCGTAAACAAACACCAAACTGGATTTCATGTGATTTGGAAAATATCATGTGATTTGAAAAGTTTTGAAAGACATAACAGAGGCCTTTAACACATTTTAAATGATGATAAATAGGCCAACCAAAAAAAACAGCCAATGCTTATTTGTTATTTCGATGAATAAACCGATTTGGATTAAACACAAACTCTAATCATGAAAAAACAGAAAAACTAAGATACATTTGTTATAACTTCTTTTGAATATTTTTTCATTTATTGGTAAATTTTTTGTTTTTTATCTCATTTTTACATTTTAATTTTAGAACTTTAATTTTAGAAAATACAAATTTTATTACAAAATCAGCGATAAAAAGATACATGAATTTACAGCATCTTTATTCTGCTTAAATCAGCTCTACAAAGATACATGAATTCACTGCATCTTTAATCTGCTTAAATCAGCGCTAAAAAGATACATGAATTTACAGCATCTTTATTCTGCTTAAATCAGCGCTCTAAAGACACGTGATTTCAGTGCATCTAAAGAGCGCTGTTTCTGTGTATCCAACTAGCGCTCTAAAGTGGGACATCGCCTTAGAGAATCATGCATGAATTCAGCGCAATTGGATGCGCTCCTTTACTCAAGTTCCCCTTCCAAAAGCTGCTGAACGTTCAGCAAAATTTCTGCTGGGAAGTTACAACCTTTCAAAACTTTATCCTTCAATATCATTCAAAATATTCAACAAAATATTTCGATAAAGTTTTATTCACATCCTTTTATACTCATATGGCAAAATAAAAAAAATGGAAAAATTAGGGGAGATCCTCCTCTTTCAATTGCCACCACCACACAGTGGTCGGAGCTGCATGGAGACGGCGGCCAAAAATATTTCCAGTATAGGTATCATCGTGAAACTTCGGTCACGGCTTTATAAATATGTCATAACTATTTAATAATAAAATGGGAGTGGTTGATGGCTTATAATCACCCAACACCACCCACCCCCACCCCAAGCACCCACATTCACCCCCCACATAAGAAAAACGAAACTTGTTTTTAATTCACATTTGATTCAAAACTTTTTTACAAAATTAGTTTTAAAAAAGAAAAACATTGACTTATTAAATTGAAATAATATGTAATAAAAAATTATAAAAAGTTTAAGGGGGGTTGTAACTAAAAACACAGCCTTAATGTTAACAATTTTAAACAGCTATAAAAAAATAAATACGCAATCATTTTTAATTCTGTTTTTTTATATGAAAGATAAAAATCATAATATTTTAAAAAATTTTCAAATTTTTGTCAACTGGAATTGCCAGGGTTGCCACCCAATTGTGGGTTGCTTTTTTTAAAGGATAAAATTGGCTGCAGTTGTACAGCAAAAACTACTGTCCCGATTTTGTTGAATTTTTTTTTCGATTTGTCTCCATAATTAATGAATTCTTTTTTAAGTTAGCAAGTCGCATATCATTAGCAGTGGAGACATTAATTTCTGCTATTCGTCGTCGCTTTGTCCTGCTTGTACACTCTCCGAAACTTAATCTAGGACGTCTTCGATCTTGATTCAAGTCAGATGTATGTGAGTTTAATGAAATCGACTCCTTTTGGGAAAGTCAATCAGAATATGTATTTCAAACTCGTGTTTTTATACGATTGAATTTTTACCAAAATTCTGAAATTTTTTTGCAATTATACTTTAAGGGTTGTTTTTTATTGACTTTCTTCAAAGGTGTAACCCTCATTTTTAATATAGCTTATCACGATTTTCTTTACTTTTCGAGCTTTTTCAGCAAGCTCTTTCTTAGCACCAAATATCAAAAATATGGAAACGAGAAAGTTTGCAATTATAACATGTGCCTATTGCAAAAATATTTTTTAAAAAGGATAAAACTAAGAAAAAAATAAAATTAAAAGTTCATGAAAAAGAAAAAAACAAACACATTTCTTTACATGCATAACAAAAACAGAGCAACGCGAACATAAATTAACAAAACACCACACAAAAATTCAACGTTTGACATCAAAACCAACGAGGCCGCTTTGATCTGTGGGAGATAACTCAAAGACATGCAAAAATATGCAGCTGATATTACCAATTTTAGAATCTTGGAATATTAACTAATATACCAAAAAAAATCCGATTGGAGATTTCAGGGGGGAACACAAGTAAAACTCTAGTTGAAATTTCAATAAATGGACGAACAACACTAACAATGACACTGGAGAGATATTAATTTTATAAAAAATCCAGAACATGCTAAATACTAGAGTTGTCAACCGATTAAGAATAATTCGATTAATCGATCAAACAAAACCAAACTCTTGTTCGATTAATTTAAAAATGACGATTGTCGAATAACGAATAAATCGATTAATTTATGTCAATTAAACGAACAATTATTTTTTTATACCCTCCAACTACAGTATCGAAATATCGGTCTACGACCCCGTAAAGTATATATATTATTGATCAGTGATCGATTCTAATACCCTATTCACACTTACAGTTTTAAACCGTTTTTAGCAATTATTTTTAGCATTTTCTGTCAATATACTGTAATAGAATAAAGCAAGTGCTAAAAATATTGCTGCTAAAAACGATTTAAAACTGTACGTGTGAATAGGGTATAAGACATTAAGTTTGGCACGATTATGTCTTATGGCCATAGGCTGGTTAAGTTCGGTGCACAGTACAGTGGTTCGTGTACTGTGGTTCGGTGGCAAAATCGGACGAGCGGAAAATTGTTCCCACTTAAAAGACTAACCCCCAGTTTCTGTAATACGAACGCCATTCGTTCGTGACGAATTTGTATCTATTTTGTTATTGTAACAAAATACATGCAAATTCGTCGCAGACGAATGGCGTTCGTATTACAGAAACTGGGGGTAAAACACCACCAGAAAAACACATTTTTTTTGTTCAACAAATAAAATATTTTTATGCCATATGAAGTTCATTGACCTGCATTTGGACCAAGATGATTCGGAAATGCGATTTTTTCGGCCCGTATTGTGGTTATAGAAAATAGTACAAAATAATGATAAAAGTGTTTTGTAGGCGTAAATAACGTCAAATTTAATTTGTAAACATTTATGAAGACTCACACCAACTTTCTTATTGAAATTTTAAGGTTTTTACATAATAAATTAATATGAATTATTTATCGCTTTGTTAATAAAAATATTTTTGAATAAACACTTTTTTATTCGTTATTCTCATCGATTAATCGAATATTTTTTTAGATTTAATCGTTTGATCGAACGAACAAAAACAATTATTTGAGTTATTCGAACAAAGTTGAAAGGCGAATAATTGACAACTCTACTAAATACATTGTAATTATTTTAAAATTAAGTTTATATCTTCTTATTCAATATTCATTTTGGTTTATTTCAACAAAATTTTTTTATATGGTTTTAATTAATTTAAAGTTGAACCTAATTTTCCACTTTTTTACTCTGCAAAAACCAACTGTTAACTTGCCCTATCTTTTGAAGCTGTTCTTAAAGAGTACAGTTGGAATAAAACAAAAACAACTTATAATTTTGAAACTTTGTTTTTGTCAGAAATAGTGATGACCAAGGAGAGGACTTTCATGCAAATGCATGTTTTTTCCTTTTGGTCATAGAACAGCATAAACAAGATATCTTTGCGAATCAAAGAATTTGCTTTAAAATGGCATCGATTCGTTAGTGCATATTTTTGCATATTTTGCTTAAAATGCATATTTTTGCATATTTTGCTATTATTTCGATATAAATGCATATTTTTAGGTCATATTTTGTATAAATATTAGTTTTTTAGCTAGTTTTTAGTATTTTTATGATATAATATTTTTTTGGGATATTTTTTTTTGCATTAAAGCAATTATTAAATTTTTTAGAAAAATTTTTTTAATAACATTTTATACACACTGTATATATGAATGTATATCTAAGCTTAAAATGCCAGACTGAATTCAAATTTTATGTTTTTTTTAATAAAAGTAAAAACACAAGTGGATTTTTATGGTTTTAGTGCATATTTTAAGATTTTTAGTGCATATTTCAAGACTTTTTAGTGCATATTTTAGGCGCCTAAAACATAGTTTTATAGTGCATGAAGGTCCTGTCCCAGGTGATGACACATTTGGTGACAAACTTTTGAATTTGATTTTTTTTTTTTTGGCCAATGGGATCGACCAGTGTGCACCAGTGGCATCCTAGGACAAGAACAAATATTTCAGAAATATCTTACAAAATGTATCCTTTAAAACTTTGATGTCCTTTTAAAAGGAAACAGAATCACGAAATGAAAATAGATGACCTCATATTTGTTAAATGCAGTTTATGTCTTTGTTTCTAGTGTACGGCTACCAAGTTTGTTTAATTTTAAAAAAAAAAAATTTATTTTTGAAAAAATTCTTTTGTAAAAAAAAAAAAAAATTAAAAAATTTTATTTTTGAAAAAATTCTTTTTTTTGTCAATTTTGCGTTTTTGAAGGGGGCGTTCGGCGACAGGCATTGCGGGCTTATTTGAACTATTTCTGATACAGAAGTGGTTCAATTATTTAACAAACATACAAAAAAAAACGTAAAAAATTGATTTTTATAGAGGCAGGTTTAGTTCCTTAAGGGGGAACTATTTTCCCCCTGCCCATTCCCAAACTTAACCAGTCTATGACCATAAGAAATATTCGTGCCAAACTTCAGAAGTCTATCTCTTTACGTTTGGACTGCATCGTACTTTCTACAGACAGCAGGACGGACACACGGACATCGCTAGAATGTCTTCATGGATCAATAATATACAGGGTGATTCAGTCACGACCCGCCGAATTTCACAAGCGTATTCCTTGGCTCATTTCATGAAAATAAATCCATTACGACCATCCCCCGAAAATGCAAGTGTGCGAAATGGCAGCGGTTTGAAAATTTTCGGATTGGTGGTTGGAGGGTAGTAGGGTAAAAATGATTTCAAATTTTATTTTTAAAAGCTATGTATCTCGACGACTTCACTTTATTTTAATTTTTTGTTATTGATTCTGAAAGATCTCCCCATGAACTTTCCAACAAGCCCAAAAACAAAAAAATCGGACCCCTGGTTCAGAAGTTATCAATTTTGCCCTATTACCCTCCGACCACCAATCCGAAAATTTTCAAACCGCTGCCATTTCGCACACTTGCATTTTCGAAGGATGGTCGTAATAGATATATTTTCATGAAATGAGCCAAGGAATACGCTGGTAAAATTCGGCGGGTCGTGACTGAATCACCCTGTATATGGGGCATTCCAGGCCAAATCACTCACTTGTAGACCCAACCCCCTTCGATTATTTTTTTTTTTTTTGATATGTTTAAGTACGTATTAAATGCAACTTGCACTAAAATTTTAATCAATTTTTCAAAATGGCGATTTTTTTTTTTTAAAATTGAAATTTTCATTTAATTTTGACCACTAAAAAATATAGATATAATAAAAAAAGATGGACAACGTTTTGTTAGTATTTAAATGTAGTTTTAGAAATTCGTTTTGGAATAACAATTGCACACAAAAAAAACTTTGTCAAATTACTAGGAAAAGTCTCTTAATCCCATTTTACCAGTTTTCCTTGTTTTTTAACAAATCGATATTTACATTTTCAATTTCAATTCATATTTTATTGATAAATGTAACATGGTAAATACACAATAATTTTTAGTATTATAAGTTAAGACTAAATTATTATAAGTTAAGACTAAGACTAATATATTATAAGTTAATAGACTAAACTATTATATATGACTTTTCTACTTAATTATATTGTATCTGTACAATGTGATAAATTTCTTAAAATTAATTTAATAAGTTAAGGAAAAATTTTACAAAAACCTTAGAGAAATATAAAAAAAAAAAAAAAAAAAAAAAAAAGTTTTATAAAAAATATTTACATTTTTTTTTTTTTGTAATTTTTCATTTTTTTTTCGTAATTTTACAAACTTGGTAAAAAGCTTGTAAAATTACAAAATTATTGGTAAAAAGCTTGTAAAATTACTAGGAATTATCGTAAAATACTTAGGAGGTAACAAAAAATCTTGTAAAATTACGAAACCTCTTTGTAAATTTTATCTTGTCAAAAAATTTGTAAATTTACAATTTTATTGGTAAAAAGCTTGTAAAATTACAAAATTTTTGGAAAAAATCTTGTAAAATTACTAGGAATTTTTATCAAATAGGAGGTAGCAAACAAAAAAAGTTACAAGTTTTTCTTGTAATTTAACAAGGTTTTTTTGAGTGTGATCTTTTTTCTATTTCGAATTACAATTGCTCCATTTCGAGTTTCAATTGATCTATTTCAAATTACAGTTGACATTTTTATAATTATAATTTATCTTTTGCGAATCACAATTGATCTATTTCGAATTAAAATTGATCCTTTTCGAATTACAATTGGAATTTTCGAAATACAAATAGAATTTTCAAATTAAAAGTAATCTTTTTCGAATAAAATCTGAAAATTATGTAGTAAAATTTTTCAGATTCTGAAAAAAAAATTTCCTCAGAAAAAGTTCTTAGATATCGAGACGTTATTAGATTCTGAGACATTTTTCTTTTTCAGATAGTTTTCCAATAAAAAAATCCTAAATTTTGACTTATTTTTTCTACAGAAAAATTTTAAAATTTTGAGACGTTTTTCTTATTGAAAAGTTCTCAGAATCTGAAACATTTTTCCATGTCAAAAATTCTCAGATTTCAAGACATACAGCCTTACCACAGAAAAATAAAATATTTTTAAAACTGACTTTTAATTTTATTTCCATACAAATTGTTTTTGTTTTTAAACTCGACAATTTGAAATTTAAAATAAAACATTTGTTAAAATATATTTTTTATTTTTCTTTGGTAAGGGCCAGAGTCTTAAATTTTTTTTTTTTTTTTTAATTATTGCTTTTAGAAATTTAAAATTTGTTTGTCTTATAAAAAGACTTAAGTGCGTATCCAAGCAAAATTTTCTTTTTCAAATAATCGGTTCCAGAACGCATTAAATTTCCCTGCCGATTCTACTTCACATTTCAGAATATATGATTTTTGTTTGAAATTGTCCCGAAAGCAATATTTTTTTAGAAAATTTTGTTATAATTATATTCAAGAATCTATTGAACCAGTAATTTGTTCCAAAAAAATTTCCTGGGATATTTTAAAATTTAACTTTAGTTTTTTTCGATTAATAACAATCAAATCAAGTCAATTTCCATGATTTTTAAAATATTGTTCATCAATGCGTATGATTATTATTGAATTCGTAGAAAAAGAAAACTATTACGTATACGCTGTGTGGCAAAACTTTAAATAACTAAAATGTATTCTACAGCTGTTTGTGTGTATAAATATACTACATCAGCGGTTACCAACCTATGGTACGCGTACCACTAGGGGGTACACGAAACTGACCACGGGGGTACGCGAAAGTTTTTTTTTCGCATTTTTGTTTTTGAATTTTGTTAAGTAATAACATTAAATAATATCACTGTGCTACACCAAAAAAAAAAAAATGCTAGAGTTCTCATATAAATATTCGAAAATCGGACCATGGGGAAAAGTTTCCCCTTAAAGAACTTAACCAACCTCTGAAAAACTTCATTTTATACAGAATTTTTTGTATTTTTTTTAAGCAAATAAAACAATTTGATGTCGAAAAAAGTTCAAGGTTATGCACTGGACCCTCGGGGATCCAGATTTTCGCGGATTTTAAGGAATTTAAATTTTTAGCAATATTTATTTAATGTCCCACGATGAACTTTGAGAAAACAGAAAGTGAACATTTTTGAAAAAAGTGCGTTTTTTAACTTAAAGTAACAAAAACTCGGTGCTCGTTTTCAACCTGATAACGGGAAAAAGAATAAAATATTTTTAGGAGGGTACTTTAAGTCCTCTACAAGCGCTTTAAGTTCGAGGCTTTCAAAAAAAAAAAATCTTTATTTTGATCATTTTTCCCGTACAGCTCAAAAATGCGAACCGACTTTTTGTTATTAAATTACAAGAGTCTCAAATATGCAAATCATTGACCCACCCTAATATACGACGCTACAAAATCCATTATATTAAACTGTTCGACACCAAGAATCTCCCAGTGAAATGTTCAACTGGTCCCTATGGGTGTTGGTCTCCTGATTTCAAATCAGCCGTTCAAATTTTTCTAGCACGTACCGTTTTTGAGATATTCGCTGTTAAAAAAAAAAAAAAAAAACAATATTTAAGCTTTTTTGGGGTCCACTGTTACGCATTCTTAAGTTGCTTCCACAAAACAGGACTTGATTTTATATAATAGCATGTTGCGTTTTCGAGAGCTTTGCATTTGAAAATTTTAGTGTGATTTATAAAGAATATAACCCAGCAAAACTTAGATTACCAAATAAGGTATAAAATAAGGTATATGATCTCTTATTTTATACATTGCAGCATTGATGATTTTAACAGGCGATGAGACTCAAAGTAATGCATCCACATTATCACATAGAATACCAGTAAGGTATAAAATAAGTCATAAATTTATAACAAAGAATACCAGTAAGGTGTAAAATATATGATATTTTATAGGTTACGAGTAAGGTATATAATATAGCATACCAGAACGTAATATATAAGGTGTTACGAGTAGTGAAAAAGTAATTTTGTATTAAATTTACTCACGTGATTGTAAGTGAGTGTAAGTAGATATAATATGCTAGTGAGTGTGTGTCGTTAGAAATTTCTTGTCGTGAGAGCATCTCTAGTTTAAACTTATGCATTTTTTTATAAAATAATTATTTTTTATGTTATTGTAATGTATTATGCATTTAATTATAAATAATGCATTATTTCAAACTTTCAAATAATATATAATGTAACCAAATATAAATCATCCATGATATAATGTTTAGAAATAATAAATATGAAATATATTTTTCCAATAATCATGCATTACGTAGCAAATTATTAGTAATGCATTATTTTTTACTTTAAAATAATACGTTGTGGAACAAATGTTTGGTAAGACATCCTAAAATAATGCTACAAATAAGGTATATACATTACCTGGTAATGTGTTATATAATCACTACCCATTACCAAAGTTTTGCTGGGAAGTGCGTTACAGTTGATTTTGAGGTTTTTAAACGCCAATATTTAAATAAACAGTACACGTTAGAAAAAATTGGATGCCAGATTTGGAATCACGAGGTCTCATTTATACTAAATGTAGTTCAATTTTGTGTTAGCAGCTTAAAAATACGTTACAGGGGAGACCCAAAAAGTGCCAAATTACCGTTTTTTTTTTCAATGTTCAAACGCGAATATCTTAAAAATCTTACGTGATAGAAAAATGTGGAAGGCAGACTTGGAATAATGAGTTAAAAATCTTTTTACGTCATGTATTTTTATTCATGGGAGTGCGAATTTCTATGAATTTGTTCAACAATGATATTATAAACTTTTTTTTAAGTTTTGATCAATTTTGAATTTTAGTAATTTTTTAATATAAACTTTAAGTTTCATATAAAAGCAAAGTAATACAATTAATTAAACTTTACAATATAATTTGTTTTCAATTTCCAACCATATTTAAAAGAGAAGAATTGAATAAAAATACAAAAAACTCGTTAAGGGGTACGCGGCTGATAAAATTTGAAAATAGTGGTACGCGAGCCAAAAAGGTTGGTAACCGCTGTACTACATGATTTGTTGCATTCAAGCATAAATGATATAGAAACAACAATAAATAATAATAAATTTATACATATCATAACGATATAATTTGTCAGGCATATCATCTCTATCCCTAGAAAACACTCACTCACTCTTTCTCTTTATCGTTTTTATTGCTTTTTTGTTTATAGTAAATTATGATTGCGTTATAAACATTCTGCAACACATGCGTTTATATATTTATGCGTGTGTGTGTGAGTAAATGTATGCCAACATCCGGTTTTATAAAACACATACTGTGAAGTTATAATGTTGATAGTTATGTATGTATGTGTAGTGGTAGTAACTGTTATAGTTTGATAAAAATTTCATACGGTACTACTTTTGTTTTTGGATCGGTATAGGTTTTAACGTTTTGTAACCGATTGTTTCAGATTTTTGAAAATTTTTCATGTGAGGCATTTTTTGTTTCAAGAAAAAAAAAATGGCTTCTGTGATATTTTTCGTACAGAAAAATTCTCAGATTCTGAGAAAAAATTTTTGCAGTGAAAAATTTTCATATTCTAATACAATTTTCTTGAGAAAAATATTGTTGGAATCTAGGAATATTTATTTTCCATAACCAAAACACTGTTTACTGTAATATCAAAATCATTTTACCCCCCTACTGTGCATACATATCATGTTCAAATTGTACAATGTACGTACTAAGGAGTGAGATCATAAAAATGTTAACACACATTTTTGCCCACAACTTTGGTGTAAAGCTTCCAAATTTTTTTTTTTCGGCAGTTTACATTTTAAAAATATGTCAGTTAATAAATTAATTTACATCATGAGTTTTAATTTGCAATTTTTTACACAATGGACGATGAAAGAAAAGTGCGTTCAAAAATAATTAAATATTTTCAACAAAACCAAACATGGACATACAAAAAAATTGCCAAAGAAACTAATGTATGCCGCCAAACAGTTTCAAAAGTGGTAAGAAGGTATCTGGAACACCTAACAATTGAAAGGAAGCCGGGAACAGGAACAACGACTGGTTATCGTAACATTGGTAAGGCATATTAAGTTAAAAGCATCCTTAAGAGAGCTCCTAACACATCTGGCAGAAAAACAGCTCGGTTAGCCCAATGCTCAGACTTTTTTGTACGTAAAGTGAAACGTAAGGCGGGACTAAAGTCCTACAAAGTTCAAAAAGTTCCCGATAGAAACGCTTTTAAAAATTTGGAGGCCAAAACCAGAGCTAGAAAATTGAAATCAAATTTTATAAAAAAATACAACTGTTGTGTAATGGACGACGAAACTTATGTCCTGGCTGATTTTGCGCAGCTCCCTGGTCAAGAATTTTATGTTTCCGATGTTCGAGGAAATGTTGCGGAAAAATTTCGGTCAAAAAAGCAAACGAAATTCCCCAAAAAATTCCTAGTATGGCAAGCCATATGTAGCTGCGGCCAAAGAAGCCAGTCATTTGTGACATCTGGCTCTATAAACAGCGAAATTTATATCAAGGAGTGTTTGCAGAAGAGACTTCTTCCGTTCTTGAGTCAGCACAATGTATCCACTTACTTTTGGCCCGATTTAGCATCTTGTCACTACAGCAAGAAAGCGCTGGAGTGGTATAATGATAATAATGTGGTTTTTGTACCAAGAGAGGCAAATCCACCAAACTGCCCGGAGCTCAGGCCAGTGGAGAGATATTGGGCTCTTGTTAAAAAAGAATTAAAGGGCACAAAAAAGGTCTCCCAGGACATGCAAGATTTCAAACGTAGATGGACCACCTGCTCTAAAAAGGTGACAGAAACTACCATAAAAGCCTTAATGGGAGGGTTTCCGGAAAAAGTGGATAACTTTGTTCGTAGTGGTTAGAGTTCCATGCGGTTTTTTTGTTATGATTTTGTATTAAATTTTATTTAATAAAAATTTGGTTTGAAGTCTTAAAATTCAGTAGTCTGTTTTTTATTTAACTTTATGTGTGTTAACATTTTTATGATCTCACTCCTTATTTATTATAAATTGTATAAATTGATTTAATATGTACTTTTGCATGTTTGTCTTCCTTCTGGTTTTTCTTTTTTACATTACTCTTCTTATTCATCACGCTTAACAAATTCCTATCATTTTATGGTGATGTTAACATATGTGTATTAGAATGTCCCGAAAAATTATTTTTTTAAAATTTTGATATTTGGTAAATATTATATTTGATTTTAAGCTAATTTTAAGTTCTTCTTTTAAAGCTTGATTCGTGCCGCTGGGTGTCAATTTTTTCCCCTTGAAAATTTCATGCAATAAAAATAAAAAATTTTCGTGTTACCCTAATTTGTTTGTATTTACAACTACATACTACTATATGCAGGAAATTATACATTTAATAAACTCTGTTAAGAAAGTATACTAAAAACTAAAATCGGTTGATAACACAGTGATACAAAATCGAACTTTCGGAATCGGAATGGGATGAAACCAAAAGCAAATAAAAGCTGACGTTTTCCATAACAAAACCCTCAAGGCCTTTTTTCAGGTCAGAGCTAGATTTTATTTTACACGCATTTAAAGTTGGTGATTTTAAAGCATTTAAAGTTTTGGTGTACTAAATATGTCCTACTTTAAGGGCCCCTGGTGGTGCCCTTATTGGACATGTGGGGTCGAGCTTCCCAACTTAAGCTCAAAATTACTTTAGCTATGACTGGTATGAATTTTGCTGCAATCGGTCTAGTACCTATTTACTGAATAGCCAAATTATTAAAATAAACCACTGTATACCGTTGCGTATGATTGTTATTTAAAGGAAATTATTAATATAAACCACTGGACACCGTTGCGTATGATTGTTATTTAAAGGCAATTACAATATTAATCATTCGCCACTAATACAGTTTTCAAGCATTTATTATTATAATTATAATAAAAGTGCACTAAATTCAAATGCGTGTAAAACAAAATCTAGCTCTGAACCAGAAAAAAGCCTTGAGGGGTTTGTTATGGAATATGCCAACTTTCATTTGCTTTTGGCTTCATCCCATTCCGATTTTGGGTGTTGCACTGTGTAATCAGCCAAGTACAACTTCCACAGGAATCTAACGTGTGTCAGGCCATTTAATTAAGGACGACGAGCCCCATTTCTGAATTTTATTGAAATTATCTACTGTAAAAAAACAATTTTTTATTCTTCAAAGAAAATTTTAGTTCATCAAGGGTGAAATTTTTTCCCCACTATCCGATTTTGGCCATTTCCAACCTTATCCATCCTACGACTATAACACATATTCGTGACAAACTTCAGAAATGTACCTCGTTTATTTTGAACAGTATCGTGTCTTCCACAGATGGAAAGACGGACGAATAGACAGACGGATGGACGTACATAACTAACAATGGACAGCCACCGATTTTCCTTAAACTTGCATATGAAAAAGATGGGATAACTTGCATATGAAAAAGATGGAGTTAGATATAAGCGGGTCAAAAGAGAGCGGAAATGTAATTTTTTCAATTTTTGTTTCTGTAAAGACAGTTGAGCTCAGGCTCTAATTACATCCGACAGCCAATATTAAACATGAACCGGATGATATGCGTCTGAAAGAAGAGATCAAATGTAGTAAAACTGCAATTACAGTTTTTCATTTCGTGATCATGTTTACTTTCAAAAGGACTTCAAAGTTTTAAAGGATACATTTTGTAAAATATTTTTGAAATATTTGTATTTGTACCCCTAATTTCTCTATTTTATAATTTTTGCATATCAGTAACAAGGAGGTTAGAAGTTATGTCCTTTCAAAAATGTATCCTTTTATATCATTCAAAATTTTAAACAAAATATTTTGATAAAGTTTTCAAATGACTTTATTCATATCTCTTTATCCTGAAAACTTCAAAGTCCTTTTAAAAGGAAACAGGATCACGAAACGAAAAACTGTAAATGCAGTTTTACTCCATTTGATCTCTACTTTCAGACGTTCCCGTTCATGTTTAATATTGGCTGTCGGACGGTGTTATTATAATAAAAATTTTTAATGTCAATTTATTCAGTTAATAGTCAATTAAACTCTATATGTGCAAATTTTTAACAGATCGCAGCCGCCAAGGATTGAACCCATGATCTGTAATGTTTTGCTATTGACTGCCTCTTAGATACGATCTCCATTTTAGAAGAGTTTTCTTCCGTTGTTTTGGTTTGGCTAAATTTTATTGTGATTTTTTCGAACGCCCGTAGTTTTCATAAGGCGGCATTAGATTGAGCGTAAAAAAAAGGTAATTCTTACTCCTCTCGGAGTAACCTGTTTTTTTTTTTGAGCTGCCCAATCTCATATTTAAAACAGGTCATGAAAAAGTACAGTCTTTCGGGAAAATCCAAATAAAAGTCAACCTAGCAGCAATTTTGCCTAAAAGAAAATCACGAAACGAAAAACTGTAAATGCAGTTTTACTCCATTTGATCTCTACTTTCAGACGTTCCCGTTCATGTTTAATATTGGCTGTCGGACGGTGTTATTATAATAAAAAATTTTAATGTCAATTTATTCAGTTAATAGTCAATTAAACTCTATATGTGCAAATTTTTAACAGATCGCAGCCGCCAAGGATTGAACCCATGATCTGTAATGTTTTGCTATTGACTGCCTCTTAGATACGATCTCCATTTTAGAAGAGTTTTCTTCCGTTGTTTTGGTTTGGCTAAATTTTATTGTGATTTTTTCGAACGCCCGTAGTTTTCATAAGGCGGCATTAGATTGAGCGTAAAAAAAAAGGTAATTCTTACTCCTCTCGGAGTAACCTGTTTTTTTTTTGAGCTGCCCAATCTCATATTTAAAACAGGTCATGAAAAAGTACAGTCTTTCGGGAAAATCCAAATAAAAGTCAACCTAGCAGCAATTTTGCCTAAAAGAAAAATCCTCTTTAAATTGCAAAATACAGTTTTCCCCATCTTCAACTCCCCTCTTTCTCATATACAAGTTTCAGGACAATAGATGGGTGCTTATTGAAAGATCTCCATTTAAATAAAGTTATAAATTGTATAAAAAAAAATTTAAAGAAAATGTATATTTATTATGCTTTTTTATCCGTTAACTTTATATGCAAAGTTTTTGATAAATTTATATTCATTTATAAATTTATCATTTTACATAGCAGTTGATGAAGACATCAACAACATGTTCGAAATACAAAATAATCATATTTTATAATAAATATATTTTATATAATATATTTTTTTTTAAACACAACACCATTTTCAATTGTAAACAGTGTTGTCAGAACTTGAACTAGATTTCTAAGATACACTAAAACAAGTAGAAATTTTAAATTCGACTTGGTCGAATCCATGAATATCCACATTGCCCCTTTGAAGTGGTAATAAATTTTATAAAATAAAAAAAATTAACAATTTTGAAATTTAGAAATTTTTTATTTCGAAAAAAAAAAAAATTTTGAGTGTAAAATTTTTTTCGAGTGTAATTTTTATTAGTGTAAAAATATTTTTGAGTGACAAAAATATTTTTCTGACCAATGTTTTTAACGCTTGCTTAACGGTTTTTTAACACTCGAATCTAGGGTTAAACTGAGACTCACGGGTTTCTTAATAACTTTTGAACTACTAAACCGATTTGGCTGAATTTTAATGCCAACTAGACCAGGGGAACGATAAATGTATATACCAAGGCTCAGTTAGCGTATTTTTTTAACAAGTAAATTCGCGAAAATCCATTGCCGAATTTCTCTCTTTTGCTTATAACTTTTGAACCACTAGATTGACCACTGGCAATACCAACTTGCCTAGGAAAATTACAAACATATATGCCAAGTAAAGTCTTTCAGAAGTTAGCGTGTTTTCTACAGACAAACAGACAGACGAACGGATGGACGGACATCGTTAGATCAACTTAAAATAGATCGAGGATCATGAATATATATACTTTATGGGTTTCTAGACCAATATTTCGGGGTGTTACAAACGGAATGACAAACTTATATATATATATAAAAAAATTGACAGCGGCGTTTTGTTTTTGGGAAGGGGGGTGCTCCAGCTACACCTACCCACTCCTGATAAATTTCTGCAAATCCATTTATCGTAATTTTCGCATTTAAATAATACAATTTTATCATTATTTAAATTATTTTTTTATATCCACGCCCATAAAAAGGGGGCGGGACAAAATAAATCACATTTTCTAGTGACCTGGAAAATGTAAAAATTTAGTTTATCAAGGGGAAAATTTTTTCTACATAATCCGATTTTGCCCATTTCCAAACTTAACCAGCCTATGACTATAAAACATATGAAATATTCCACACAAAATGTCCCGCTACAGAAAAACATGTGTCCCGTAAATTTCTGAATAGATTGTATAATTAGCCCTATATAGAACTAAGAAAACTGCGTTATTGGTGTTTAAATTTTTCAAAAACTGGGCTTAGGAGGCATGGTCAAATATTGGAAAAAATTGTCAAATTTGTGTCGAGTTGCCTTGTTTAAATATTTATCAAATTAAGACGGAATGCACCACAATCTCAAAAATTTACATTCTTGTGTAGTTTTTTATGGGCTATCGATCAATTTTTTTTTTTTTGGAAAATTTTCAGAACCCTTTTTTAAACTTTCCATTTCTTAAAAAAACCAGTTTATCAAAAATTCGGCCACATTTGTTTTTTTTTAATATTAAGTTTAGATGTTTGTCTATACACACAAAATAATTCAGACATGTGTTTCTCATTTTTTTTTTTTTTTTTTTTTGAGAGAAAATCGCATTTGAATATTATATTTCATAACAATTTTGTAATTTGCTTGTATTTTCTTGTTTCAACTTAGCGAATTAGTAATTAATATTTGCATAAATGTTACTCATACGCTATATTGAAACAAGAAAATACAAGCAAATTACAAAATTGTTATGAAATTCAAAATTCAAATGCGATTTTCTCGAAAAAAAAACAAAAAACTCATGCCTGATTTTTTTTGTGTGGATAGACAAATATCTAAACTTTAAAAAAAAAAATAAAAAAAAATGGCGATTGTTGATAAATTTACTTTATTAAAAAATGGAAAATTTCAGAACGGGTTCTTAACATTTTCCAACAAAAAATTTAATCGATAGCCCATACAAAACTAGACAATAATGTCAATTTTTGAGATAGTGGTGCATTTCGTTTTAATTTGATAAATATTTAAACAAGGTAACTCGACACAAATTTGACAATTTTTCCAATATTTGACTACGCTTTCTAAGCCCGGTTTTTGAAAAATTGAAAAACCAAACACGCAAGTTTCTTACAAGGTAAGTCTCCCTGGTGTCACCATCCGATCTTCATGAAATTTGGATATGTTGTTAAGAACGAAAATTTATTCGACACGTATTTTTTTTTAGCGGCCCAAACTCATTTTTATTGGGGGTCGATTTTTATGGGGGGAATTGACCTTTTTCAGTTTTTTACGACTTACGCCTATTTAAACAAAATTAATATAGGCATGTGTGGTATCAGATTAAAGGCATTACAAATATCTATCTCGTGGTGCGAACAACTGGCCGAAGAAGTTAATATTTTTCGACTTATTAACAATAATGTCCTAAAATTTTGGTATTTTTCTCAATATGACGAAAAGTTGTGCATTTTTGGATACGTTCTTAGCATACGTAGAGAGGTTTTCCAAAGACCTTTCATTTGGTATGTAACATGACTTGGTTTCTTTGCATAATATAGGAAATAAACGAAGAATGGTTCAAAATGGTCTTGTTTTCCCCCTCCTTTTTACCTCCTTAATATGAATTTGGGCCGCTAAAAAAAATACGTGTCCCTTCATTTTATCTGATCTACAAAATAAAACCGATTCCATAAAGATCCGCAGGTGACACTAGGGAGACTTCCCTTGTTAGTTCCATATAGGGCTATCCATACAACCTATTTCGAAATTTAAGGCACACATGTTTTTTTTTCGATGGGCATTTGGTGTGGAATGTCTCATATTTTGTGTCTTTCACAGATGGACAGAAGGACGAACAGACAGGCGGACATTGCAAGAGTGTCTTAGAATCGATCACTGAAACCTAGACCGATAGTTCAATGCGTTACACATGGAATGGTATAAGAAGTTGGAAAAAGCTAGAAAAACTATTATTGTTCATGAATATATAAAAACTTGTCTATTAACATGTGTTTCACACGAAATAATAAAGTTAATATGCCTCCAATCCTTACTGAAGGGCACACAAAATTTTTTGTTCTTTTTTATTATTTTGTTAACAAAAATTTTGAGCTAAAATAAACAACACCAGATCAGAGTAAAAATGATAAGTTAATACGATTAAAGTTTTATATATAACTTAAATAATTTAAACTGAATTTTTATTTAGTTCGGTTTGAGTCCGTATTAATTATTTCTGAGAAAAATTAATTGTTGTACAATGAGAAAATCTGAAAATATCAAGTTGCAAAACGCAGGCTAAGTGGAGATGTTGACAGTTTTCGGAAGATGCCACCCTTCCATCATCAGCACTTCTTCGATTGCCACACACTTAATGTGTGTCAGATTTAAATTAGCCATTTAAATGAAACTTTTGGACAAATAGGATAAAGGAATTACTCTTATTACAAATAACCCGAATACCTACTAAGGGTTGACAACTCTGTAAAACAAGACACACATCAAGTATGTGGTAATCTAAAGAGTGCTGATGATGGAAGGGTGGCATCTTCCGAAAGCTGTTGGCATCTCCACTTAGCATGTGTTATCACTTAATGTTTTATAGATTTTCTCATTGTTTTACAATTATTATTTCTCAGAAATAACACAGTGATACAAAATCGAACTTTCGGAATCGGAATGGGATGAAACCAAAAGCAAATGAAAGCTGACGTTTTCCATAACAAAACCCTCAAGGCCTTTTTTTAGGTCAGAGCTAGATTTTTTTACACGCATTTAAAGTTAGTGATTTTAAAGCATTTAAAGTTTTGGATTTTTTACACGCATTTAAAGTTGGTGATTTTAAAGCATTTAAAGTTTTGGTGTACTAAATATGTCCTACTTTAAGGGCCCCTGGTGGTGCCCTTATTGGACATGTGGGGTCGAGCTTCCCAACTTAAGCTCAAAATTACTTTAGCTATGACTGGTATGAATTTTGCTGCAATCGGTCCAGTACCTATTTACTGAATAGCCAAATTATTAAAATAAACCACTGTACACCGTTGCGTATGATTGTTATTTAAAGGCAATTATTAAAATAAACCACTGCACAGTGGTAAATTCCGGCCAACACCCTATAACTTGTTTAATTTTCTATGTAAACTTATAAAATGTTGTAGGTAGGTTAAGAATATAATAATAAACCAATTTCGCGAAAAAAAAAAATCCGCGAAATTAAGAGCAATTTTGAGCAAAAAGTATTTTTTGGGCTTTTCAAAGTTTGTATTTTTTATAAATTTTTTATTTTTTTAGATTTATTTTCACCACCACTGTTTAAATTGATCCACGCACTCGAAATTGCCGAAATGCATATGACATGTAAAAATAATGCTAAATTTTTAAAATATATCAATTTCAAGGCAAAAACATTTTTTTTTTAGTTTACAGCCTACTTGGATTTTAAAGTTGCAAATCACAAATAATAAATACAAATACTCAACTTTGCTTCGTTATAAAACTTAAACTAGTCAAGGGATTGAACCAAAATTTTGTAATCGCATGTTTTGAAGTGTTAGCTCTCATTTGTCATCAATTTGTAAAAAAATAAAAAACAGTTTTTTTTTTGTTTTGGCCGGGTCTTACCTCTGTGCACTGGACACCGTTGCGTATGATTGTTATTTAAAGGCAATTACAATATTAATCGTACGCCACTAATACAGTTTTCAAGCATTTATTATTATAATTATAATAAAAGATCACTAACTTCAAATGCGTGTAAAAAAAATCTAGCTCTGAACAAGAAAAAAGCCTAGAGGGGTTTGTTATGGAATATGTCAACTTTCATTTGCTTTTGGTTTCATCCCATTCCGATTTTGGGTGTTGGACTGTGTAATTAATATGGACTCAAACCGAACTAAAGTAAAAATTCAGTTATAAAATAAACAGTTCAACAATATCTAACACAATTACAATTTAAACTATTTCGATTCTTTAAAATTTTTACAAAAAATTTCTTAAGTTTTTTTTTTAATCTTCTTTGCAGTAAAATGTTAAGATTGTTTTAAGTTTTTATTTTTTATCTAATTTACCATTTAAGTTGTGAGCCACTGTATTTTATTTAAAATATGGCTATTTATTTTAAATATGGCTTTTTGTTAAACAAAATAAGTAAGATAAACAAATTCTTTTTTTCGTTGTGTTAACAATAAAATTACTTAAAAGCTATTCCGTTGTAGCTTCCCGGCTAAATCGTTATATAAACATTTTAACCCGGAAAGCAACAACAACAAACAAAAGTTCTTAAGCAGTTATATTTTTAACACAACGAAAAAGAAAGTTTGTTCATATAACTTTTTTTTAAAACTTTTTGTTTAACAAACAAAAAGGGTCATATTTAAAGATTTTAAGCGCCATAATTTTTAAAAAAAATATACAGTGGCTCACATCTTAAATGATCCAGTAGAAACTAATTTGTTAAAAACAAAAAAAATTAATTTTCCAGTTCGACCCTCGTAGCAAAATTAATTTTTACTCAATCTCGACGCTATCAAGCTTTAACTAAAGCTTGATAAATTTATAAACAAGTTTTTTTTAACAAACACACGTTTTAGTATTGTAAACTTTGTATTAAACGGATTGCTATTTACTGCATGAAATAAGGTTTTAGTCACTGTATATACAAATTATGCACTTAGAAACTGAAAGTTAACGTAAAGTTAAATATTATTTAAAAACAATTAGTAGATAAGAGAAAGCTGGTACATTTTTTTTAAGGATAAATAAGCAACTAATGGGATTTTTATTTATAAACTTTTATTTATAACTAATGGGATTTAAAAAAAAAAAAGTAAACAAGTTAGAAAGTTATAGTCGGTCAAGCCCGACCATATGATACCCTACACCAGTGTTTTCCGGAAAATGGGTCCCAAGTCCAAACATGGACCGATTGGATCTGTCTTTTGTAAGATCTTTATTTAGTGTAGAAAACACACACAGATCAAATTTTAGTGAAATTGGTTTATTTTTTTGTCAATATACCAATTTAACTGAATATCGGTCGAAATTTTTATGAGGGGGACTTAGTCCAAAAATGGTCCAATTATATTCCAATTTGATTAGGTAACTAAAGTACACGTTTAACACATAAAAATAAAATTTTTATCAAATATTTTCATTTTTATGAATTTTGAGGGAATTATGTGAATATCGGGAGGGTGGCTTGTGTGGGGACTACCAGAAGGACTGATCCGATTCCTTTGAACGATGATTCATGCACACAAAATTTGATTAACTGCTAAGTTTCAAAGCGATATCTATCACAATACGGTCATTAGAGTTATTAAGCCAAATCCAAAGGGGGCGTTTGTATGGGGGCTAGGCATAACATGGACCGATGTTCTCCAATTTCAATAGGCTTCGTCCTTGGGCCAAAAGATGCTTAAGTTTCAAATTTCAAGTCAATTGATTGAAAATTGCGACCTGTATCGTGCTTTAACCGATAGATGGACAGACGGACGGAAGGACGGACGGACAGACGGACGGACGGACATCGCTAAATCGACTCAAAAAGTTATCCTGAGTCGATCGGTATACTTAAAGATATATCTAGGACCAATATTTCGGGTAGTTACAAACATCAGCACAAACTCAATATACCCTGTACCACATAGTGGTGTAGGATATAAAAAGTTAAATCGAATCTAGAAACACCCTTCACAATGCCCAAAACATTTTAATTACAAATAAATTTGAGTGTAAATACACTTTTTCAGAGATTTTATTTTGTTTTTTAACTTAAAAGAAATATTTTTCAGAAAAAAAAATCTCAGATTTTGAAAAATTTTGCAAAAATAGAAAAATTCTTAGATAATAAAAAATTTTTCACATAGAAGAATTCTCAGAATTCCAGAAATTTCGTATAGAAAAAATTTCAGATTATATAGATTTAGAGATATTTTTCCGTATCGAAAAATTCTCAAATTCTACACTCATAATAATAACTCTGTAAAATACTCTGTAAAATGACTGTAATCTCAATTCAACAGATATTTGACAGAGTTTTCTGTCAAAATACAGATTTAAAGAAAAAACTTTGTATTTTGTTGTGACAAAAAAACAAAGTTTCCTCTGTTATAGTACTTTTTACTTTGTAATCTTAATTTTACAGATAATTAACAGAGTTTTCTGCTAAAATACAGATCTAAGCAAAATACTTCGTATTTTTTTATAACCAAAAAAGTTTTCTGTTTTGAGTAGTTTTTGTTTTTGTTACCAAACATGAAAATTTTTTCTGTAATTTTTTTTTTGAGAAAAAATTGAAAAAGTAGCAAAAAAAGTTATCAAAATTTATTTTTCAGAAATCTTATAAAAATTTTACAAAATAACATGCATTTAACTAAACTCTGTAAATTAACAGAGTTTTTTCTGTAAATTTTTTTTGCATCAAATATATGTAAATTTACATAGTTTTCTTTGCTAAATGGTGGTTTATTTAACCAATATTTTACTAGAAACTCTGTAAGTTAACTGTTTTTTTTTTTGTCCAAATCATTTTACAGAGTTTTATGGTAAAATTACAGAGTTTTCTCTGTAAAAAAGCTTTCATATTTAACCAATATTTTACTATAAACTCTGTAAAATAACAGTTTTTTTTCTGTCAAAATCATTTTACAGAGTTTTTTAGTAAAATTACTAAGAAATGTTGTTAGCTGGAAAAGTATGGTGTACTCTGTTAAATTAGCAGAGTTTTTCTGTAATTTAACAGAGTTATTATTTTGAGTGTAAGACATATTTTGTGTAGGCAAAAATTCTCATATTAATTTTTTTGTATGGAAAAAATTCTAAAACATTTTTCCATATAGAAAAATTTTCCCTGATTCTGAGACATTTTTTCAAATAGAAATAGTTCTCAGAATTCTGAGAACTTTCTATACAGAAAATAAAAATAAAAAAATATTATAGAAAAATTCTAAGAATTATGAGAAAATTCCAAGAATTCTGAGACATTTTCCCATGGAAAAGTTTTTATTAAAGAAAAATTCTAAGAGTTATGAGATTTTTTTTTATATAGAAAAATTTTTGGAATATTGAGACATTATTTTTCCGTATCTTAGAATTCTGGAACATTCTCAGAATTCTCAGAATTCTGAGACATTTTTCCGTATAGAAAAAATTCTTAAAGTTCTGAGACATTTTTCCGTATAGAAAAAATTCTTAAAGTACTGAGACATTTTTCCATATAGAAAAATTCTCAGACTTCTGAGACATTTTTCCGTATAAAAAAATTCTCAAAATTTTGAGACGTTTTTCCGTATAGAAAAATACTCAGAATTCTCGAGACATTTTTCCGTATCAAAAATTCTCAGAGTTCTGAGACATTTTTCAGTATAGAAAAATTCTCAGATTTTGTCGTATGAAATTCTCAGATTTTGCCGTATAGAAAATTCTCAGAATTCTGAGACATTTTTCCGTTAGAAAAAAAAATTGCTTTTAGAAAAATTTTCAGAATTTTGAGAAATTTTTTCGTATAGAAAAATTCTCAGAATTCGGAGACATTTTTCCTTATAGAAAAAATCTTATAATTCTCAGAAATTCTCACATTTAAGACATAATAGAAAAATTCTGAGATACTAAGATATTTTTCCTATAAAATTCGTATAATTCTGAAAAAATTTTCAGTACAGAAAAATTCTCAGATTGTGAGACATTTCTTTTGTATAAAAAATTCTTAGATTTTCAGATATTTAGTCCGTAAAGAAAATTCTTAGATTCTGAGACATTTTTTCGTATAGAAAAAGTCTCAGATTCTAAGACATTTCTTATAATTCTAAAATATATTTCATTGAAGAATAATTCTCAGATTTTTAAACATGTTTGCGAACAGAAAAATTCTCAGATTATTAAAAAAAAAATTTGTATCGAATTCTCCGAATTATGAACAAAAAATTCTGTAAAACATTTTTTATGTTGAAAAATTTTTAAATTCTGAGACATTTTCAGTGTAGGAACATTTTCAGATTCTATGACATTAGTTTGTATAGACAAAATTCTAAGATTCTAATTATCAGAAATTTTTCCATATCGAAAAATTCTCAGAATCTGAGAACTTTTTTTTTTTCAAATAGAAAAATTCTCAGAATTCTAAGGCATTTTTCCGTATAGAAATATTCTTAGATTTCTGAGACCGAAGAAGAAGAAAAAATCATAGAATTCTGAAAAAAAAAATTTGTATAGGAAAATTACAAATGAAAGTTGACGGGTTTTTTTAGTTCAGCGCTACACACAAAAAATTATTGGCTAAACAATTTCAATTAAATATATTGATCAACAAAATTTAAATGAGTCAATTAATTTTTTGATCAAAATTTTTGTTATTTCCTCTATCAAATTACAAATTTTCAACATACAGGTTTTTTTTCGCTTCAATTTATTTAAATATATTAATTCAAAAATATACTTTATACTAGAGTTTTACTTTTTTTACTTTCGGCAACATAATGGAAAGCAAAAAATATGAATTTCTTTATAATTTTTCCGTAAGCTTTAAATTCATTTGTTAAATCAATCATTATTTTAATTGTCTTTAAATAAAAAATTGATAAAATTTTTGATCAAAATCGAAAAAGTGATTAATTGAAAAAAAAAATCAATTAATCACCTACAATTTGATGATTGATATAACAATTTTCTTTATCGGAGGAGTTTCAATTAAAAAAATTAATTGAATCTGCGTTTTTGTTGATTGACTTTCGTTTTCAATTCTTTCTGTGTAGATTTTTTACACGCATTTGAATTTGGTGAACATTTATTATAATTTTAATAATAACTGCTTAAAAACTATATAAGTGGCGTATGCTTAATTATGTATTTGCCTTTAAATAAAAATCATACGCACCGGTGCACAGTGGTTTATTTTTTATAAGTTTGCTATTCAGTAAGTAGGTACTGGACCGATTGCGATTCATACCGGTTATACGTAATTTCGAGGTTAAGTTTGAACGCTGGACCCCACATGTTTAATTAGGCCACCACCAGAAGCCACTAAAGTAGAACATGTTTAAATGCTTAAAAACCACCAACTTTTAATTCGTGTAAAAAAAATCTATCGCTGAACTAAAAAAATCCTAGAGGGTTTCGTTATATAAAATGTCAACTTTAATTTGCTTTCGGTATCATTTCATTCCGATTTGGAAAGTTCGTTTTTTATCACTTTGTTATCAGATTCTAAGACAGTTTTCCGTACAGAAAAAATTCTCTGATTCTGAGACAATTTTGCGAACAGAAATAATTCTCAGAATTCTGAAAAGTTTTCTCAATGGAAAATAGAAAAAAAAATATAGAAAAATTCTAAGACTTTGTAGAAATTATTTTGAATAGAAAAATTACACTGTGCTACAAAAGACCAAAAATTATTTATGCAGGGGTTCTCATATGATAATTCGGGTTGGTTGGAGTCCATAGAGTACTGATATACTCATAGTTTTTCTGGATCACTTCGTTAAGTACGTTTTTTATTGGCAAATGTGTTGAAAAACGGAAATTCTTAAATTACAATTTTAAAAAATTATTACTTTGTTAGTTTGCAACCGATTTTCGATTTTATGGATTTGTTTTAAAGGTATAGGTCTTACCTTTCAAACAAAACAAAAATATTAAAAATCGATCAAGAATTGGCTGAGCTACGATCGCTTAAGTAAAAAAAAAACGTATTTTTTGAAAAATTTGTCATATTCTTTACACTCTAAGTTGAAAGTGCATCATTAAACAATTTTTTTGAACTTTTTGTAAAAAAGGATAGTAAAATAGCTTTCCAAAACACCAAAAAACATAACAATCGGTTTAAAAATGAATGAGTTATGCTAAGTTTTGTGATAGGGCATTTTTAAATTTTTTCAGAAACGCTTGTAATTCAAGCATTATTCATAAATCTTATTACTAGTAGTAATTTTATGCGCATATGCATATAAACTAGAGATGGGAACGTAATTAGATTTGTGCGTGATTCACACATGATCAGAAGTGAGCGTGATTGAAAATTAATTTTACTCACGTGGTTGTTAGTGAGTGTCAGTGTGAGTGGAATAAAAAAATGGGCGTGTCAGTTACTTCCAAATCCTATTTATAATTTTTTGGGTTTGTTTAAAAAATATCAGTTTTACTTCTTAAACAAAAAAAAATTGTGAATCGGTTGAAAACTGGCTAAGGTGCGCTTGTTTAAGTAAAAAACCTTTTTTGAAGAGTTATACCTGCAACATTTTTATGACAAAAAACATTTGACATTTTTGAAACGAAATTGGTAAAATTGTGGGATCATTTGATGGAAATTTTACCTGTTTATAAATATACGTATGAGGCATTCCACACCAAATGTTCAGCGAAAAAAAAAACATGTGAACCGTAAATTTTTAAATGCGTTGTATGGATAGCCATGTGAGGCATTCCACACCAACTGTTCCACTACAGAAAAACCATAGTGGTTTCAATGGGATATCATTTGTAAAGTATTCGCTCTTAGGGTACTAATAAATAACAAAAATAAAATTTAAGTTTTTTTCAAAAAGTGGGCCTTGTAGGCGTGGTCAAATATTAAAAATATCAAACTTTTTTGCCTGAGTATTTATTCACGATCACGCACGCTAATGAAAGAAAAAAAAATATTCAAGCACGATGTTTTATTTTACTCACGTGAACATCGTGACCGTAACTTATTTTTTTCTACTCACGTGTGCGTGAATGAGCGTGAGCAAAATAAAATATCGTGCGTGACTAAATTTTTTCTTTCATAAGCGTGCATAATCGTTATTAAAAACTCACTCACGCTACCATCGCTTCTTAAAATATTTTTTAAGTATTGATATTATCACACGTTTTAAATAGCATTATTGTATAAAATAAGCGTGTTGCAATTTTTGAATTTTGATTTTTCGAAAACAAGGCAAAACACCTCTCTAAAAATTTCAGATAGAAAATTCCTTTAACTTTTTTTAAAAAAATAAAAAACAAATAAAATTGCGGCATGTTTTTTGAAAAATAAAGTTTAAGTTTAAATTTAAAAAATTCAGAACTTCTTCTGAAAATGTTCCAATTTTCATTTTCTTAGCTTTTATTGTTAGCCCATTCAGCTTTTATTGATAGCCCATTTAATTGATAGCCCATTCAAAAATCTATAAACAGCTTTTGTCTTTAAGACTTTACTGTGTTTCATTTAATTTGCATAAATATAGAAGTAAAGATGCTCAGGCAAAAAAGTTAGATATTTTCAATTTTTGGCCACGCCTACAAGGCCCACTTTTTTAAAAAACTTAAATTTTATTTTTGTTATTTAAAAGTACCCTAAGAGCGAATACTTTGAAAATGATTTCATATTGACACGACACAACTTTTTTTTTTTGCTGAACATTTGGTGTGGAATGCCTCATATATGGAGCTAAGAAAATTACGTTTTTGGTTGTTCAATTTTTCAAAAACTGGGCTTAGGAGGCGTGGTCAAATATTGGAAAAATGGTCAAGTTGCCTTGTTTAAATATATATCAAATAAAAACGAAATGCACCAAAATCTCAAAAATTTACATTCTTGAATAGTTTTGTATCGGCTATCGATTAAAATTTTTTTGGAAAATTTTCAGAACCCGTTCTGAAATTTTCCATTTTTTAAAAGAGTCAATTTATAAAAAATCCGGTCACTTTTGTTTTTTTTTGTAATTTTTTTTTTAAGATTAGATGTTTGCCTAGCAAGATTTTTTTAAAAATTAAGAAAATCAATAAAAAAAAATTAAGAAGAAAAAAAAGTAATTTTCTGATTTTCAAAATAAATTTTTAAAATTTAAAATAGTTTTTGAAAAAAATTAATTTCAATTTGTGTTTTTGCTAATTAACGACAAAGTATGCAATAATATGCACTTAAAAGTTCGAAATATGCACAATATATGCATTTAAAATCAAAAATATGTATTTTCACCAAAATATGCAAAATATGCGAAAACAAATCGATGCCATTTAATGCAAATCTCTTGATTCGGAAAGATAATTGGTCGATATCGTTTTTAGGCTTTCGACAAAAAACATGCATTTGCATGGAAATCTCACCCTAGTTATATAAAAAACTTTTTTACCCGGGACCCATTGAAAAATTTTGGTACACAATTTTTTTCTCACTGAACATTTGGTGTGGAATGCCTCACATGTATATTTATAAACAGGTAAAATTTCCATCAAATGATCCCACAATTTTAGCAATTTCGTTTTAAAAAAACATGTTTGCAAGCGCACAGCTTTTTCTGTCATAAAAATGTTGCAGGTATAACTCTTCAAAAAAGGTTTTTACTTAAACAAGCGCACCTTAGCCTGTTTTTAACCTATTCTAAATATTTTTTTGTTTAAGAAGTAACACTGGTATTTTTTAAACAAACCCAAAAAATTATAAATAGGATTTGGGAGTAACTGACACGCCCATTTTTTTATTCCACTCACACTGACACTCACTAACAACCACGTGAGTAAAATTAATTTTCAATCACGCTCACTTCTGATCATGTGTGAATCACGCACAAATTTAATTACGTTCCCATCTCTAGTTTATATGCATATGCGCATAAAATTACTACTAGTAACAAGATTTATGAATAATGCTTGAATTACAAGCGTTTCTGAAAAAAATTAAAAATGTCCTATCACAAAACTTAGCATAACTCATT
Organism: Pegoplata infirma; assembly: GCA_963921195.1. Classification (NCBI taxonomy): domain Eukaryota; kingdom Metazoa; phylum Arthropoda; class Insecta; order Diptera; family Anthomyiidae; genus Pegoplata; species Pegoplata infirma. The sequence continues at coordinate 445,358 of CAWUER010000019.1, forward strand.
CATTTTTTAACCGATTGTTATGTTTTTTGGTGTTTTGAAAAGCCACTTTACTATACTTTTTTACAAAAAATTCAAAAAAATTGTTTAATGATTCACTTTCAACTTAGAGTGTAAAGAATATGACAAATTTTTCAAAAAATTCGGTTTTCTTTTACTTAAGCGATCGTAGCTCAGCCGATTTTTGATCGATTTTTAATATTTTTGTTTTGTTTGAAAGGTAAGACCTATACCTTTAAAACAAATCCATAAAATCGAAAATCGGTTGCAAACTAACAAAGTAATAATTTTTTAAAATTGTAATTTAAGAATTTCCGTTTTCCAACACATTTGCCAATAAAAAACGTACTTAACGAAGTGATCCAGAAAAACTATGAGTATATCAGTACTCTATGGACTCCAACCAACCCGAATTTTTATATGAGAACCCCTGCATATTTTTGGTGTAGCACAGTGTTATCAGAGTTTTGAGACATTTTTTCGTATAGAAAAATTCTGAGATTCTAAGTCATCTTTTTATATAAAAAATTCTTGGAATTCTGAGACAATTTTTCGTATACAAAAATTCTCTGATTTCTGTGACATTTTTGCGAGTAGAAAAATTTTTAGAATTCTCAGACATTTGTCCGTATAGAAAACTTCTCAGAATTCTAATACATATTTCTATATAAAAAAATACTAAAAATTTTGAGACATTTTTCTGTATAGAAAAATTCTCAGATTCGAAGACATTTTACTGTGTAGAAAAATTCTCAGATTCTGAGACATTTTTCCGTATAGAAAAATTCTCAGATTCTGAGACATTATTCCGTATAGAAAAATTCTCAGATTCTAAGATATTTTTTATGTATAGAAAAATTCTTACGACTCTGAGAAATTTTTCCGTATAAAAAAGTTTTCAGATTCTAAGAAAATTTTCCGTATAGAAAAATTCTTAGATTCTGAGACATTTTTTTTGTGTAGAAAAATTCTCAGATTCTGAGACATTTTTCCGTATAGAAAAATTCACAGATTCTGAGACATTTTTCCGTATAGAAAATTTCTCAGATTATGAGAAATTTTTCCGTATAGAAAAATTATCAAAATGCTTAAATATTCTCCGAATTCTGAGACCTTTTTCCGTACAGAAAAAATTTTCAGATTCTAAGAAATTTTTTCATATAAAAAATTCCTGGATTTTAAAAAATTTTTTCGTATAGAATAATCTCAGAATTCACATT